>QRFJ01000388.1:0-157189 GCA_006176705.1 Cocos nucifera
ATCATGCTGTAAGTGCACATTCGTGTAATTTAGACAACTACTGGCTATTTTGACTGTAGTCAATATGAAAATTCATTTTGTAAATGTAGGAGGATGAATCACTACTCATCATATCAGTTATGAATAAAGAAAACGCGTCCCTACGATCTTTTTGGAAAACATAGGTCCTTCTGTTCTTGTAGTGGAATAAATGATTTGATCACATCCATTGAAATGAGATTCCATTGGAGCTATTAATCAATGGATCTTTGCAGCTTGAGGCCTTTGATCAATATCATTGGATGTGAAACCCATGCTTATTCCATATCTAGATATCTTTTCATAGATATCCATTAAAGAAATGCCATTTTTACGTCATTGCGACAAAATTTGATTAATCGAAATAGGCTATAATAGATTATAAGCAATGTGCGGATGAATTGAGCTGATATGACGAATAAGTATCAACTGGATATGTTAAAAATCATTCTTGTCACATGTACATATTATTCTCTCTTTCGCTGCTGAGGCTGCTATCTGAATGTCTCTACAATGCTCATCGGAACTATTCTTTTATCTTCAAAAATCTATTTACACACCAATAGATACTATACCTCTCGATGGATCTAACAAAGACTTAGATTGGTTTGAGTGTATTTGAGTCAATCTTGATTCATTGCCTCTAACCATTTCTCAGAAGTCGTCATCTGATATTGCCTCATCTAGAGTTTTGGGATCATCACCCATAGAATCTCTTTTTTCTATGAGAAATATTTTCTCTACTCCTTTGAATAATAATTAAGTACTCTCATGAAGACGAAAAATTCTTTATGATCTACGAGGTGGAAGAGAGAGTGAATTGAAATGCTCAATTCTGATTGGGTTCTATAGGTTCCTTGGCTCGTGGCTCTGGAAGACTTTTCTCGAGCTTAATCTATTTGATTACACCATCTGAATAAGAACATTTTTAAGAAAGATGGCATGTGACTCACTAATCATACTTGGATCTTTCAGAAGATAGAAATAATATCCTAACATCGATCCTTTAGGATATCCTATTAGAACCGAGCTTTAAAGGACTAGACTCTTATTTATCCGTCTGTTGTCTTTCTGACATTGGTCGGACAACCCAAGTTCTGAGATGACTCAGATTTGATTTCTTACCATGTCATATCTCATACGATATGGTAGAAATGATTTTAGATGAAATTCCTATTCAGTAGATATAGCGATCAACAGACTATGTCCCTAAAGAAAATCAGGGAGTTGTGAGCATCATCATAGATCGAATCTACTCTAATAGGGTCCAATTCTTTATTTCTAAAATTTTGTTGAGTGAGCATTCCAGATAGAGTCCTTGAGAGACTATGCCATTATCCTTAGATAGTTTATGAATTTCGACTAGATATTCGCCTCCTCGATATCTGATCGAAGAATCTTAATGGATTTTCTATTTATTTTTTCTACTTCGAGTCTGATTATTCTTTGAACTTTTTAAAAGCTTCAGACTTGTGTCGCATCAAATATATAGCCAATTGAGATAAATCATCGATAAAATGATGAAGTAGATATAATTATCCCTGACTGCACATCAAATGGGTCGGCAATATCAGTATATACTAGGACAAGTAGGTCTATGGCTTTTTCTCATGTCCCATAAAGAAGCTTGGTCATTTTGCCATGAAGGCATGATTTCATAAATCGGATTTGATAAAATCAATGACTTAGCAGTCGAATTTCTCAATTTATTAATCCTGTCTTAGTATGTTGACCTAGCCTAAGAGCCTAATGATACCTATCATTTTAGGACGATCCCTAGGGTCGCTTTGATCCTATGGCATTCATGTTTTGCTCATTATTAAAAATAGAAATATCAATATGTAACTGATAGAGATCATTTATAAGAAATCTACTTATAATTTTATTTTTTTTATAAAGAATATTATAATGATCTTTAAAAAATCTAATTACATAGCCTTCTTATGCTAAACATGAAATAGAAATTAAATTTCTGCTTGCTACAGGCACATAAAAATAGTTTCTAAATACTAAGTCTAATTCTGAGAGTAATCATAGAGGATAGGTTTCCACGGTCACAGCAGTAACTCTTGCATCATTTTTGATGCGTAGGATTATCTTACCATCTCTCAGCCTCATGCTATCCTAAAGATCCTGCATAGAAGTGCACAAATGAGCACTAGAACTAGAGTCAAGCATCTAACTAGATGTAGAAAAAATCATAAAATTGGATTCTATAACGAGCAAACCTCCAAAAGGACCTGCCTTCTTCTTATTTTTCAGGCTGGCCAGGTTAAGAGGATAGTTCTGCTTTCAATGGCCATCAGTGTTGCAATGAAAATATTTTTTTTGTTAGCGGTCTTCTTCTTCGACTCTATCTTCTTCTTCTTCCCACCATCCATCTTCTGTTTCTTCACGAACTTTTTCTTTTTTTCAAAAAACTTTCTCTTAGAAGAAGTTCACTCCACAACAAGTACTAAGCCTTTAGAATCTTTCATAGAAAGCTTAGCAGTAACCAACATATTCATGAGCTCAGCCAAGGTATTCTGAAGTTTATGCATATGGTAGTTCATGATGAGCGTCCATATGCATCAATCAAGGACTATAGAATTATGTCAATCAGCTGATCCTGATCTAACTTGATATCGAGCTTCTCAAGCTCTTTTAAGTCCTTGATCATCATCAGATAATAATCTTGGACCGACTGTCCATCATGCATTTGAGCCTTAAACAGTCTTTTAGTGACTTGATATTTGGCTACGCGACTCTATTCACCAAACAACTCTTACAGGTGAGCCAACATTTGATGGCTAGTCTTAATATCTTCATGTTGGCATTAAAGTTCATCAGACATCGAGTCCAACATGTGATACCTGACTTTGTTATCCTCATCCATCCACTTCTTGAGAGCTCTCTGATCAGTAGATGGATGGACTGATAAGGTGGGAGGATCCTGTTTCAATACATGAATCAACTTCTTAGGAACCCTAATAAATTAGATTTAGTATGGATTAAAGTTTTGGAGCCAATCCTTGAGATAGTTGGGTTCAGTCAGTCTATGGATGTCTAGGATACGGACTAGTGGGTTAGATACAGACATTTTTTTGCAGAGAGTCAAAGTTTTTAGTTAGATTTTATAATTAAACTTAATCAATTTATTTAAAAATTTTAATTTTAAATAAATTAGGCTTCCACTATTTACTCGAATTTCTATACTTCCTTAGTAAAAATATAAAAATCTTCATGATTATTGATTTCTAGTGGATGATGCGGTCCCACCAACTGACTCATCTACCTCACCTAACAGTTATTGGATGATGGGTTCAATCGATGAATGGACAACTCTTATCTAATGATTCTCTAATCATGGTGCACCCAAACTTGATCTCTAATTCATGAATCTCATCATGTCTGAAATATTGATCCACTTCTTAGTTAAGTCAAATCCATCATTTGCACATATTGTATTTCTGATTGGGTCCCTCACCGTATCCAAAATATTGAGCCCAATCCATCTTCCAATCCATAGCATCCAATGCCTAATAGACATGGTTGCATCTTCTCGGTGCAACTAAATCACTGTATCCAACCGAGAACAATCAACCTGGGAAGGATCCGTACATCTATAATGGTGGAAGACCTTAGACTTAATATTTTCTTAGAAAGATTTAATTTAAGTCTCTTTAAACTTGACTTGACTTAGTCATAATAATTATGACTAACCTAGTAGCATGGGTTAGCTCGAACTGTTAGCCACCTTAAATCAAAACTAGGTTAATACAAATGGCCAAGTAAGTGAGACCAGTGGAAGAGATATGCCATTAACTCGATAAGAATGCATTCAGATCGAGTAGCTTTCAATTAAAAATCAATCGATCGTATCATCAGACTTATCTTAGACACCAAATTATTGAATCGAAACTAATTGGATTAGCCTACAATCCAGGCTCGAACTATGAAGCCAAATTAGATCTTAACTTGATTGAGTCACATCTCAATATGATTCAATCTTGACTCAGACTTAATTTTATTAGGCTGATCAAATCTAAGCTTTCTTTGATCCCACCTAACCAACTTTTAATTCAGTTTAATCAACCGCTAGACCTAATTGAGCTACCTAAGCCTAAACTCAATTTTATGAATATATCTTAGATCTAAAAATTTATAATTTTTAGATCTAATTAATTTTATAATCTTAATTCTTAATTAAGTTTTGGGTTCATAAATAAAATATATAATAAAAATCTTAGAATTTCAAGATCTAAAATTTTGCAGAAAAATAAGTTATAATTTTTTATTAAGGACGAACGCACAGGATCCCTATACGCCATAAAAATATCTCATCGAATGAAAGAAGAGGACTCTTAAATCCTACTTTATTCTTATGATCGGACGGTCATGAAAAACTTCTTAATCAAAAATATAATTTTTTACTATAAAACTAGTTAGATCATATATCACATATAAAAAGATCTAATTAATATATGTCTTGCATACATCTTATGTATCATCAACATGCATACTTTTAGATCTGAAATATCATATATTAAATCTAAAAAATAAAATTTTAAATTTGATCATATCAAATATAAAACTATTCTAGACATCTTATAAAACTATTCTATGACTAGTTTAAACATGCATCTTTCATATCTCATATGAATAAATTAAAAATTAAAAAAATATTTTTTATTTTTAAATTTAATTATAATAATTATAATATTAAAAAAAATAAAAATTAAATAGATCTAAAATTATATTTAATCAAAATAAATACATGATTATACTAGACTGCATATAGAACTATTCTATACCTAGTCTAGTCATGCATCTCATATATATTAGATTTAAATTATTTAATTTTTAATTTTTAATTTTAAATCTAATCATATCTGATGTAATATCTAAAATCTTTTAATATCAAATCATAATCAAAAATAAAATTAGATCTAAGGTAGATCTGAAGAACTACTAACGTAGCTCTGATACTAATTGAAGAAAAAATCCTATTTTTCACCGTAGGATCGTGCAGATCTGATCAGATCTAAGATCAATTTTTTTAAAAAAAATTTAAATAATCTAATTAAATATAAGAGTTCTTAGATTTGATCATGATAATCTAATATTAAAAATTAAAATAAAAATTAAATTAGATTTAATATCATACCTTTGTTTGGATAATCTGATTATCCTACGATGATCCTGATATTTTTTGAGGTTCTAGAAGGAGCCACACATGCATCTGGCCTCTATCAGTTTTCACTCAGAAAGGATCTAGACATCTTTTCCTCATAAATCTTTTTTCCAAAGATCAAATTTGAATTTGATCTGAAAGTCCTTCAAAAAATTTTTGAAGGCAGCGTGTTCATCTCACGAATACCATCATGTAGATGCTGAACTCTTTATAAATTCGATTGGATCTTCTTTTTAGATTTGTGCTTAACTTTTTAAGCATGTAGAAGAGAGGGAGAGAGAGGATAGAGGGGGCATGGGATATTTGGAATGATAGCCTTTGGGTATATAAAAATATTTCTTCATGAAGAGCCTTGGCACAAGGGTTCTTATTCAAAAGCATAACGCCAAATTAGAGTCCCTCTTTGACCAAAATCCTCATTTTCTCGACCATTGGGACTCCTAGACTTGATCTTCACGAAAATCCCCAAATCTCATCTAATTTTGACACCAAAAACCAATCTAAAAGGTGACGGCATGAGTAGATAAGGAAGAGTCCATTTTGCCTAGGACTCTTCCCTTAAGAGTTTGATCTAAATCAAACTCTATTATAACTCTATCTAGATACCTCCAAAAATTATAAAATTTGGTACACCTAATGTATAATTCATGCTCTATCAGATATCCAAAAATTAAATCAAAATAATTTTTAAAAATTTTTTCAGAAGCATATGATCAGGTGACCCTCAATTCTCTCAAATAAGTCAACTTTTGACCCTAGTCCACGTTGACTATGAATGAATTTAATTTCTATAATTAATCTGACATGAACTTATTCCAATCAGATAAAAATAAATCCATTCAAAATATAATAATGAGTCGAATCAAATTTGACTTGGTTGCGATGAATCAGAAAGATTTCAGAATGAGAAAGTCAGGCTCAATCGTGTGCTAGCATAATTTTCTTGAATCTGATTGGATCTAATCCAAATCGATCAAATTGGGTTAGCTTAATTGATGACATCCAGACTTAAACTTTTGTTTGTGTGATCTAGTTAGATTCAATTATGTATGGTAATAAGATATGTTGCGATCTTCATCATCGACATCATCAAAATATCTTTCGATGGATTAAAATTTTTTTTATTCATACAATTAGAATGATTGATCATCAAAATTATTCTAATTGCTCTCAAAATCTACTAGTGACATCTAGCAGTATATGGTGGCAATCCATCAGAACTAAAAGTGAATCTCTCGATGTAGTTATCTGTATGATTGGATTCTTCTATCTTGAGCTTCGATGGGATTAGGGTTAATGTGAACTCGTTAAACCCAATATCCATCATATGAGTTAATCATTCGATTCGAGTCCAATGTGAGAACCTAATAGAAACTCTTTCTATTATCTTCATTCTACCATGGCCATGGGCTTAAGAACTCAATCTCATGATTATCATAGTGCAACTACTTATCTACCAAGGTAAATAGATTCCATTATTGGTGCAATCCAATTCCTACAATGAATATGCTATAGCCAACATACACCTTAGGATTCTGAATGACTAGGAGATCGAGTTATGATATAGTCAAACTATAACACACTCAAGGTGAACTGTTGATGCACTTTAGGTCAAAGAATCATACACACCACTGCAGTATCGAGTCAGTCATCGATGAGAAGGTAGATTTTCTTATGACTATTCGAGGTGGTCACGCTCAGTGCCCTTATTCTCTAACAAGTATTTATACTCTCACTTTGGTGTCTCCACACCATAGGCTCAAGATACGTCTATCCTAAGAAAGCGATCGTATACCAATCTTCTGGATCGATCATCATCCTCGTGATGATTCTACAGTCAAAAGTATTTTATGAGTTAATTATGAAAATTCATGTCTTAAATTTTTAACTCTTAAAAATATGAATTATTATTACCATTAACTCAAAGAATGTATCATAGATACTTTTAAATATATATTATGATAGAAAAATAATCTATTTATTAATTTATAATCAAAATTATAAAATTATCCTTAGAAGTATATTACAAGTGATAGCCAATCTAACTTCTAAGGCACACATCTAACACGTTCATGGGAGAACTCCCCCATGACGGCCTCCTCCGAGAGTTCAACAACTATCTCGTCAGCCTTAACATTTTATGTCGATACCTGTGCAGGAGGTAGGAGAGCCAGCGATGGCCAAAGAATGACCTCTCGATGAAATCCACATGATCAATGCAGGATCATCCAAAATGGCAATGGTGAAGAGATCGAGGCATAGAGACAAACTCGAAGAAGCAATAACTTTCATTGAGCAGGATGCAGAGGGTGTACAATAACCGCATAATAACGCAGTGGTTGTTTCTCTAAATATTGCTAATTATAATATACATCATGTATTCATTGATAATGAAAGCTCAGTTAATATTTTATATTTTTCTGCTTTTTCTCAGATGTAATTCTCTTCTGATCGGCTAAATAAATTTAATACGTCGATTCAAGGATTCTTCGAAAGCTCAATAATTTTGGAGGGGTTAATCAAGCTGCCTATTATAGTGGTCACTCTACCCCAGTAAGTGACTATCCTTGTGAACTTCCTCATTGTAAAGCTTCTCTTAGCTTACAATGCCATCCTCGAATGATCCAATCTCTGGACATTGAGAGTCATGGTGTCCAGCTACCATCTGACAGTCAAATTTTTGATAGCCTATGGAGTGAAAAATATCCAAGGCGATCAAACTATGGTATGGCAATATTTCGCCGCCAAACTCCAAGTAGAGAAAGAAGTGAAGCCCTAACCCGAACTCTCAATAAGGTTAGACGCCTGAGATGATTTGGCAGAAAATTATGTCCAACCATCTGATGAGCTCTTGGAAATCCCGCTAAGGAGGAAGAATCCCCAGCATACGATAAAGCTCGATTCATGCCTCAACTAGATAATAAAAAACTAGCTAATCGCCCTTTTGCAGATGAATGCAGATCTTTTTGCTTGGTCACACTACTACAAAAAAGGGCTACGACAGCGATTTATAATTGCTATCATAGCCCAAAAATTACTGCCATAAGTTATGGTAGTGGTTTTCTAACCGTTGCTACTGCGATCGTCGCCGTAGCTCTATAGCAGCAGTTGTTAGAACCACTGTCATAGATTATCTATTGTAGTGGTTTATAAATCGCTGCAATAGATCGATCTATTGCAGTGGTTATGTAACCGCTGTCATAGGATATCTATAGCAGCGGTTACAGAACCGCTGCCATAGGTAATCTATAGTAGTGATTTCTTAACTACTGCCATAGATCTAGTGTAGCGATTGACACCGAACTTATGACAGTGGTTGGCACGAATATGGTAGCAGTTATAAAATCACTATCATAGATCTTAAATAATTAAAAAAATAAAATTTTTATTTTTTAATATATTTTATCTGATAAATATAGATATATAACATAAGAAAATATAATAAACACAAAAATTATTCTGAAATGCTAAAATTTTATTATCAAATAAAATTTATTATAATATTTTTTTAAAAAAATAAAATATATCAAAAGTTTCATAAATCTACATCGTCGTCGTCGTCGTCGTAATCACTGAAAGTCGAAGTCGGAGTCAGAGCCGGAGCTGGAGCTGGAGCTGGAGCTGAAGTCGAAGTCAAAGCTAGAGCTGGGATGCAGGCCAACATATTTTCAAAGTTCATGACTCTAAAATACATGCTGAGTGATAGGAACGCGATGCTGTCGTTAAGACACCGTGTTTATCAGTTTAATCCGACTTCTTAAAATCATTGAAAATATATAGATAGTAGTGAGTCGGGTCGAATCCACAGGGAAGGTAGTATTTTAGATTTGAAATCTTTGATTTTTGAAAAAAAAAGAAGAAAATGATTTAAGTTTTCAAAATCAAAAGTGAAGTCGGAAAATTAAAAGCAAAAATTAAAAAGTGCAGAAATTTAAATTTGGTACTAAGATCTATTAGTTAGATCTTAGCATCTACTTATAATAAAATAAAAAGTAATAATTAAAATACAAAAATTAAATTACAATAAAAATTAAAAGTAAGAAATTAAAATGCAAAAATGGATCATTAATCAATTTGGAGTATCCTTGAGCAGCTTGAACTTGTTCTTGGATAAAATATGAAAACTGTGCAGTCATAGGATATTCACTTACATGATGGGTTGGACTAGCACAGATTGAATAACTCTCCTGATAATTAGAAGATTGTTGACCTAGGGTTAGGAGTTGATCTATTTTCTGATCAAGAAGGTCAACTTTATCTAATTTTTGGACTATTAGATTTATATTAGCCATTTGATTATTATATTTAATGTGAATCAACCATTCAATTAAGTTCAACTAAATCAGAAAAAGCGATTTCCTACCATGCATGTATTAGTGTAACCCTAATGTATGGTTTAAAAATTTTTAGAATATTTTTATTTATTTATTATTATTATTATTATTTTATTATATTAAAAATTAATTTTTTTTAATTATTTTTATTTGTTAATTTTAATTTAATTTAATTTAATTTAATTATTAATTTTTAGTTAGTTTAATTTTTATTTTATTTTATTTTTATTTTATTTTTAGAGGAGTAAGAAGAAGAAAGAAAGGAGTCCTAGAACTAAGAAAAGAGAGAAGAATTAAGTTTAATTAGGTTTGATGTTCATTAGCAATCAAATTGGTCAATCAATCCTGACTAAGGGTTATCCTAGATCTAGACAGCTCCTAACTGCCAAGGTCACCTTCAAGCCCTCCAAGTGTAGGATTAGCCAATCAACTGGCCAGGTAAGTGTAAGGTTGGTGGGAGTCCCCCCGTTGCTTGCCTTAGACACCAATTGTGCTTGGCCAGGTAAGCGAACGGAACCAATTAGAAACCACCTTCCTTCGGGCCCAAGTCGTCCCTGAACCACTTTCCTAGACACCAGTCAAATTGACTTATCCTAATCCGGTTCAACTCTTAGGATTCCTTGTCCTATTGAGCTCGAGTTCCTAGGGTTGATGTCTAATTGATTTTAAAATTTAAAGGCTTAGGTCAATGCAGGATGCTGGTTGGATTGTTTGTGGGCTAAGGAAGGGTGATCAAATCCCCACCTTATCTTGTTTAATTGGGTTGTGCCCTTAATTTGATTTAATATGAATATGCATGAAAAAAAAATTCAATCAAAGGGTTTTATGCAATTTAAACTAGATGCATGCAACTAATTGAATTCTGAAAGGCTTACCTTGCTTCCAGCAATCACCAAAAAAAATAAAACTAAAAATAAAAATAAAACTAATATGATGCATGCTCTAAACAGTTAGGAGTTTCTAATCTTATCATGAGGCTTTTAATTAGGTTTAAATGAATATTTTTTAAATTAATTTAATAAAATAAATAAATAAATAGAGAGGACTAGGGTTAATTGATACCAAAATTTTCTTTTTTTTTTCTTTTTTTTTAAAAATATTGAGAAAAAAATTGATAGGAACGCGATGCTGTCGTTAAGACACCGTGTTTATCAGTTTAATCCGACTTCTTAAAATTATTGAAAATGCGTAGATAGTAGTGAGTCGGGTCGAATCCACAGGGAAGGTAGTGTTTTTAGATTTGAAATCTTTGATTTTTAAAAGAAAAAAAGAAAATGAATTTGAGTTTTGAAATCAAAAGTGAAGTCGGAAAATTGAAAAGCAAAAATTAAAAGGTGCAGGAAATTTAAACTTGGTACTAAGATCTACTAGTTAGATCTTAGCATCTACTTGCAATAAAAAAAAATAATAATTAAAGTGCAGAAATTAAATTACAATAAAAATAAAAAGCAAGAAATTAAAATGCAAAAATAAAATTTTTATTAATTAAAATTTTAGAATTTAAATACATAAAATTTAAAAAGAAAAAAATAAAATAAAATAGCCTGATCTCTGATCTTGGATCGGCATTGGCAGAAAGATGGTGTAGAAGCTCGGCTCTTCTTCTCGGCACCCGTTGCTTCGAAGCAGCCTTTAACCCATAGCCTGGCTTCGCCCTGTACCAAAGCTTCACCTTGATCGGAGATATTGATTTTCTGATGGCCTGGGGTCCTTTTTATAGAGCTAGGAGGGCTGGATATTTTTTCTAAAGGCAATATGGGACTAATAGCCTTTGTAATCATCAAAATACAAAGAAATTTGGATAAAATTTGAATCAAAATAGCTCTGATATGACTCTGATAAATCTGATAAAATCCAGCCATTCAACAGGAATCCAACGGTCCAAAAATCATCAAAATCGGATGCAGATAAGCTCAGATCGGGTCGGATTAAATTCTGGCCGTTGGATCGCGCTTGATCGAGGAAATCTGGCCGCAAATCGCGCTTCGGGAGTCTTGATCACCGCCGGCAGCGTTCTGGACCGTCGGATCATCGCACTTGGTTTTCGAGCGCTGCCGTCCGATGGTGATCCGCGTGATGCTTAATAGTATCTGAATAAAAGCCTCGGAAAGCAACCACAGCCGTCCGATCCATGACCGCAAATCAACCACATCCGTCCGATCGCGCAATTAACTGTTCCCATGGACCGCGTGGACCGGCCGCACCGCACACCGCAACCAATCAGCGCCGCTGTTGTCGGACGAAAAGACTGAATTACCCTTGTGAGCCGCGATAAATTTCTGTAGACCCTTAAGGGGTCTAGGTCCACCACGTGGCAATCTCTGATTCGCCGGAATTTGCTGAGCTGGCGGTCCACGCCTGGATCGTGGACCGGCTGATGGCTTCAACGGCTGAGTCGGCTTGATGGCTCGGCTTGGCTTGGTGGCTCGGCTTGCGGAGCCGGCTGAGCCGTTTTCTTTTTTTATTTAATTTTTATTTATTTTATATTTTTAAAAATTCATATCTTTTTCATTTTAGCTCCGTTTTACTTGAAATTTATTTCGTTGTGATCAAAAAAATGAGCTCTTTCTATTGATAATAAAATTTTATTTTTTAATTTTTATTATTTTTTATTATTTTTTAATTAATTTTTTAATTAATAAAAATATGAATTTTTTAAAAATTATATATAAATTGATTATTAATTCTTAAAAATTAATATCAATTAATTGATAAATTAATACTTTTATTGGTGAATTTATGATGCTTATCACACCCCCCAACTTAAGCTTTGCTCGTCCTCGAGTAAAGAAAGAATTTAGTTTTAAATACCTTTTAACTTTAGAGTTTCGAATTTTACCTAAGCAATTTTCAAAATGGCCATTGATATTCAGTAGAGCTTAAATGAGATATATCATTGGGGTATTAATACTTATCAATAGAAAAATTAAGTAAAGAACATTAAATTTTTCAGAACTTTTTCTAAATTATTCCACTTTTATCTCTGATTTGTCTAAACTTTCATATAGGCAGGTGTATTGCTACTTCCATCCTTCATTTATTAATTTTTATTTTCACATTGCCCACTTTTTGATGCGAATATCATTGCTTACTTAGGCAACGGGACCCGGTTACTCGGTGGGAAACCAATGTTTTTTTTTTTTTTTTTTTTTTTTTTTTTTTTTTTAACGTTGTACCACTATTGAGTGTCTTAACTCCTTAAGCTTTCTATTTGATCCATGTAGCGAGTCTTGGGCCAATGACTCCCAAACCAGTTGGCTTTAGGGCACTAGGTATAGAATACCCCTCGGGCTTACTAGCTCGAATCAAATAGGCTACGAGTTAAGACTAGCTTTACAACGAGCTTCTTTGCCCTTCCCACCTTTTGACGCGAAACTCAATGCTTGCTTAGGCAAAGAGGCCCGGTTACTCAGTGAGAAGTACTTGGAAACTATTTTATTAAAATAAATTTTTATATGAAGAAACGTATAGTTACCCTACACAAGCCTATAAAAAGTAGACTTTTCTTTGATGCTAGTAGAAATAATTAGAAATGCTCCAAGAAAAATTTTTTTTATGTTCTGGACTTAACTCTTTATTGAATTTTCTTAATACTTGATTCCTCAATATCTCATAGATTCTCTGATCTGTGTATCAATTTTCTTTTAAAAATGCTTAGTTTTATTCGATTCTTAAGCATAATCAAGTATCTAAATACTAAATACTAACTTTTTCGAGGACTTAAAATTTTAAAATTTTTATTTTTCCCTCCCCCCAACTTAATCGACATTGTCCTCAATGGAGAAGAAAAAATAAAGGATGTAATAAAGAACATGGAAGAATACACCTAACTCAGTATATATATATTTATTATTTTTTATTTATTTATTTATTTTATTTTATTTTTTTTTTGGTCCAGCACATGCCTTTACAAATTTGAGCTCTCCCTCCAACTTATTCAAATTATCCTAAAAAAAAAAATAAGATAAATTAGATAAAAACTAAATATTGGGTTGCCTCCCAACAAGCGCTAAGTTTACCGTCTTCAGCCAGACACAATGTAGCTCACTATCCTGTGTCGAATATTGGATTGACAAATTCCAATGGTTTTGGATTGCCAATCTCAGAAAGTTGATGTTGATTTTTAATCCCATTATTGATATATTCACTGTTAATTTTTGGGATATATTTTATGATTCCATTCTCAGACCCATGTTTATTAAGAATTACTCCTATTTGTTCTTCTAAAATGCTCATGAATGGAGTTTTAGGAGTTAAGTTTGATTCAATGGGTGCTGGAATGGTGACTAAAGGCGGTTTTAATTCTGGAGGTAAATTAATGTGATCCTGCTTAAACAACTCCATTGACATTTCATTACATGCCTTTTGATTTTTATAAGAAGAACCAGCTTCTAGGGTTGAAGGGAATAGGACATTAGGTTTATAAGTCTCGGGTAAATCATCTATTCTCTTTTCCCTTATTTCTATCTCATTTAAACTGGAACTAGCATCAGTACTAATTCCTGGCTTGGGTTCTTCTATGTGGTTAGTCTCAGTACTAACCAGTTCCTCTAAATTTTTCATTTTGGCTAGCATCAGTACTAGCCTCTCTCACCTGGTCTTGGTATGGGTCCATAAGAATCCTATAGCTTTTAAGTTCAGGAATTACTTTGGTATTCTCAAATTGGAAGATTCTTAGATGAAACATTAGATTGATAATTTAATCCAGGTGGTTGGTGGTCATTAGGTGGGTTATTTGAAATTGGTAGGTTCGGTAGTTGATCTAGTTCTCTCCTCATGTTAGACTCAACTAATTGTCCTATTTGAGCTTCTAGTCTGGCGATAGATTGCTGTTGAGTTAGAATTAATTGTTGAAGTTGGTTAAATCTATCATCAGCTAGATTGGTCTGTTGAGGAGGTGGGTATGAAGGCTGATTATAATATGATGGCTGGTTAAACTGACTAGGCTGACCATTATTATAGGCATAATTTTGATAATTTTGCTCAAGTGAAATTTGGGTCTGAGCCTGAGTCTGTTGGGATGTCCAAGAAAAATTAAAGTTACTCCAATCTGAATTATATGAATTTGAAAATGGGATCATTAATCAATTTGGAGTATCCTTGAGTAGCTTGAACTTGTTCTTGGATAAAATATGGAAACTGTGCAGTCATAGGATATTCACTTACATGATGGGTTGGACTAGCACAGATTGAATAATTCTCCTGATAATTAGAAGATTGTTGACCTAGGGTTAGGAGTTGATCTATTTTCTGATCAAGAAGGTCAACTTTATCTAATTTTTGGACTATTAGATTTATATTAGCCATTTGATTATTATGTTTAATGTGAATCAACCATTCAATTAAGTTCAACTAAATCAGAAAAAGCGATTTCCTACCATGCATGTATTAGTGTAACCCTAATGTATGGTTTAAAAATTTTTAGAATATTTTTTTTATTTATTATTATTATTATTATTTTATTATATTAAAAATTAATTTTTTTTAATTATTTTTATTTGTTAATTTTAATTTAATTTAATTTAATTTAATTATTAATTTTTAGTTAGTTTAATTTTTATTTTATTTTATTTTTATTTTATTTTTAGAGAGAAAAGAAAGAAAGAAGAGTTCTAAAGAAGAGGTCCTAAGGAGTCCTAGAACTAAGAAGAAAGAGAAGAATTAAGGTTTAATTAGGTTTGATGTTGGTTAGCAATCAAGTTGGTCAATCAATCCTGACTAAGGGTTATCCTAGATCTAGACAGCTCCTAACTGCCAAGGTCACCTTCAAGCCCTCCAAGTGTAGGATTAGCCAATCAACTAGCCAGGTAAGTGTAAGGTTGGTGGGAGTCCCCCCGTTGCTTGCCTTAGACACCAATTGTGCTTGGCCAGGTAAGCGAACGGAACCAATTAGAAACCACCTTCCTTCGGGCCCAATCGTCCCTGAACCACTTTCCTAGACACCAGTCAAATTGACTTATCCTAACCCGGTTCAACTCTTAGGATTCCTTGTCCTATTGAGCTCGAGTTCCTAGGGTTGATGTCTAATTGATTTTAAAATTAAAGGCTTAGGTCAATGCAGGATGCTGGTTGGTTGTTTGTGGGCTAAGGAAGGGTGATCAAATCCCCACCTTATCTTGTTTAATTGGGTTGTGCCCTTAATTTGATTTAATATGAATATGCACGAAAAAAAAAAAAATTCAATCAAAGGGTTTTATGCAATTTAAACTAGATGCATGCAACTAATTGAATTCTGAAAGGCTTACCTTGCCTCCAGCAATCACCAAAAAAAATAAAAATAAAAAAAAGATAAAAATAAAACTAATATGATGCATGCTCTAAACAGTTAGGGATTTCTAATCTTATCATGAGGCTTTTAATTAGGTTTAAATGAATATTTTTTTAAATTAATTTAAAAATAAAATAAATAAATAAATAAATAAAAAGAAAAGAGGACTAGGGTTAGGATTGATCTCACCAGGCAAAACTTCTGATTCTTTTTGTTCTTTTTTTTTTCCTACAAAATAATAAAAAAAATTAGTAAGCAATATTAAAAAAAATTTTATTTATAATTTATTTATAAAAAAATCAAAGAGATCAAAAATTTAATAATGCCTTCCCCGGCAACGGCGCCAAAAACTTGGTGCGTTTGCCGAAATTATTTTTAATAAATCAAAGAAATCAAAATCAAAAATCAAAAACCTTCCCCGGCAACGGCGCCAAAAACTTGATAGGGAACGCGATGCTGTCGTTAAGACACCGTGTTTATCAGTTTAATCCGACTTCTTAAAATCATTGAAAATATGCGTAGATAGTAGTGAGTCGGGTCGAATCCACAGGGAAGGTAGTGTTTTTAGATTTGAAATCTTTGATTTTTGAAAAGAAAAAGAAGAAAAGATTTGAGTTTTGGGAATCAAAAGTGAAGTCGGAAAATTAAAAAGCAAAAATTAAAAGATGCAGGAATTTAAACTTGGTACTAAGATCTACTAGTTAGATCTTAGCATCTACTTGCAATAAAAAGCAATAATAATTAAAGTGCAGAAATTAAATTACAATAAAAATAAAAAGCAAGAAATTAAAGTGCAAAAATAAAATTTTTATTAATTAAAATTTTAGAATTTAAATACATAAAATTTAAAAAGAAAAAAATAAAATAAAATAGCCTGATCTCTGATCTTGGATCGGCATTGGCAGAAAGATGGTGTAGAAGCTCGGCTCTTCTTCTCGGCACCCGTTGCTTCGAAGCAGCCTTTAACCCATAGCCTGGCTTCGCCCTGTACCAAAGCTTCACCTTGATCGGAGATATTAATTTTTGATGGCCTGGGGTCCTTTTTATAGAGCTAGGAGGGCTGGATATTTTTTCTAAAGGCAATATGGGACTAATAGCCTTTGTAATCATCAAAATACAAAGAAATTTCGGATAAAATTTGAATCAAAATAGCTCTGATATGACTCTGATAAATCTGATAAAATCCAGCCGTTCAACAGGAATCCAACGGTCCAAAAATCATCAAAATCGGATGCAGATAAGCTCAGATCGGGTCGGATTAAATTCTGGCCGTTGGATCGCGCTTGATCGAGGAAATCTGGCCGCAAATCGCGCTTCGGGAGTCTTGATCACCGCCGGCAGCGTTCTGGACCGTCGGATCATCGCCTGGATCGAGCGCTGCCGTCCGATGGTGATCCGCGTGATGTTTGTATCTGAATAAAATTCGGAAGCAACCACAGCCGTCCGATCCTGACCGCAAACAACCACATCCGTCCGATCGCGCAATAACTGTTCCCATGGACCGCGTGGACCGGCCGCACCGCACACCGCAACCAATCAGCGCCGCTGTTGTCGGACGAAAAGACTGAATTACCCTTGTGAGCCGCGATAAATTTCTGTAGACCCTTAAGGGGTCTAGGTCCACCACGTGGCAATCTCTGATTCGCCGGAATTTGCTGAGCTGGCGGTCCACGCCTGGATCGTGGACCGGCTGATGGCTTCAACGGCTGAGTCGGCTTGATGGCTCGGCTTGGCTTGGTGGCTCGGCTTGCGGAGCCGGCTGAGCCGTTTTCTTTTTTATTTAATTTTTATTTATTTTATATTTTTAAAAATTCATATCTTTTTCATTTTAGCTCCGTTTTACTTGAAATTTATTTCGTTGTGATCAAAAAAATGAGCTCTTTCTATTGATAATAAAATTTTATTTTTTTAATTTTTATTATTTTTTAATTAATTTTTTAATTAATAAAAATATGAATTTTTTCAAAAATTATATATAAATTGATTATTAATTCTTAAAAATTAATATCAATTAATTGATAAATTAATACTTTTATTGGTGAATTTATGATGCTTGGCCATGTGGCTCGCTCGTCTTGGATCAGTAGCTCATCGACCAGGCCTGCATCGGATCCTCCTAAAGTGCTCAAGCTCCAAGACCTGAGACAGATGGTCATGGAGCCTAGAGGTATCCAGGCTCTCGCTCGCAAAAGCATTTAACTGATCCTATAATTATAAATTAATATAAAATTTTATAAGAAATACTATAATACTAATCATATATACTAATATATTTAATACTTATAAAAATATATCCGATCGTGGCATTCATCGGTCTGCCCGTCTTGTTCGTATGGCTGGATCGAAAGATCTCACTATGACTGGCCATAGACTCATGGCCTAGAGTGTGCGTATACTCCTGGACTGCATAGTTCTTCCAGTTCTGATAAAAGGTAGCCTAATAAGTATTCAAATAAATAATAAATATTTAAAAAATATTTAAATAAAATTTTAGGCGTATTGAAAAATTTAAAAGTTAGAAATTTTATCTCAAACTTTTGGCTCCTCCAGTGTCTAATCATCATCTCTCACTGACTTGGAGGACAGTCCTGTATTCAAGGAACAAGCTCCTCCGAAGTGTCTCATCGGTATTCGAGCCATCCTCTATGGAGCTTGACCTTATAACCCCGTTACAACTCTTCGATCTTCTTTAGTCGGGCATCTCGAGCCCTCTCGTGATTGAAAAAGTCGTACCTCCTCTATACAAATTTATCAAAAATCAGTTATAAAATTATTCTAATTAAACATATATAGTGTAAACATATAAAATGCATAAATTAACTAAGATGTGCGTACTTACCCATATCTTCTTCCATACCTGATCCCTGACGGCGGCATCCATCAAACGCTAGTCTTTGGGCTCTATGAGAATGATATCCGTGTTAGATATATGTGCCCTAGAAGCCAGAATTGGCTGACACTTGTAATACACTTCTAGGGGCAAAATTGTAATTTTGACTATAATAAATGGGTTATTTTCTATCACACATGTGTATTTAGTGTCTGTGATACATCCTTTGAGTTAATGGTAATGATAATTCATATTTTCAAGAGTTGAAAATTTAAGACATGAATAATCATTATTAACTCATAAATAGCTCCCGACCATAGGATCATCACGAGGATGGTGATTGATCCGGAAGGTTGGTGTACGATCGCTTCTCTTTAGTAGATGAGTCTTGAGTCTATGGTGTGGAGACACCAGAGCGAGGTACAGGTACTCGTTAGAGAACGAGGGCACTGAGCGTGACCACCTCGAGTAGTCATTAGGGAGTCTACCTTCTCGTCAATTGATGACTCGATCTGCAGTAGTGTGTCTGGTTCTTTGACTAGAGATGCATCCGGCAGTTCCCTTGAGGGTGTTATAGTTTGACTACACCATTACTCGGTCTCCTAGCCATATGGAACCCTGAGGTGTATGTTGGCTGTGACATGTTCATTGTAGGAACTGGACTGCATCAAGATGGGATCTATCTACCTCGGTGGTAGAGGAGTTAGCCCTATGATGATCATGAGAATCAAGTCCTGAAGCCTGGCCATGGCAGAGTGAATAATAGAAAATTTCTATTTAGATTTTCACATTGGACTCGAATCGAATGATTACCATCATATGACAGAGATTAGGGTTGACGAGTTCACCTTAACCCTAATTGATCGGGGGTCAAGATAGAAGAACTGAATCACACAGGTAGCTGCACCAAGAGGTTCGCATTAGCTCTGATGGGTTGCCACCATATACTGCTAGGTGTCACTGGTGGATTTTGGGAGCAATTAGAATGATTTAGATGATCGATCATTCTAGCTGTTCGAATCAGAAGAGTTCTGATCCATCGAAAGGAGTTTCGATTGATGTCGATGATAGAGATCATGACATATCCCATTACCATACAGAACTGAACCTAACTGGGTCACACCAACAAGGGTTTGATCTGGTGATCATCAATTGAACTAATATAGTTCAATTGATCTGAATGAGATTCAATTAAGGTTCAAGGAAATCGTGCTAGCACTCTGAATTGAACCTAACGTTCTTCTTTTGCTATCATAAATAAGTCGTCCTGTCTGAGCCAAAGGAGTTTGTGCTCAAACAGAAGTCTTCTTATGGTCTGACTGGAGGTTGTCCAAGTCAGAATAGTTGTCTTATTGTAAGACATTACCTGCCAATTTTGGTCAGCCTCCATTTTCTTGGTCTTTGACTTTTGGTCAGAACTCTACTTTTGACTGGTCAAATGTGACCATTCATCCTTTACTTTTGACCACATGTCTGCACCTATTGGAGAGCTGGTGGGGCTTGTCCCCTGCCAGACCTGGCAAGGAGATGGGCGCACGCCAAGGGAGGCGTGAGCCAGTAAGAGCGCCGATGGAGTCCTTGTGGGACAAGGACTCCATTCTCCCTTTAGGATTCCAATGAGAGTTCTTCTAAGAATCCAGTTTGACTGGTCCAAGGCACTCTCCAAGTAGGAATCCAGGGGTCTCTAATCCCACCAATCAGATTTAATCTATTCACAAAGGTTTGATTGAGTTGGGAGGAGATGCTGGATCACGCTTAGTCTATATAAGAGGACCAGCCCAAGTGAAAAAATATGAAGAAGTAATCAAGATAATCAAGAAGCAATCTTCCACGCCCAAGGCTGCCTCTCCCCTTCTCACGCCATCTTCATCTCCCCTTGCTCTCCACGTCCAAAGTGTTTTGATTTGGATTGGTGCGATTAGATCAAGAAAAGGAGATCAAAAGCAAGAAGTCTGCGCTGCTGCGAAGAACGACTGCCGATCTTCAAAAGGAGTTTGAAGATCCTCCAGATCAGATCCAGATCGACTTTTTGTAGGCTGTATAGAGAAGAAGAGGATCTCCAGATCCAGACCGAGTGGATACGCGTAGAGGCCAGAGCGCTTGCGTGGCTTGATCCAGAACCATTCCGCTGCAAACAGGATCATCAACAGGGTTATAGGATTACCCTATTCAGGTAAATTGAATGTGATTTAATTTATCCTTTTCATTTAATTTTTATTAAATTAATAAGAATCAGATCTGAAGCATCCCTGATCTGATACAGATCTAAGAGAAAAAATTTTGAAATATATCTCTTGATCTGATCAGATCTGAACGAACCTGGTCAGGGAAATCAGGATTTCCCTTCAATCCGACCACCTCACAAGCACTCCAAAAAAGAAATGCATCTTCTATGCGGTCTCCCCTACTGGCGTCCCCTCCGTATCATACCACACCATCACCTGATGTTGGCAATTCCATACGTGTGTCATACGTGTGGGATCGTGAAATGTCCGACTGGATGATGCACCTGCAATGCAAATATGTTATGCAAATATATAAGTGTATAAATACTATATAAAAAATAAAGTTATGCCAATATAATAAAAACGTACACTCAGATGCCTACGATGGTAGAGGCTCAGCTGTCGGTGGAGTAGATGCCGTTAGTAAAGTAGGTGTCGATGGTGAATGTTCCAGAGCAGTCGATGTCGAGATGAATGGAGTATGCTCCGACTACTCCTCGGATGCGGAACTGCGCGCAACCTACCAAGAGGCAGGGATGAAAGCTGGATGGCATTTCGGTGCCATTGTGATCTACAACGTTAATGAACATTAATCAATATAACACCATGATATATTAAATTTTATTTACTCGAAAGTCGAGCCGACTCCGTACCTGAGATAGCCGACTCCATGCCTGAGACATCCGACTAGGGTCCTCTCCTAGTCGGCTCAATCATGGCCCGAGTCGACTCGACTGTGTGCCATCTCCTCGATCACTCTCTCTCTTCCTCTCTCAATCTCTCTTATCGACGATGGCGGCGAGGCCGAACCCCTCCATCCCAGCTTGTCCATCTCTCGATCTTCCTCTCTCCCTCTCTCGATCTCCCTCGCCGGCGAGGCCGGACCCCATCCCTTCCTCTCTCACTCTCTCGATCTTTCTCGTCCAGCAAGATCGAACCCCATCCCTCCCAGTGATTGCCGGACGAGGTCGGACCCCTCCTCCCTCTCTCGATCTCCCTCGCCGACGAGGCCGGACCCCCTCCCTCCTAATGATGGTGGCGAGATCGGATCCTTCCCTTTCTCTCTCAAGTACAAACTCATCGAATATTCGGATTTGGATCCGATATCAGTAATTAAAATTAGATCCAGATCTAAATATCTAGATTTCGATCCGAACCCAATCTGTTGACAGATTTAGTCCACAACCATCGATATGGCACGACCCAAGGCTACCACCATGGCATAGCCCAAAAACCATGGCATATAGATAATTATAATATTTATAATAAATATTTATAATATTTATTATAAATATTTTATAAATTATTATAAATATATATGATTAATAAATAATACTATAAAATTAAAGAAAAATTATACCTATGGCTATAGAGAGCGAGTCATATCGAAAGCTCCGAGGGTCGCCGACGATGAAGCTAGAGGAGGACGACGACATTAGAGATAACCTGCGAAATAAAAATAAGATAGTGAATAGAGAAGAGAGAAAAAGAGAAAAGAGAGAGAGAGAGTAGGAGCGGTCGGGGATGGGGGTCAGGTGGAGGGGGCACGTGACGAGGAGGTCAAAGAAGGCTTTGCACTCGGCCGGGAGAGGGTCGAATGGTGGTGGTGGTAAGGGGTGGGTTTGCAGGAGTCGAAGGAGGATCAGATGGGGGTTTGTGGAAGTAGGGCATTTTGCTGGGGACTGAGCAGGGTTGGATGTAGGGACAGGGGGGTGGGTTTCATGGGGGGTCAAGCGAGGGTGGAGGGAGGTTGTCGGAAGGATTTTCATAGGGGCCGAGGGAGGTCGGATGGAGGGGTGGGGGTCGGGTGGGGGTGGGGGTGGTTGGGGAGGGGCGATCGGGATGGAGGGTCGGAGTGGGAGGGGGAGGAGGGGCGACGTCGCATTGGGGAAAGGAGGGCGACCTGGTCGAAGGGGAGAGGGGCGATGTCGGTGGGGAGAGGAGTCTCATCGACGATGAAGAGAGAGGGAGAGAGAGAGAGAGCGAGAGAGATTAAGTGCATATGAAAGGAAAGGAAAAATTTGAAGATTTTTAATCTAACCTATGACAGTGATTATCGAACCACTGCCATAGATCTATGGCAGTGGTTCGATAATCACTACTGTAGATTTATGGCAATGATTTTTGATAACCACTACTATAGATTAAAAATAATTTTTTTTTAAATATTATATAATTTTAAAATTTAATGTCCATCTTTACTGTTCACTATCTAAATAATTATCATTAGAGTGCCGTCGCAAAAGATCGCCTCGATCCAATGGCTCTAGCTTCATCGATCAGAAAAATTTGATTTCAATGATCATGAATGATGATGTGATGATCTAATAGATAGAGACCTTCGATGGATCCAAAAATCTACAACGATGATCTCGATAATGTTTGTAGCGTACTACCAAAGTTTTACTTCAATCGGATATCGTTATCATGATCAATTTAGTATGAAATAATTTTGGTTGTTAAATTAGAAATAAGCGATTAAAGGGTTAAACGACATTCGATTATGAGATCATTTTTTAGTTAAATAATTTTTATTATAATTTTAAATATTTTATACGATGATGATAGTAAAATTCAAATCATTTTCATATAAATTGTTCATGTTAAGCAGATATTGCAAAAGCACGAGCATAACAATCAGTGAAGTTTCAAAATGGTTATCAGGAGACGTATAGTTTTAGATCGTTCTTCATCTCATGAGTTAAATTTTATAATCATCACCATAAAAAATGATTAAAATAGTAGCCAATATCATTTATAAAAAAAAATTATCTCATAATCGGACACCATTTATAAAAAAAAATAGTAGCCAAGATCAATCATTTAGCATTTAACGGTCGAAACTAACCTATACTAAATTGACTAAGATAACGATATCCGATTGAAGTAAAACTTTGATAGTATGCTACAAATATCATCGAGATCATTTTTGCAGATTTTTGGATCCATCAGAGGTCTCCATCTATAAGATCATAGCATCATCGTTCGTGGTCGTCGAAATTAAATTTTTCTAATTGACGAAGCTAGGGCCATCGGATCGAGGTGATCTTTTGCAACGACACTCTAATGATAATTATTTAGATAATGAATGGTGAAGATAGATATTAAATTTTAAAATTATATAATATTTAAAAAAAAAAATATTTGATAGCTGTTATAATTAATCGCTGCCATAAATCAGATTATAGCAGTGGTTCCTACTAACTGCTGCTATAGGTCCGACTTATGGCAGCAGTTACAATAAATCGCTGCTATAGATCGATTTATGACAGTAATTTTTTGTAACCACTACTATAGGTCCGACTTACGGCAGTGATTTTTGTTAACCGCTGCTATATATCGGACTTGTAGCAGCGATTATAAAAACTATTGCTATAGGTCCGACCTATAACAGTGGTTAACAAAAATCGTTGTCGTAGGTGCTATGGCAGCGATTTCGAAAACCGCTGTCATAGGTCATTTTTGTAGTAGTGTCAGCCGCAGACATGCTTGGGATCGATCCAGAGGTAATGACCCATCACCTGAGGGTGGAGCCAACTCATCGCCCAATCAAACGAAAGAAGTGGAGTTTCGCTCTGGAGCACCAAAAAGCCATCGCTGAGAAGTTGGATAAATTGATTAAAATTGGTTTCATTAAAGAGGTGATGTACCCTGATCAGCTGGTGAACATTGTCCTGATAAAGAAGGTGAATGAAAAGTGGCATATGTAGATCAACTTCACCGACCTAAATGAGGCCTGTCCAAAAGATAGCTATCTACTTCCTTGAATCAACCAACTAGTCGATGCCACTTCTAGGCACAAGCTTCTCAGCTTCATAAATGTCTTCTTCGACTATAACCAAATCCAGATGGCCCCTGAAGATAAGAAGAAAATGGCCTTTATAACTGATCATGGACTCTTCTATTATAGGGTGATGCCTTTTGGGTTGAAAACCATAAGAGCCACATACCAGAGGCTGGTGAATAAAATTTTCAAATACCAGATTGAAAAAAATATGGAGGCATATATGGACGACAAGTTGGTCAAAAGCTAAGCAACGCCAGACCACGTTGAGGACCTCCGAGAGACTTTTAACACGCTTCGCTTATATCAGATGAAGTTGAATCCTATGAAGTGTGCTTTCGGGATGACTGCAGGCAAGTTTCTTAGCTTTATGATTTCTCGCAGAGACATTGAGGTGAAGCCTAAGAAGATCAAGGCAATCTTGAAAATATCATCACCGAAAATAGTTAAAGAGGTACAATGCCTAACTGGTAAAATAGCCTCTCTTAACTATTTTATTTCTAGGTCAGCTGAGAAGTGCCTTCCATTCTTTCAGACCCTCAAATAGCCGAAGAATTTTTAATAGACCTCGGAATGCCAAAAGACTTTTGAAAAGTTAAAGAGATATCTTAGCTCCCCACCTCTGCTCACTAAATCGCATTAAGGCGAAGTGCTCCTCTTATATCTAGCCATCTCACTTGTGGCCATTAGTACAATCTTTGTCCAAGAAGAAGGATGGTTCAAAAGCTCATCTATTATGTCAGCAAGGTCCTCTATGATACAGAGACTAGATATGCTAAATAAGAAAAGTTAGTCTTTGCACTGGTCATCACTACGAGAAAGCTCCAGCCCTTCAAGCCCACATCATGGTTTTACTCATGGATCAGCCAATAAGAGCGGTCCTATATTGCCCTGACACTTCGGATTAGATTGCGAAGTGGGCACTAGTGCTCTCGGAACTAGACATACATTACCAACCGAGATCTTTTATCAAAGCTCAGATCTTGGCCGACTTTGTCTTCAAATGCACTATCTCAGATATGGGAGCCCTGGAAGAAAATTCAAAAGACAAGTTGGAAGATCCCACAAGTTCAGAAGGCGACTATTGGTGCAGAATCTGGATGACATCGGATCGAGCTGGAGTTGAGGAAGAAGAAGTCACCATCGGTGATCTACAAAATAAAGTTCCATCCAAAGTCGGTGGTGGTGGCTCTAATAGGATCCTCCGACGATCAAGTCAGCTCTGCTAGCCAACAAAAATGGAGTGCTCAAAAAAGAGTTCAACAAAATTTTGGAAAGAAGAAGAGAGCCTAGAAAAAATGTATCTGGAGGATCTCTTTTTATAGATGGAGCATGTCGTAATCGTCCAATAGTGGACCGCTTGGAGCCATGTAAAATTTATTATGGAGAGAGGTGTCATTCATAATAGATTGATAATGACAATCGTAACCATTCGATAGTGGGATCGCCTATAGCAGACTAATAAATGATAGTCGTAACCATCCGATAGTGGGGTCACCTGTAGCAGACTAATAAATGACAGTCGTAATCATCTGATAGTGGGATCGCCTGTCCATTGAGATTTAATAGTCAAAGTCTGGAGGAAGTAGGTGTTGGTTGGTGAAGAACTTAGATATATATCAATTTCAGAGGAGTTTGGACTGTTAAAGAAAATACGGCTAGAGGAGATCATCCGGAAGGAATACTACTTTAAATCTGAAAGTAATCTGCTGGAGGAATCCAGATAAAATTTGACTGAAGAAGAAGTTCGGCTCCTAAAAGAATTCGACTGAAGAAAAAGTTTGGAAGGAGTTTGGCTCCTATAGAAATCCGACTGAAGGAGAAGTTCGAAAGGAGTTCGACTCCTAAAGAAATCTGACTGAAGGAGTGGTCCGAAAGGAGTTCGACTTTTGGAGGACTCCGATTGAAGGAGAGGTCCAGAAGGAGTTTAGCTCTAGTAGAAATTCGACTGAAGGAGAGATCCGAAAGGAGTTCGGCCCCTAAAGAAACCCGACTGAAGGAGAGGTCCGGAAGGAGTTTGGCCTATGGAGGAATTTGATTGAAGAAAAGATTCGGAAGGAGTTTAGCTCTTAGAGAAATTCAACTGAAGAAAAGATCCGAAAGAAGTTCGACTCCTATAGGAATTCGACTGAAGGAGAAGTTCGAAAGAAGTTCGGCTCCTGAAGAAATCCGACTAAAGGAGAGGTCTGAAAGGAGTTCGGCTGCTTAAGAATTTTCAATCGAAGCTCTTCTATTATTACTAGTTATATTAGGCTAAGCATCAGACTGGACTTCGATGGGAGTGGAGTTTATTCCCAATAATAGTCTCCCACTTTCGAGTTCAAAATTCGAAGGAAGAAAGTACAAAAAGGGTAATTGTCAAAGTTTTTTTCTGAGCTTTGCACTCGTTGAGGTTGAAGAAGATCTTATCTCCTATTGATGTTGAAGCTCAAGAGAGATCTTATCTTCAGTCGAGGTTGAAGGAGATCCTATCTTCTATTGAAGTTGAAGCTAGGGGAAGATCTTATCTCAAGCCGAGGTTGAAGGAGAGGTTGAAGAAGATCTTATCTTCTATTGAAGTTGAAGCTCCAATCGAGGTTGAAGGAGTCGAGGTTCAAGGAGATCCTATCTTTGGTCGAGTCGGGGCTTTTCTTCTCACCTCGTCTAAAATGAATGAGGTCTTCGATTTTGCTCACGTTAGGATGAGGTTCTCCTCTTATTTCTAATGGACTGTAGGGATATTTTAAGACCATTATCAAGGCCTCTCTCCTCATCTCGTCTAAAATGAACGAGATCTTCGACTCTGCTCAAGTTAGGATGAGGTTCTCCTCCTATTCTTAATGGACTGTAGGGGCACATAAGGACCATTGTCAGGAGCCTCTCTCCTCATCTCGTCTAAAATGAACGAGACCTTCGATTTTGCTCACGTTAGGATGAGGTTCTCTTCCTATTTCTATCAGACTGTAGGGGTACATAAAGACCGTTATCAGAGCCTCTCCTCTCATCGCATCTAAAATGAACGAGATCTTCGATTTTGCTCACGTTAGGACGAGATTTTTTTTCTGTTCCTAACGAGCTGTAGGGGTACATAAGGGCCATTGTCAGGACCTCTCCCCTCATCTCATCTAAAATGAATGAGGCATTTGATTTGCCAAGGTCAACATGACCATTTTTGATTGCTTCTTTTCTATCATCACATAGTTTTTGCACCAAAAAATAATAATGTTGAAATGAAAGAATTTTATTGAAGAAAAATTACTGATACTACATCCTTAGATTTTCTGAATTTCAAGATTATGAAAGCATTGTTTCTTCGAGCTCCTTCAAGCGATAAGTTTTGGGTCGGACGACCTTCTCTACTTTATATGGGCCTTCCCAATTTGGGGTAAGCTTCCCCTGGCTCTAAGGCTGAGAGATGGTGGCTCGTCGAAGCATTGAGTCTTCCACTCTGAACATTTTACCTCTGACTCTGGAGTTAAAGTATCGGGCCACCCTTCATCTGTAGGCTACCATCCGAACTTGGGCTTTCTCTCTTTTTTCTTTCAATAGATCGAGATTGATTCTAAGATTCTATGAGTTATGCTGCTCATTGAAGGCCACGACCCATGCCGATGAAAGTTTAAGCTCGATTGGGATGATTGTCTCTATTTCAAAGGCTAAGCTGAATGGTGTTTTCTCAATCGGTAGCCTTTGAGTAGTTCAGTACGTCCAGAGGATGTGCTAAAATTCATCCATCCGGGCCCTCTTTACTCTATCGAGCCTTGTCTTGATATCTTGCAACAGAATTTGGTTGGTCACCTCAACTTTCTTATTTGCCTATGGGTGAGCAACCGACGTGAAGTGATGGAAGATGTTTAGATCTTCGTAGAACTCAGCGAACCTCATCCCAGCAAACTATCATCTATTATCTGTTATGAGAGTTTAGGATAGACCAAACCGATAGATGATTGATTTTTAGATGAAGTCCTATACCTTGATCTCAATAATTTTTGCTAGTAGCTCAACTTCGACCCATTTGGTGAAGTAGTCGATCGCAACCAAGAGAAACTTTCGTTGTTTGGATGTCATTGAAAAAGGGTCAAGTATATCCACTCTCCACTACGTAAAAGGCCAAGATGCACTTAGTGGAGTAAGCTCGGAGGCCGACTGTCTTTGTATGTTTACATTTCTCTAACAGCGGTCACATTTCTTGACGTACTCCATAGAATCGTGGTACAAAGTCGGCCAATAGTATCCTTGCCGAAGTAGTTTTTGTGACAGGGATTTGGCTCCTATATGATTTTCATAAATTTTCTCGTGTACTTCTCATAATGCGAAGTTGGCTTCTGAAGGTTGAAGACATCTCAACAGCGGTAGCGAATACGATCTTTTATACAACTTGCCCTCATACAAAACGTACTGAAAGGCTTGATTTCTAAGTTTTTGAACTTCTTTCAGATCACGAGGAAGAACTCCCTCTTTGAGATAGGCAACTAATGGGTCAATCTAGCTCGGCTCGAGCTCTATCTGCATAACGAGCTGTGATTCCTCTGAGCTTGGGCATTTTAGAGTTTCAAAAAATACTTCATTAGACAGTTCGATTGGGGTTGAAGTTGGCAATTTAGAGAGGAGATCAGCTCTCGTATTTTCTGCCCTCGAAATCTATCGAATGCCAAAACTATCGGAGGTCGAAGTTAAATCCTTTACTTTTTTAAGGTATTTCATCATACTTTCTTTTCATGCTTCATAGTTGCACTAACTTAATCGACCACTAATTGAGAATTACTATAGACTTGAAGCCAATCTACTTTTAATTCTTTTGCTATTTTTAATCTAGCAATCGGTGCTTCATATTCGATCCCATTATTAGTTGCAGAAAATTTGAAGCATAGCATGTACTTGGCGATGACTCCCTTGGGATTGACTAAGTCTAATTCCGTACCTACTCCAGTGAAGTTGGACGAACCATCCACGTACAGGATCCAAAAATCTTCGAAAAGGTTGGCACTTTCTTTGAAGAGGCTTGGTTGCAACCATGAGATGCTGGTCCTATTCTGTTCAAGCTCGGCTTCATCTGGAATGATACATTCAACTATGAAGTCAGCTAGTGTTTAAGTCTTGATTGCTGGCCGAGGTCGGTAGTTGATGTCGAATTCTGTTAATTCAATGATCCATTTTGTAATTCTTTCAGAAGTATCCATTTGATGAAGGATTGCTCTGATCGGCTAGTCAGTAAGGAGCATTATAGCATGTCCCTAAAAGTAAGGTCGAAGTCTTCTTGCTGCAATTAGAAGAGTATAAGTTAATTTTTTCAACTTTGTATATCTAGTCTTGACATTCCTTAGGATCTAGCTTATGTAGTAGACTGATCGCTGTACTTTTGCCTCTTTTTTGATTAAGACTGCCGCTAGCACTGTAGGAGAGACAACATGGTAGAGAAATAGCTCCTCTTCGGATTCGAGTTTGGCTAGTAGAGGGCAAGCCGAGGTAGTTCTTGAGCTCGTCGAATGCCTTTTGACATTCCTGAGTCCAGTGAAAATCTTTCAACTTTCTAAGGATTTAGAAGAAGAGCATGTAGTGTTCGACCGATCTAGAGATAAAATAATTTAAAGATGCCACCTTTTCGATCATGCGCTGAACTTTCTGGATGGACTTTAGAGCGGTCATCTCTTAGATAGCTCAAATTTTCTTCGGATTGGCCTCGATCCCTCATCTTGAGATCATGAATTTTAAAAATTTTTCTGAGGCTATCCCAAAGGTGCACTTGGTTGGATTTAGCTTCATCTTATATTTTCTGAGCGTATCGAAAGCCTCTTCAAGTTCGACGACATGATTGAAAGTCTTTCAACTTTTGACCAGCATGTCGTTGACGTAAGCCTCCATATTACGATCGATATGCTTCCTGAAGATTTTATTGATCAAGCACTAATAAGTCGCACCTATATTTTTAAGTCCGAAGGACATGATTCTGTAACAGTAAAGACTATGGATAGTAATAAAAATAGTCTTCTCCTCATCCTCCGATGCCATCCAAATTTGGTTGTAGCTAGAGAAGGTATCCATGAAGGTGAAGAGCTCGTAGCCTGAAGTCGCATCCACCAGTTGGTCGATTCTGGACAAAGGATAGCTATCTTTTGGATAGGTCTTGTTAAGTTTCTTAAAGTCGATGCATATCCTCCACTTGCCATTGGCTTTCTTGACCAGGACCATATTAGAGATCCAAGTCGGATAGCTGACTTCTCGAATAAATCCAGTCTTGAGAAGCTTGTCAACTTCTTCTACTATTACCTTCTGCCTTTCTGATGTATGGCCTCGAACTCTTTCTTTTACTAGTCGATGCTTGGGATCAATGGCCAGTCGATATTTCATAACCTCGGCATCAATCTCAGGCATATCCATCGGAATCCAGGTGAAGACATCTGCATTCCTCCGTAAGAAGGCGATGAGCTACTTTCGAAGTTCATCTTTCAAATTGGAGCCAATTTGCACTGTATGCTCCGTATTTTCATCATTCAGATGGATGGTCACAAGATCTTCTATAGGCTCATCCCGTTCTTTGATAAAGTCATCGTGGACATCTAGCCCATCAATAGGATAAGGACCAGACTGTGCTTTCTCTCGCAGGGCAATTGAGTAGCAGTGCCATGCTAGAGCTTGATCTCCCCTGACCTCTTCGATCCCGTAATTTGTTGAAAACTTCATCTTCAAATAATAAGTAGACACCACCGTTCGAGTATATTTAAATCAGGTTGGCCAAGAATTGCGTTGTAAGCGGAGGGAGCTTTTACCACCAAAAAATCCACCTACGCTCTGGATTGTTTTGGATATTGCCCGACAACCATAGCTAGAGTCATCATACCTTCAACTGGTACTACAGCACCAGCAAAACCTACTAGGAGGAAGTTTATTGATCCAATCTGACTATTAGATTTTGACATTTTAGAAAAAGCATCATAAAATAAGATGTCAGTCAAACTTTCATTATCAACTAGGATGCGACATACATCATAGTCCACTATATTTAAAGAGATTATAACTGCATCATTATATGAAAACTGTACTCTTCATGCATCTACCTCAATGAAGGTTATGGATTCTTCAGTCCTTCATCTTTTCACCAATCCCTTAGATCCACTATCCTTTTCTCGTCGAAGTCCCTCAAAGATAGTGTTGATGATGCCGAGAGATGGCCAATCTTCTTATTGTTCCTTCCTTCTTGGTGGTTCAGACTACGGTAGTGCCCTCAATCGATTTTCTCTTGCTTCAGATCGATATCTGAGGAATCGATCCAGCCGACCTCTCCTAATGAGCTCCTCAATCTCGTCTTGGAGCTGAATGTATTCTTCTGTATCATGGCCGTGGTCATGATGGTAGAAATAGTATTTGTTAGGATTGTGCTTGCCAGAATGAGTGCGCATCCTTTCTGGCCTCGATAATTGTTCCTTGATCTCCATCAATACTTGTATTTTTGGAACATTGAGGAGGACGTAGTTGTGAAACCTTCTAGGAAAGAACTTCTTCATGCCCTTCTGTCGGAGCTTCTTTGACGACGAGCTCGAGGAGTTCGGACTCACTTGCACTCGGAGGGAGTCCATAAGCATGGCCGAACTTCATTTGGCCCTCCATGAGCTATGGGTTTATTAGATTCACTTGCTTGTCACTCTCCTACAATTTTCTCATCCTTCAATTTAAAGGTTTCTTCCACTCGGGCATATCCTTCAGCTCGAGCTAGCAAATCGACAAAGTTCCTAGGGTACTTCTTCTCTAGGAAGAATAATAAATCATTCTTCTGAAAGTCATTCTTGAGTGCGGCTATTGCAATAGATTGGTTCAGGTTCCAGACTTTCAATGCAGCGGCATTAAATCAGATGACCTAAGCCCAGATAGATTCTCCATCCTTCTGCTTGATATGCATCAGAGAATCCGAACCTCGGTGCGGATGTTGGCTGCTAATGAAGTGAGCCGCAAACTGATGACTCATCTGGTTAAAAAAAAAATCATTTCCAGCTTCAGCACTGAGTACCAATTTTTTACTGCTCTCTTTAAGGTAGATGAAAAAGCTCAGCATAAAATGGCGTTTGGTGCACCATGGAGCAGCATTATGGTCTGGAAGACCTTCAGGTGATCGATCGGATCAGAGATTCCATCGTAGCTTTCAAATTGGAAAAGCTTGAAGTTCAACGGAATGAGCTCTTGCATAATCCTTTAAGAAAAAGAAGGGTCAGTACAAATATTATTATCGTATGAGGAGAGAGTATGATGGAGCTCTTTGATTCCTCGGCTCATTTTCTGGAACCTTTGATTTAGGAGATCTTCACGATCATTGATCTTCAGAGTTTTCTGATGGAACGGAGACAAAGCTTCCCCCGGGGTCGAATCATGGTTTGAGCAATAGCCCTCCATCCTCTGTTTTTCCTTTTTGGAGGTCATCGGCTGGCTAGCTCGAGTCGACCGTCCCTCGATCGGATCATGGGACTTCAAAAAAGCCTGCTCCAGCCTAATTAGCATTGGAGCCTATCGATGTATGGCCTGCACTACCTCCATAAGATCACGAACCTGCTGGACCAGCAGGTTGAACTGCTTTGCATCCACCATGGCTGTTGGAGAAGCTTGAGTTGTCGGAGCTAGGGTGAAAATGGATAGATCTAGATGGAATCTGATTGTAGAGATCATTGATCGTCGGGTTGAAGCTTTTCTGAGAGGCATTTTTTTTGGAAAGAACTCTAGAGAGGAAGAAAAGAGATCGTCGCTGAGCATTTCTTTAAGAACAAAGAAACTTCAGAAATATAGGTCCCTTCCTTTAGCACTAATTCTTTTGGTGCAGAATCTGATTAACGTCGGATCGAGCTGAAGTTGAGGAAGAAGAGGTCACCACCGATGATCTGCAAAATAAAGTTTCATTCGGAGTCGATGGTGGTGGCTCCGGTAGGATCCTCCGACGATCAAGTCAGCTCTTCTGGCCAACAAAAATAGAGTGCTCAAAAAAGAATTCAATAGAGTTTCAAAAAAGAGAAGAGAGCTTAAAGAAAACATATTTAGAAGATTCTTTTTTACAGACGAAGCATGTCATAACCATCCGATAGTGGGCCGCTCGGAGTCATGTAACATTTATTACGGAGAGAGGTGTCGCTCATAATAGACTGATAATGATAGTCGTAATCGTCCGATAGTGGGATCGCCTGTAGTAGACTAATAAATGATAGTCGTAACCATCCGATAGTGGGATCGTCTATAGCAGACTGATAAATGACAGTCGTAATCATCCGATAGTGGGATTGCCTATCCGTTGAGATTTAATAGTCGAAGTTCGGAGGAAGTAGGCATTGGTTGGTGAAGAACTTTGACATATATCAATTTCAAAGGAGTTCGAACTTCTAAAGGGAATACGACTAGAGAAGATCATCCAGAAGGAATACTACTTGAAATCTAGAAGTAATTCACTAGAGGAATCCAGATAAAGTTTGATCGAAGGAAAAGTTTAGGAGTTCGGCTTCTGTAGGAATCTGACTGAAGGAGAGATCCAAAAGAAGTTTGACTTCTAGAAAAATCTGACTGAAGGAGAAGTCTAGAAGGAGTTCGACTTCTGTAGAAATCTGACTGAAGGAGAAGTCTGGAAGGAGTTTGGTTCTTATAGAAATTCAACTGAAGAAGAGGTCTGGAAGGAGTTCGGCTTCTAAGAGAATTCGACTAAAGAAGAAGTTCGGAAGGAGTTCGACTCCTATAAAAATTTTACTAAAGAAGAAGTCCGAAAGGAGTTTGGCTCCTGTAGGAATTCGACTGAAGAAGAAGTCCGAAAGAAGTTTGGCTCTTGAAAGACTTCGACTGAAGGAGAGGTCCAGAAGGAGTTCGGCTTCTGTAGGAATCTGACTGAATGAGAGGTCTGGAAGAAGTTCGACCCCTAGAGGAATTCGACTGAAGAAAAGGTTTGGAAGGAGTTTGGCTCATAGAGGAATTCGATTGAAGGAGAAGTCCGAAAGAAGTTCGACTCCTAAAGAAATTCAACTGGAGGAGAGGTTTGGAAGGAGTTCAGCTGCTGAAGAATTTTTTATCGAAGTTCTTCTATGATTATCGATTATATTAGGCTAAACATCAGACTAGACTTCGATGAGAGCGGGATTTATCTCCAACAGCGATAGAAACTTCGGATCAGACCTAGAAGAGATGTGGATCCTACATGTCGACTGCTCATCAAACTTGTTAGGATCAAGAGCTGGACTCATTCTATCCAATCCAGAAGGAGAAGTAGCAACATATGCTTTATGCTTTGAGTTTTCGACAACCAATACGAGGTGGAGTATGAAGCCTTGATTGCTAGGCTAAAGATCGCCAAAGAGACTGAAGCCCAATGCCTGGAGGTCTTCAGTGATTCTCAGCTAGTGGTCGGACGATCAAAGAAGAGTATGAAGCTCAGGAAGAGAATATGAAAAAATACCTTCAAAAGATAAAAGATCTTATTTTGCTCTTCCAACATTTCAATATTTAACAGGTCTCTAGGGCACAAAATGTTAGAGTCGATGCTTTATCCAAGCTGGCGTCCTTATTGCCTATTGATTTGAATAAAGAGACTTACCTTGAGATCTTAAAAGCTTCGAGCTTAGAGGAGCCCACCATTGTCCAGCAAATTGATGAAGAACTTTGTTGGATGAATCCTATTCTAAAATACTTAAGGGTAGGAGAGTTTCCACCTAACCGAAAAGAAGCCCCGAAGATCAGGTATAAAGCTGCTAGACACGTATTACTCGACAATAAGTTGTATAAGCGGTCTTTCTCTCTACCTCTCCTAAAGTGTCTGCACCCATTCGAACCTGACTATGCCCTACGTGAAGTCCATGAGGAGATTTGCAGAATTTACCTAGAGAGTTGGTCTTTATCTTATAAAATCCTTTGTCGAGGATATTATTGGTCGATAATGCAATAGGATGCATAGAATTTCATTAGAAGATGTGAACAATGCCAACGGAATGATCGGATCCAACTTGAACTGGCAGCACTTCTAACTCCAATTGAAGCTCCATGGCCATTTGCCTAATGAGGATTAGACATTCTAGGTCCATTCCCTCGAGCCTCGGACCAACGCAAATTTATTCTGGTAGCCATCGACTACTTTACAAAGTAGGTCGAAGCCGAGCCTATGGCTGAGATCATAGAATTGAAAGTTTCAAACTTCATTTAAAAGTCAATCATCTATCGATATGGTCTCCCAAAAGTATTGATCTTCAACAATGATAGACAGTTTAGTGGTGCCCGACTTCGTAAATTCTACGAGGACCATGGGACAGAGCACCACTTCACTTCAGTAGGCTACCCACAAGCAAACGAAGAAGTGGAGGTCGCTAATAGGACTCTCTTGCAAGGTCTGAAAGCCAAATTGGATCGGACAGGGGGTCGTGGGCAAACGAGCTCTACCATGTTCTCTGGACCTACCATACGATGCAAAGAGTCCTAACCGACGAGACACCATTTAACTTGGCATTCGAGATAGAAACTATCATCCCAATGGAATTTAGGCTTTCTTCTTTCAGAATCAAGGAGTATGATGAAGACACCAATCCTGTTTGGCTTCGAGCCTACCTCGACTTGATCGAGAAGAGTAGGAAATGAGCTACGATGAGGATAGCCGCCTATTGACAGAAAGTGGCTAGAATTATAATGCTCAAGTCAAAACCAAAGAATTTCGAGTAGGCAATCTTGTCCTCTATTGACAAAAAGTGGCTAGATACTATAATGCTCAAGTCAAAACCAAAGAATTTCGAGTAGGCAATCTTGTCCTCCATAAAGCTGAAGTCTCACGGCCCACTAAACAAAAAAAAGCTTTCATTTAATTAGGAGGGTTCCTACCAAGTCAATGAGGTGGTACGATCAGGAACTTACCAACTGAAGCAACTTAATGGGACTCCACTTTCTAAGTCATGGAACTCGACTAATCTTCGTATGTACTATTAATAGTTCAAATAAATGAATGAACTTATAAATTCACTCTCCAAGTTTATCAGTAAATGTCTCTATAATAAAATGACTTAGAAATAGTCAATTAAAAATCTCTTTGATCGGAATAATTTATAGCAAGTTTCTTGGATCGAAACCACTTCAATTGAAGATCCCTTTGATCGGGATAATTTATGGCGAGTTTTTTGAATTGGAACCACTTTAGCTAAATTTTCTTTGATCGAGATAACTAATAGCGAGTTTCTCGGATTAGAACCACTTCAGCTAAAATTTTTTTGATCGAGATAACTAATAGCAAGCTTCAGCTAAAATTCTCTTTGATCGAGATAACTAATAGCGAGTTTCTCAGATCGAAACCATTTCAGCTAAAATTTTCTTTGATTGGGATAACTAATAGTTCTTCGGATCAGAACCACTTCAACTATTTTTTTTTTTGATTGGGATAACTAACAGCGAGTTTCTTGGATCGAAATCGCTTCAGCTAAATTTTTTTTTTATCGGGATAACTAACAGCAAGTTTCTCTAATTGGAACCACTTCAGCTAAAGGATCCCTTTGACCGAAACAATCTTGCTGCATGCTCCTCAGATCAGAGCCATTTCTGGTAAAGATCTCTTTGATCGAAATGAATTTACAGCGGACTCTTGAGATCAAGACCATTTCAAATGAAAGACCCTTTTATTGGGGCAAGCTTGTGGTAAGTTCCTTAGATTGAAACTGCTTAACTGAAATGATCCTTTGATCGAACCAACAGTATAAAGTTCTTTAAAAACTAGAGCACATTAAAAAGATTCATGGATAAAAGCCAATCTCTCAGAAGTCCATTCCAGGACATAATACACAGGGAGCAAGAAAATTACGTTCATTCATTATTCTTATAAGGGCAATAACAATACTATTGCTTCTATAAGAAAATACCAAAAGAAAAGACAAATAAAAATGTCTACAATGAATCCTGCGAATAAGGATCTCAGCACACCAATGTCATCTCCGCTTCACTTCAGAAATAGCATTGGTTAGGAAACCATTGAGGACTGAAGTCTGTCCGTATAATATTTACCTTTCCACAGTATTGAGCTTTAGTCTTTGATGAAACTATAGCTGATGCCGAGTTAGAGAGAGGAGGCGAGCCCACCGCAAGCTAGACATGATGAAGATGATTCCATCAAGGTTGAAGCAGTGTCCGCTTGGAGTCCAACTCAGCACAACCATGGAACAAAGAACTCCTCCATCAAATGTAAATGCATGATAAATATCTTAGGAAAATGCTTAGGATTGCATCAAAATATCCATCAAAGCATCCTACAAACTAAAAGAGCCTTGAGGATAGTGGATGCAATCCTAATCGTTGCCCCCAAGGGGTGGCTCCTCCTCTTCCTCCTCCTCCTGTGAAGGTGGCACGACCTCAAGCACCCAAGGAATTAAACACTAGACCTTGCTCTCACTGGGCAACGGTATAGTGACAAAGCCCTCATGGTGGAGAGGATGACCACCCTCGATGGAAGGAGAAAGATGGCAAAGATTTTAGGACCGAGAGTAAAAGTGCCCTGCTGACGAAACATTCATTGTCAGCATCCTTGAATCGGCTGAAACCAGTCGATGCTCGTCAGCCTTTCTAGGTGGATGATAGACACCGCGATGAAGGAACAGAGCGTCATTCCCCTCTAAGGGATGGTGCAATTTTGTGGCGGTATTTTATAAAATAGTTTTCAACACCATCGATGGAAGAATTGGATAGCAAAAGCCCACTATAAATAGAAAAATCTGTCATAATTTTTAAGCATCAAATCATGCCATGTGGAAGCTTGAAATTGGATGTTTCTGTCGCCTCATAGTTGTGTACCAGACTTCACATAAGAACCATGATTACGATGCTTCTAGAATCGTGCATATTTAATGCTGCACAAAAAAATGGGTACATCCCATCAAATACATGCACAGATAGAAAAAAGATTGGTTCGTGGATTCACAAATCAAAATTAAATAATCTGAAGCTTTTCAAGACGAAGTCATAACTTCTTAGATCCGAGTAAAATAGGAAGATCAAATCAGAAGCAAAAATCATGAAAAATGAAAAAAAAAATATTCATAGAACTTTTCTATATAGAGATTCTAAGATACACAAAACCCTCATGGGGTACTTTTCGGATCGTCAGTGGAAGCTCCCAAGATCTTGTCTAAAAAACTTAGATCTAATTCTAGATACTTGAAAGCCACCTCATCTCGAACAACACGTTTGCCCTCATCATAGGCATCGAGTGCAAATAAAGCTTTCTCATCCTTGAATTCTTTCGATGCTCGAAAATTATCAACAGCCCTTGAAACGGCGACCTTGGCTCGGGCTTCCATGTCACACATTAACATGGCCAATTTTTCTTTGGCCATTCTCAAAGCCTCTGCTTCAGATGCCTCGGTGTTGGCAGATCAAGCTTTGAGCTTCTCAACTTCAGCCTCTAAAGGCTTGTTAATACCCAGTAGCCAAGCATTCTCTTCGGCAGACCTCACTAACACTACTTCAACATCTTGGACTTTTCTCTCGACAGCATCGACTCTATCAGAAGCTTCTCCAACCACCCTCGATAATTTATCTTTGGTCATTTTGAGCATTGAGGTCTCCAATTCAAATCTTGTTACCTTAGTTGAAAGGTCAATGGAGTCTTCCATAAACCCATTCAAATAATGGGCAAGCTACTGAAATATTACACAGTTCATGGTCGGTAAGTCTTAAAGTAAAGAAATCAGAACGGGACATTATAATATATGATTCTAGCTTACTCGAATAAAGTAGTCCAAGGCCTTTCGCTTTTTCATGTTCAAAGGCTCGGCCAATAGCTTGGATGCATAGACAAGGTACAAAAAGTCAGAAAAAACTTTGTATGCCAGATCATAATCATCCAAAGCAGAAGCATGAAGCTCTACTTCGGCTAGCACAGTCCCGAAAGTCCCTGCAGCCTCAAGAACCCACGCTTCGCTCGGAGTGGCCTTGGGGGTGTCGGTCGACATGATTCTAGGAGTCCCAGCCACCTCAGTAAATTACACTCTATCCACGGCAGCCTCGGTAGCTCCTGTTCTCTTAGTCGGCTCCTCCTCTGAAAAGAAATTGGATACGTCGGGAGCTGACAAGCTCAGGATGACTTCGCTCAGCAAAACAAGAGTCCCATGGCTCCCCCGAGAAATTGGAGGGTCTGAATCATCCGAAGCATGCACAACCTAGAAATCCTCGATGTTTTGGGGATTGAATTCTTCGATTTCAAAGGTCGGCGGTGCTGGAAGAAGCTCAACTCGGGCACGAGTAGAGCTGCCATCGATCGTATCTGCCTTCCTTTTCCAAAAAGTCTTCGGACCTAATGCCTTCGAAGGACTCAGATTCTTCCCTGTAATCCAAAGTGTTAGCTAATTAATGTCGGATTCTAGAGCCTAAATGAACAATAAATATAAGAAGTAGATATAAACCTTCGGGGCTAACTCAACTGAGCCAACATTAAAGAGGGTCTGCTTGGATAGGAGCTTCTTTAACTTAGGAAACTCGAAGCCATGCAAAGCTTCTAAATCTTGTTTCAAGCATTAGTCGAGTGGTGGATCTTTTAACAAGGCTTCTTGAGGCTCCCCCAGTCTACAAAACTCTAGTCCTTGTCTGAATGCGAGAAACGAACAAAAACCTCCCTTTCCAGTCATGAATGGCAGGAGCACCTCGGATTAATGGAGGGACGTTCTTCCTAATCCTCGGAGTCACGTACCACTAACCGCGAGCTTCAGGGTGCTTCTTGATAGTGAAATGATATCGAAAGAGCATGACAGTAGGTTCGACCCCAGCCAAAATGTACATCGTGATAAAATCGTAAATGTGCTGCCATGAATTTGGCACCACCGAACAAAATAACATCTCGAGATAATGAAAAAGAATGATGAAGAAAGGATGAAGAGAAAACCTAAATCTGGCCCAAAAACATTTCTCATATACGCCAATCCGACCAAGAGGAGGGCTGCAAATGCATTCCTCTACCTTCGAAACTGAAAGTTGAAACTCCGGAGGAATGTGAAACTGACTGTGGATCAATACCAAATTTCTTTCCATTAATTTCGATCGAAAAGCCAATAGGACGAACTCAAGATCCCCAAAACAAGCCATCTTTTACGGAAAGGAGAAGATAGAAGGAAACTAAAGAGAAAATGAGATTGATAGATGAAAGACCTGCAATAAATAAAAAATGGTAGAGTGCAACTTTCTATCTCATCCGGATCTTATATATGAATTGAGTCAACAATAATTTGAATGATTTGTTTTCTCAAAAAATTGAATGTACAAGACATAACGTGGATACGTGGCGATCATAGATTAGACCCAGCCTCTGTTGTTGATACGATAAATCAATATGGGCAGCCAGAATCATCCTCTACTCCACTTTCGAGGAGACATGCAAAGACGCACTGTAGTAATTGGCACATGAACGGCGGTTTCGATTCTATTCTTTTCAAATTCCTTCGAATTATCCGATGGATACATCGAAAATGCCAAAATATGGTTCAAATCAAAAACCAAACCAAATGGCTAGAGACGTTACAAGGGCTAGGAACATTATATAAAAAGAAAAAGTAAGCAAAGCAAATCGCTTCGATAAAAAGAAAATTTTATTTATAGGTTTTAATGTCACATTTGGCTTACAAAAAAAAAAGAGAAAGAACAAGATTTTATTATCAACAGTCCATCTCAGAAAGACCTTCTCCAACCTCTACTTCTTCCATCTACACGGCTGAATCGATCTTATTCATCCCCATGATGATATCGGACGCACTTGCAAATCTTCCAAGGCAAAAGTGTATGATAAACCTTAAGTTCTCATCCGATTGATCCATTCTTAGAAACTTGACGCTACCAGTTGAAAGATGTGCCAAAACAATCTTCTTACATTTTTCAAAGCCTATAGAGAATCCCAGCCTACAGATCTTAGCCATGAGGTCATTTCCAATTTTTTTCCAATCGACTGAGCCTTTCTCTTATTGCTTGAAGTTCAACTGAAGGTTCCTAAATTATTGATCCTCTTCTGGATGAAGAAACTTTGGGTCTCCGAGATATCTCTCCCTCATGACGACCCTTGTTGGAAGATCTAGGCCTTTTATTCAATCAGCCATCAGATTCTCGAGGAAGATGAACTTTCGATGAAGAACCTCTCCTCTCCTCAAGCGTCCTCCTTAGGCGTTTAATGTCATCATGAGCTCGACCACAATCCCACTCAGCTTCGAATCTCTATCTCATAAGAACTTTAATCCTCTAGTGAGCCCTACCAATCTCATCATCTCGACGATTGATATTTTTTTGGGCCTTAGAAAATACCTTTTCAGAACAGTCGATCTTCTCGATCAAATTGGCATTAGCAACCTTTTCCTATTCCAAATGATACTTGAGCCTATTGATCTTCTTAGCCTCGACGAGCTCCAAAGATGAGACTCCAGAGGTGACCCCAATGAAACTAGCTAAATAATGACCCATCAAGGCTAAAGACCTCAAGGCACCCGCCATCTGACGGTGAGCACCCTCTCCATCCAAAACCTGCCTATCCGTAGGAGAAAGTTGGCCTCCCAGAAACTCAGCGGCAATCTTGACTATCCACGGCTGAAAAAGATGAAGAGGCTAATTTTGAAACCTCCACTAGAACCTTAATTGGTTGTGCGTCAAAAATAGAAATTTCTTATCCCGACGGATCAACAGCTTCAACCGCTTCGGTCGAATTAGGAAGTTCAACCACCTCTGTAGTTTTTATCATCCCCTCAGAGAGACTCCCTACCATCTCCATGAAGGCCCATGTTGGAGAAACTGTAGGGACCATTTCTATAGCGGCTTTTTCTGCCAAACATGCTGCCTTGTTGGTAACATTCATCGCCAAATCCACCAGCTCAACCTCGACATCTTTCATCGAATTCTGTGGATCACTCGACAGCAAGGGTTCATCTCCCTTTATATCAGCTGGAACAAGAGAAGGAGCAACCAAAAGGACAGCATCCAAAATCCTGATAGTGGAACTCCCGAAAGCTTGAGACTGGACAAATGAAACTTTGGCTCGTAACCTCTGAGCCAATAACTTTTTAAACTTCTTTGCCATCAAAGGATCCATTTGGCCTTTAGGAATTCATGAAGAAAACTCTAAATAGAGGGATAAGGAAGATGAGAAACGCCACGATCACGATCGCCCTTCTCTCTCCTATGCTCTCCCAATGCACTTAAAAAAAGAAAAATGAAGACAAACAGACACCTCGTTAAATTATTCAATGATCAATGGTCGGATAGATCTCTCGATTGTAGCTGCATTTACATCAAGGGTGATGTCATTAATGATTAAACATCAAAGCATAATCAAAAGTGAAGATTTAAATCAACTGATTTGAAGCGCTACTTGAGAGTAGTCCTTTCACCTGATTCTCAGACTCGACACTAGGGGGTAATATTATGATGGTAACATAAATGCCTTAGATCGTTCAATCAATATCTGATACACTTTGGCTCTGTTCACATCAACTAATATGCTGAAGTCAATGAAATTACCATAATACCCTTCGAGCTGGTGGTCGGGCCTTGACAGGAGACCAGAGCTGTTCTATTCAACAACGGTTCGGATAATGTCCATAGCTTTTAAATCACCTCGGATAAGTAGCTAATCTATATTCTCAGCAATCCATCTCGCGGATTGTCAGCGATCCAGTTGTAATTCAACCACAAAAAAGCTATTTTTTACTTAGCCTAAACTCTCGGGAGTGGATAGAAAATCCCAATCTCTTCAACGACAACCTCCCTATCCTAAAAAAATGGTCCTAACCTTCCCACAATGTTATTAGCGGCCCAAAATAGATGGAACAAGATAATGTCTGTAAAAGAACTTTCCTATAAATATTATAAATTTCGAGGATCCAAATAAGCAAGAAATCCTTCTCAGAGAACTTGTTATTGCTCATTTTATTCTCTACTGACTTGAGCATCAGAAGATCCTCGTTGAAATCAAATCTTTCGATCTGGACTTATTTTGCAGATCATTCTAGCACCTCTTGCAAGCAGCCAACCACTCTACTTCGAAAGTGTACAGTTTTTAGCAATAATACTATTATTTTCATTGATAGGATTGCAACAAAAAAATAGTTATAGCTGAACAATCATCAGTCCCCTTTGCAACAAACATTTGCTACCAATCTTAGATGAAAACATTGGGGGAAGCAAGTGTTGGGGATAAATCCCGCTCCTGCCGAAGTCTAGCTCGATGCTCAGCCTAATGCAACCAGTAGCCGCAGAAGAGCTTCAATGGATGGATCTTAGTCGAACACTTATAGCCGGCCGAACTACTTAGCGGCCGAGCTCCTTGGATGCCCAGCAGATGGGTCTTAGCCGAACTGCTCAGTCGGTCGAGCTCCTTCCGACTCCCAGCATCGGGACCGAACTCCTTCAGCCGACCGAGCTACTTAGTGATCGAGCTCCTTGGACTCCAAGCGGCCGAACTTTAATGGAATCCCCCAGCGTCCGAACTCCTCAAGTGACCGTTCCTTCAGTCGGTCGAGCTCCTTCGAACTCCTCTATGGTCGAGCTCCTCCCGAGCTTTTCCTTCAGCCGAACTCTCCTATAAGTCCGAACTCCTCTGGACGAACTGTCGCCATCAGTCTGCAACAAGCAACAAGATCGGACGATATGGCCACCACTACTGGCAACACCACTCTCTTCATAATCAGCCCCATGCGGCCCACGACTTGCCAGTATGGCTGTCACCATCCACCTAACGATGCCTTCCTCTCCGTATCGAACTCCATGCAGCCCCAACGGCTCTCTGCCAGGCAGAATGGCCGTCACCATCAACTAAGCTCCGCCTATAAAGGACCCTCCAGATACGCTAACTCTAATCTTGGGGACCTCTAAGCTCTTCTCTTCTTCTCCAAGCTCTGAAACTTATTCCGAGCACTCCATTCCTGTTGGTCAGAGCTGACTTGATCGTCAGAGGGTCCTTCCGAAGCCACCCCCCAGCCTCGAACAGGACTTTATTTTGTAGGTCTCCGATGGTGACCTCATCAGCCTTCACTCCAGCGGACTCCGACAACGACCAGATTTTGCGTCAACAGATTTACGCTAGAAGGAGGGCCCGAACCTCCGAGGTCCTCTTATTCTTAAAAGAGTGCTCGATGATGATTTCTCTCTCTTTGGAGATCCCTCTTTCTCGAAGAGAAAATACCTCCAAGAGAGCTTCGACTCGACGATCGGTGTTCTGCACGCTAGGTCCATCTGCTCCCGTTGCAGCTCCGACAGCCCAGGCCACCCGAAGCCACCGCAGATGTAGCGTAGTTCAATCCGCTGGTCGGGCTCGCGGCCCCGTCGAGATGATGCAGGCCGTGCGACAACCTCTGGTGGAGACTTTGTAAGCAAATCCGCCATAAGGATGCGAGGAACCGGCCTTAAAGAAGAGCATTTGGGCATACCAATCGTCCTTAGGAAGGAGAAATGGAGAGCAAAAGATCTCCCGCAGAAGGTTTCACCAGGAGGTTGGAATGAAGTTCGGCAGAAGAAAAGTCGAACTCCCCCCAAAGCTCATCATCGGAATGAAGTTTGGCTCAAGTGAGGCCGAACTCCCCCTCGAGTATGTCGTCAACGAAACCTCCTACAAAGAATTCACCGATCGGGCAAGGAAAGCCGAGCTCTCCCTCGAGCTCATCCTCAAGGAAGTCCGAACAAAAGCAGTAGGAAGTTCTCCCGTGGAGGGTCTCGCGAGAAAGCGGAATGAAGATTTGGAATGAAGTTCGGTGCGAGGAAAGCTGAGCTCCCCTCAAGCTCATCCTCAAGGAAGTCCGAACAAAAGCAGCAGGAAGTTCTCCCATGGAGGGTCTCACGGGAAAGCAGAATGAAGTTCGACGTGAGGAAAATCGAGCTCCACCTCGAGCTCGTCCTCAAGGAAGTATGGACAAAAGTAGCATAAAGTCCTCCCGCCGAGGCTTTCGCGGGAAAGCGGAATGAAGTTCGGTGCAAGCAAGGGCGGAACAAAGTCCTCCCGCGGAATGAAGTTTGACACGAGTGAGGTCGAACTCCGCCTTGAAGCTCATCATCAAGGAAGCCCCGACAAAGGGGCATGAAGTCCTCCCACGGAAGCTTTCGCGGGAAAGCGGAATGAAGTTCAATGCAAGTGAGGCCGAACTCCACATCGAATCTCGTCATCGAAATAAAGTTCGGCGCAAGTGAGGCCGAACTCTCGCTCGAGTATATCACCAAGGAAGCCCCCTACAAAGATTTCACAAGAGGTGAAACGAAGTTCGACCGCGCTCACACCGCCCCAGGGCAAGTGAGGACTCTGCGCTTACGATCTCCACAGCGCAAGCAAGGCCCGAACTTTTCGAGCTCACCACCAAGGAATTTCTGATAGAAGGGTGCGAAGAAGCCCCCCTCCCAAAAGGTTCCGTGACTGCGCCCCCCTTAACGCTCCTCGAACTCAAATCCTCACAGAAGTTAAGAACCAGCTGCCATGACTAGAAGGGTTACGGTCTCCCCCAAATAAGCACGATCGAAGCAAGTACTGCCTCTACCATCGTGACTACGGTCATGACACTAAGGAATGCGTCCAGCTCCGAGATGAAATTGAGGAGCTCGTCGAAAGGGCCAGCTGAGTAAATCCCTCCGACGCCCATCTGAAGCAGAAGATCGGCCAAGGACGCTACCGTAGCCAGAAACGATATGAAGGTCGGCCGCCTCACGGCGTCATCAACGTTACCTCGGGGAGGAGCTTGGTACATCAGCGATTCTTCGTCTCCCAACAACAAAGTCAGGAGGAGCTTTCTCCAAATTGAGAAGGCCAGCATGAGACAGAGGAGGTCGTTCGGCCCGGGCCTCGCTGCCTAAGGAAACCTGGAGGAACAACGCCCCCACCACCCTGAAATGGGGATATGCTGCGAGTAACTTCCCCTCGGTAAAATTCTTTCCCAACAAATAATATTGTTTCTGGGTGCAAAAAACCATGCGATGACAGAGAAGAAGCAGTCAATAGTTGCCATGTCAGGAACAGGAGGAGGACCTCATGCTAACGGGGGTAGGTCAAAGACCTTAAAGCTTGGCTGCAGGAGATAAGATCTCCTCCTAGTGCCTGCTTCAAGCTCGACTGCAGGAGATAAGATCTCCTCCGAGGAAAGCTCGACTGCAGGAGATAAGATCTCCCCCGAATGCCCGCTTCAAGCTCGACTGTAGGAGATAAGATCTCCCCCGAGGCGGAAAAGCTCGACTGTAGGAGATAAGATCTCCTCCGAGGAAAGCTCAGCTATAGGAGATAAGATCTCCCCCGAGTGCCCGCTTCAAGCTCGACTGTAGGAGATAAGATCTTCCCTAAGACGGAAAAGCTCGACTGCAGAAGATAAGATCTTCCTCGAGGAAAGCTCGATTGTAGGAGATAAGATCTCTCCCGAGTGTCCGCTTCAAGCTTGGCTGCAAGAGATAAGATCTCCCCCGAGGAAAGCTTGGCTGCAGGAGATAAGATCTCCCCCAAGTGCCCGCTTCAAGCTCGGTTGCAGGAGATAAGATCTCCCCCGAGGCGGAAAAGCTCGGCTGCAGGAGATAAGATTTCCCCCGAGGAAAGCTCAGTTGCAGGAGATAAGATCTCCCCGAGTGCCCGCTTCAAGCTTGGCTGCAGGAGATGAGCCAATCTCGGAGATAAGATCTCCCCCGAGGCGGAAAACCTGCAGGAGATAAGATCTCCCCCGAGGAAAGCTCGGCTGCAGGAGATAAGATCTCCCCCGAGTGTCCGCTTCAAGCTCGGCTGCAGGAGATAAGATCTCCTCCGAGGCAAAAAAGCTCGACTGTAGGAGATAAGATCTCCCCCGAGGAAAACTCGGTTGCTGGAGATGAGATCTCCCCCGGGCTTCGACCTAAATCAGCGTGGAGCCCAAAAGAAGACTTCGGCAGTCGCCTTTTCTGTACTCCCTTCCTTCGAGTTTCGAACTTGAAAGTGGGGGGGCTACTGTTGGGGATAAACCCCGCTCCTACCGAAGTCTAGCTCGATGCTCAGCCTAGTGCAACCAGTAGCCGCAGAAGAGCTTCAGCAGATGGGTCTTAGCCGAATCCTTACAACCGACCGAACTACTTAGCGATCGAGCTCCTTGGACGCCCAGCAGATGGGTCTTAGCCGAATTGCTCAGTCGGCCGAGCTCCTTCCGACTCTCAGCGTCGGGACCGAACCCCTTCAGCCGACCGAGCTACTTAGCAGCCGAGCTCCTTGGACTTCAAGCGGTCGGGCTTTAACGGAATCCCCCAGCATCCGAACTCCTCAAGCAGCCGTCCCTTCAGCCGGTCGAGCTCCTCCGAGCTCCTCTACGGTCGAGCTCCTCCCGAGCTTTTCCTTCAGCCGAACTCTCCTACAAGTCCAAACTCCTCTGGACGAACTGTCGCCATCAGTCTGCAACAGGCAACAAGACTGGACGATATGGCCGCCACTACCGACGACACCACTCTCTCCGTAACCAGCCTCATGCAGCCCACGACCTGTCAGTATGGCTGTCACCATCCACCTGACGACGCCTTTCTCTCCATATCGAACTTCATGCGGCCCCAACGGCTCTCTGCCAGGCGAAATGGCCGTCACCATCAACTAAGCTCCGCCTATAAAGGACCTTCCAGATACGCTAACTCTAATCTCGGGAACCTCTAAGCTCTCCTCTTCTTTTTCAAGCTCCGGAACTCATTCCGAGCACTTCATTTCTGTTGGTCAGAGCTGACTTGATCGTCAGAGGGTCTTTTCGGAGCCACCCCCCATCGGCTCCAGATAGGACTTTATTTTGCAGGTCTCCGATGATGACCTCATCGGCCTCCACTCCAGAGAACTCCGGCGATGATCAGATTCTGCATCAATAGCAAGCATTTTCAAAAGGAATCTCGAGAGAAAGGCAAGAAATAAACCACCATCCGCAAAAAGATCACAATAGCTTGGAATTTTATGTCAGCCATAGAAGTGGTCTTGCAATCTCAAACAACCAATCTACTTTTGTACTTGGAAAAAGAAAGGAATTAATTAATTTGATTAAAATTTCTGAGTTGATGATAAGTTTGGGCAAGGAGATTGCTGAGAAGCTAGGTGCAAATAATACAAATTTTATGATTGCCTCTAGGCCAATGGTTGGCTCACCTGATCCAAAGTGAAGGGCATGTATCGGATGTATCAAGTTTGCTTGCTGGATGCGTCTCCATCATTTGCTTATGTGTACATCACTATTCAATTAATTATGGAGATCAACTATAGCACACCAGTTCGGTTAAGACAACTGCAAGGCAAAATGACCGCTTACTTTTAAAGCAGGAAATAAACGTCAAAAAAGGGCATATTTGTTATATTCTTTTTATTTATTTATAGTTGGTATATTTAATTTTTATTTATTCTTATCATAAGTTCGGTGTGACTTTTTTTTTTTGTTTGCAACTGGTCTCGTTTTTATACATTTTCTTTATTTTACGGAAATCAAGATTTTTTATTTTCACTTATTCAATACTATAGTTTGATCAGATAATTTTTTTTTTATTTATGTAAAATAAAAGCATACTCCAGGAAACTTTTATATAGTAAGAGAAATATTTTATGCACCGTTGGAGGTGCAGCCACGTGCGGACCGCCCTCGATGATTGACTCACGTATGGGATTGAAGTGCAGTATGCAAAAAAAAAAATTCTTTCAATCCTACGTGTAAGTCAATCATCATAGACAGGATGCATGCGGCTATATCGCCTGTAATACACAAAAAATTTTTTTATTTTATAAAGTTATCTATTCATTTCGAGGGCCTTAAAATCCAATCTAAATATAAATTCATAGATCTATTTAGATAATTGCCTACTTTTACATACATATATACACACAGGTATATATATATATAGAAAGAGGTAGACTGAGCTCTGCTCGATCGAATTTTAGTTCATATCCAATTAAATTTTCGATCGTTTGATCAGTGCATATCTTCGAGAACAGGCGCATGAAAAGATGCACCTTCAGAGCTGAAAAAAAGAAAATAGGGGTGCGTCTGTGCCCAAAAAAATTTATTTTTTTTAATTTTTTCAGCCTGAAGATGTCTTTAAGGTTGAAAAAATCTAAAACAAATAAAGGAGATTTTTTTTTTCAAGCACTGCAGGATTTTTTTTTTTTTTTTAGGTTTTTTTCAGCCCCAAAGATGCCTTTAGAGCTAAAAAAAAGTTTTAAAAAAATACTATCTTTAAAAAAAAATTTCAAGGTACCTATTTTTTTTTTTTTTTTCAGCTATGAAGGCGCCCTCAGATTGAAAAAAATTAAAAAAAAAAAAAATTTAGATGCAGACACACATCTTTTTTCAACTGTGAAGGTATGTCTTTTCATGCACCTATGTTTGGAGATACGCGTTGATCGAATGGTTGAGGATCCAATCAAATATAAACTAAAATTCGATCAAAAGGAGCTCAATCTCTCTCTCTCTCTCTTTCTCTCTCTCTCTCTATATATATATATATATATATATATATATATATATATATATATATAACATAAGGATCCATACCTTATGTCGGGTATAAATAAATTCTAGATTTTGATATATCCAACCTGCCCCAAAATGGTATATGGCCCAGAGAAGGTTGGGACCAGTTCCGGTTGGGGCTCCTAGTGGATCCTAACAATCATATTCTAATCTCAATCTATATTTTGGTTTCTTTAATTTTTCTTCTTTCTCGCTAATCTCACGTGATCTATTCCTGAAATTTATCACACCCGAGACTGGAAGCTGATCGCTGGTATGATGCTGGCGAGAGGGAGAAAGGGAGGAAAGAGGAGCGAAAAGTGAGGAGGAGTGGAAAGGAGAAGGGGGAGCTGCCGACATTAACAGGAGAAGGTCGCGATGCTTCAGAAAGCCCTCATCGCATTCTTCGTCCTCGCCGTCGTCTTTCTCGCCTTCTCCATCTCCCACAGACCGGTCCAGGTCTCCCTCTCCAACCCTTTTCCCTGATCCTTTCTCTCTCCGTTGTCAATTTCTCAATCTCTGATCTCTTCCTGGTTGGCAGATCCCATTTATAACTGATTCATTTCTTTAATTTGTTCATGATTCTCCGAGGAAGGAGAAATTGTCAGATTGATGGGGTTTCGATTTGATCTCAGAGGGAAAAAGATAGTTTTTTGATGTGGTTTTAATTTTTGACATCGATATTGTTACTCGGGTCATCAGTGAGAATTATGATTGTCTCAGGGGTTTCCATGTAAATGTGATTTATCTTGTAAGTTTCTACAAGAATCATAGATTTTAGGTTGAGACTTAAAATGAGTTCCTTGACGTGGATCTTTGTTTGCTGATTTGAGCTTGGGTAATGTTAACTGATACGGTTTTTGTTGCATATGCTATAAATGCTCGAGGTTCGCAGTGTTGTTTGATTTTGCTTGTTGGGGGTGGGGGTGGGGGGCGGGGATTTTTGTGCAATGATTACTGTTCTTGGTTTCTAATGGAATTTCTTGAAACCAACAGTTGGTGCTTCTTCCAGAGAATTTGGTGGTAAACAATTGACTGCTGTGTGGTATCCGGTTTCTTTGGCTTGCTTTTTGTCAATTCTTTAGTATCACACTATCACCCCCTTTACCTTGATCCTAGAAACTTTCACCAAAACCATGAGACCAGGTCAAACCATTAATCTGTTACTTTTTCAATCATTTTTTTAGTATTTTCACCTATTTACCGGGCAAAGAAAGGACAATTTTCTCGTCTTATCTTATAGAACATATTTATTTTTTATTTACAGGAGGAAATTAGAGCTGAAAAAGAGCCTGAAATAACTCATAGAGTTTACTTTGAAGTTGATATTGATGGTCAGCGTACAGGTAAATCCCTAGAGAGTGTTGGATCTACATAAATATTAACAGTTTGGTGCTCGTAAGTTGATTTTTTTCTGGCTTATTTCAGTTTTCTGTCTTGGTTCAATGTGGTAACGTATCTTGTTCCTATATTCACTTCTCAGTATACTTTGATCTATACGTATCCATGCACACGCACACTTACATGCATCCACCAGTACGTGCTCCCACACTAAAATAGCAATCTTTTTTAGTGAGACTAAATAGATGGAATGTTCAATGTACACATTAAAGAAAAAAAAAGACTTATCATGAAAAATAGATATTCATAACAAATACAGAAAATAAAAAAGAGTCCAGTACAAAATGAAAGAATGAATGAATGATCAAATGTTTGTGCCTTCTATTAATCTACAGATTTTGGTATTGTTGAAAATTGGTTTCCAAATGGAGTCAGAAAGAAATGGGATTTCTTCTCTATTTTTGCGTGCATTCATGCATCAATTGAGACAACATTTTGGAAGACATAGTGTTGTCCACAGCCAGCTAAGTAAATACTTGCATGTATCTATTGTTCATATTCGCATATGTATGATGTATGCGTATGTATGTGTGTGTATGATGTATGCGTATATATGTGTGCAAGTGTGCATGTTATGTTATGTCTGTTAGTTGATCAAACTATGGTAGTTAAATGGACGGTATTGTATAAAAAATTCTTAAGCATCTAGACCTCTTGGGAAGTTCATGATTACAGCATCTGTGCCTGATATTTTTGGCTAATGAAATGGATAACCCTCAAATTAACACACTCCATTCTTTTAAAATCTTTCAAGTGCTAGTCAGATGGAAAAATTACAAACTATATTTTTATTTTCAGAATCATCAAAAGCAGTGATTTCAGGATGGGGTAAATGGACAAATTATACCGTTAGTAGGTATTTTAGGATATACTATCATAATGCCATACGTCGTACCAAGATGCACTACATTATTTAGCGAGATCATCTTATTACTACTTGTAGTTAAATTCCATAGGCTGTTGTGCACAGTACAGATGCAAGAGTTTTTCGGCTATCAAAATTTAGGAATGCAATGATCGGGATGTGTGATTGGTTGTTTGTGGGGAAAATTTAAAAAAAATGATAATTGGAAGTTGAGCTTTTTCATGTTAACTTTTGCAAAAAAATAGTTGTTTATATACAAGTAATTTGTAACACAGTGAGTTCCTTTTGTGTGGAGAACAGTAGTTGTAGAATTTTGTTGAAAGCCATTAAGTTTAGTATTGCTGAACCTATTGTGATTTTCTGAAACTTCAGTTGAAAATCTATATTTCTGTATCACATCATGAACAATTTACATGTTTTGATAGAAGATGTAAGAAAAGGTGTAACTTTGCGATGTTCCTTCATCTTTTTTTTTTTTTTTTTGGAATTTTGTTGCAGGTAGAATTGTCATTGGACTATATGGAAAAGTGGTGCCAAAAACTGTTGGTATGCTTTAGTCTGACTGCTTTATGGTTTCATATCAAATGCATGCTGACATTGTCTTCCGGATCCTTTTATGGTTTCATATGAAATTTATTGTATGATGTTTGTTGGATTGATTGAAGGGTTGTCAACAATTGCTGAAGTGGATTGCTGTTTCAAGACTAGTGAAACTTAATCATCATTTTAGATATTACAGGGTCACATTTTGGTTGGTTCCTTCCATATGTGTAATTACCACTATATGCTCTCTCTTTTGTCAGAGGTGCACCTCTATCTGACAATAGTTTATCTAGTGTTATAAGCTGAATAGGGTTGGGCCATTGGTTTGTGGCCAGTGCTGGTGATAATTATGAGAGTAGAACTGGATCCTAAATAGATATTTCAAAAAGGTTTTGGAAACATTTAGATCTGATACTTAATTGGACTAATTATGGTATCGATCACTATATTGGCATTAGGTTAGGGTGGTCAACTTCTTTCTCCTAAAAGATTTCTTACTTTTCCCATGGCTTATTTGACTATACTTTATTTTCTAGTATAGAGCTCTTGGTATTTTTAATATTTGTAAGTTTGATGGGTTATGATTTTAAATGTGTATTTGCTTTTTTATCTTGTCCTTAATATATGTAGATGCCTAATCATCATAGTTGGTTTTCCTTTTCTATCAGTCTTTAGTACTTTAGTTGTCTGATAAGAGAGAATACATTATTTGTATCCAAATATTTTTATGGATGTTAGTCGGCTCCGATCAAGGACTTGGATTGCTGCAACTGGTGAAAATAATAGGTCAATGGTGATCACTGCGTTGTCTTGACAAAGTTGATGGGTTTATTCTATACCTTCGTGACTATTCATTAGAAAAAATTGCACTGAGTGTTAAAAATCTCAAATTAAGCTCATGAGCCACACTATGAAGCTACGAGAAAGGGTAATAAAATAAGAAAAGAAAATAACAACAAGTCTAGAGTATTTTCACCTTTTTCTTTTTTAAATGCCAAACAAATTAGCAAAAGAAGCTACAAGTAGATATAGAGCAAAAGAGGAAAAAAAACTACACGAGATGACCATCTATTTGGAGAAAGAATAGGAGAAAATATACACTAAAGGTAATTGGATGGGAAGAAAGCCATAAAGAAATGATAAATTGATATTGAGATAGTGACAAGCATCATAGGTAGTAATGGTGGGACAAGCATACTACATTGGTTGGCTCACAGCAAGGATTAACAGTAAGTACATTTCCCTTTGCAACACTAGCATATGAACTTCCTCTACTATATAAATTGATACATGTTACTTGCCATTAAAATGGTTTTATTTGCTGAGAACAGCCTATATTTAGTGCTAAAGTGGAATAATGGAAGAAACATTTAGAGGATAGGAGCATAAAAACTACAGAACAAACATAGACTATCCGTACAACTTCAATGAAAGTAGACATGAAAATGATGTCCTGTCAAAATGTGATTAGTTTTAAAATGCTAGCTGTTTGTACAATGATGGAGAAATATATGAAGACATATTTGATAGAAATAGAGCTTGGTGGATGGAACAGAGACTTGTTATGTGACCAAGGCATTTTACATGCCTTAACACCTTAATGGTAAATTTGTGTAAATCAGAATGTTGGGGTATATGGAAGACCTTAGCAATAAAGATGAATGTGCTAAGACAAGAACCCATAGTTCAATTAGTGGTAAAGCTAGGACAGATTGAGGAGTGGATATTTTAGGGGTTTATGGGTTTGCATTGACGAGGATAAGGTGATGGAGAACTTGATTTGATGGTATAAACATGTACAGTGATATTTGAGGAATCCCATTGAGGAGCATGATCACAATATTTGGTGCATGTTTTAAAAATTCATGAACTAGTTGTGATATGAAGTTCATCTGAATCATTCTTCAAATTATTCACTTCTTCATGACTGGATTGTGAGTGATTTGTACAATTCATGAATCTCGCAAATAAATTACAAGATAATGATTAAGTTGGACTTTGATTCACCATCTGGTACATGGGTAGAAAAGACATGCTGTACAAGGGAAATGGGAATTTTAAAAAATCAGGGTAGAAATTGAAACAGGAGTTTCCATAACATTTTTTAAGAAACACAGGAAATAAGAGCATAAGGGACTGGATCTTCAGTATTGGGATTGGCAAGACATGATGAACATGGGAATATTAAAAGGATTAAAGGATTTTCAGGCCCCATGCTCTAATCTTCTAAAACAATTAATTAGGGGAACTTATTGCTCATAACTCTCATTTTCTGAACGAACTTTCTGGCTTCTGCCTTTATATATTCGATATATGTCTTGGGATGTATTCAATGAAAAATGATTGTGAAATCCTTGAAAATTGTAATTTTTAATTTTTATTAATTTTCTATATCTAAGGATATATCTAAAATAGTTGTATTTTTACTTATTAATCTGATTTCTCAAATTTCTAGCAATCTTTTCTCTTTTCTCTTTTTTTACCATATTTTTTCTGAATTCCAAAATTTTCAACCTTGCCAAATTATTCCCAAATCCTGAACTTGTGACTGCATTAAGGAGATGGTCTCAGATATCTTCATCGAACCGTCTAAGTCGAAGATGAAAAGCCTCAATGTGAGGATTTAAGTTGTCAAAAAAGATTTGAAGAAATTGAATTCAGAAAGCCAATCTCAAATACTCTTAGATGGTTATGGTTATGGTTATGAGGTTTTAAAAAAAAATGATAATTTTATTGCTTTGGAAATAAAGGCCCCTGTACAAAAATTTATGTTTGATTGTAATTGACTAATCACTGTAGCATTTTGAACTCTTGCTTTGGGAGTTTGTTGGTGTTAGTGTTGGTGCTGTTGTTGGTGTCTTGTCTCCCAGGAGTTATTATATTCTATTTCTTTAGTACTCCATTTACAAAGAGAAATGCATTTCATATTTGGACACCAATATTTCTTAAAATTTATCTGTCTTACTTGTTTATTAACCTTATCTTGTTGCTGCCATCACTGCTGTAGTTTGTTTATATTTCTTTTCTTTTCCCCTCTCTTTTTTAATAGTGGTCCTTCACTTGTATTTGGTTCCTTATCCTGTCTTAAGCAGATGATCAACCTATTTATTTCATCCAATCATTGCTTCTCTGTAGTTATTTACATACTTTCTTCTGTAACTCTATGAAATTTTTAATAACTTGCTTCTGACATGATGTCTAATATTTTTTGTCATACAGAAAATTTCAGGGCCCTTTGCACAGGTAATTTTACTTATCATTTGCTTTTCTGTGTTTGTGTTTTTGAATCATTAAATGTTCTCAATTGTCTTGAAATGTTCTTTACACTTTAAACTGCAAAAGCATTTTGAGTATTTGCATCAAACTAGCACTTACCTGAGATCTATTTGATGTCATTTTCTGTTTGCAGGGGAAAAGGGCAAGGGAGCCAGTGGAAAGAATCTTCACTACAAGGGAACACCATTTCACCGCATAATATCTGGTTTTGTGATTCAGGGTGGTGATATCATTCATAAGGATGGCAAGGGTAGTGAATCTATATATGGTAACACCTTTCCTGATGAGAACTTCACCATAAAGCATTCACATGCAGGTTGAGATATTACATTCATGTATCCTGTTCATTCTTGGGTTTGGAATGTTTTTTTGGTTGTACTTCTAGTTAAGCTTATAATTTGCTAATTCATGAAAAATATTTTTTCTTAATTTTTCTTATATATGTACTTCTTTTTCATTTATGGAGGTAAAATATATGCATTAGTGCAAGTCATACCATAATCGATTACCTCTTCTAGAATGCAATCATATGGTATAACTTGTATTTGATTATTGTCCATAGTTTGTAGTGCCATGAGTTTTGATTGCAAAAGTTGCTATATCTCATCACATAAAGATTTGAAAAAAAAAAAAAAACATAAGATAGATGTGGCTGAAATGAGAATGTTGAGATGGATGTAAGAATACAAGAAAAGATAGAATAGGAAATGAAGCCATTCATAAAAATATAGAGGCAGCAGCAGTCGAGGACAAATTGAGAGAAGGATGACTTAAGTTATTTGGACATGTACTACGTAAGTTGAGGGATGCACTGGTATGAAGGAGCGATTTAATGTATATAGAAGGAAAGATGGGTTGAGGTAGACTGAAAATCTCATGGGATGAAGTAGTAAGGAAGGAAAGACTTGATATTATTACATCTTTCAAAAAACTGTGGCCCTAAGCAGAGCAGAATGGAGCAAAAGGATTCATGTAACTGACCCAACTAGTGAGATTAAGGCTTAGTTGAGTTGAGTATCAAGGTTTGAAAAAAATTAAATGGTATGTACTGGTATGTACTGCACAATAGCATCTTCTAACCATGAGTAGATACCGGGGCATGCTACTGCACTTCGAAGTATCACAATCATCTCATTACCTTTTTCTCTTGATGTAAAAGATGGGAAAGCCATCACCAATTCGTTAAGAAACAAAGCTTGTACATCAAAGATACAAGATAAGGCTTTCTGGAGGGTCCTTTTTTTGGGTTTTGTTGAGGGCAAAGGTAAACAGGTGAAGACACAAGTGACCATGATGAAGAGAGATTTTGGTAGAGGGCCTGGGTGTTTCTCTGTGGACATTCTGATGATGTGAGATGGCTTATATGTTGTTTAAAGGGCTGTAGTAGGGTTTGCTTATACACACACACTTCAAATATATAGAAACAATAAAATTTATCTTGTTATTCATAACAGCGAGGCCTTTATTAAGTATATATTGTATTATATATGGATATGTTATGCATACATCTATGGGGTGGGGCAGGGGTTGTGTTTATAATGAAGAAGTTTGCAGACACTATCAATTTCAAAGACGAGGATTGCAGAATAGAAATTAAACCATTGAATATGATATGCAAGGTCTAGAATGCCTGTAAATGAACAAAAAAAGAAAAAACATATGCTTTGGAGACCTCTTGGCTTTTCATCAAGTAATCCCAAATAAAAAGTTCTAATGGCATGACATAGTGTTTTGATTTGAGGAGACGAACTGGCAAGGTATCTCTGAAGACCTCTGAAATATAAGGTTTTTTATAGACATTTTAGACCTGGTAGGTCAGATCCAATGGTTAAGATTTCCATTTTGCAACCATTGTCTTTAAATTTAATAGGGTGTGTAAACTCCTTATTTTCCATCCATTATGTATTATAACTCAACCTATATGCGTGTATAGTTTCAGAAACAAAGGCCTTACTGTGGTGAATAACAAAATAATAATTCTAACATTTGACTTCTGACGTTAGTCTTCTGAAAACTTTTGGTGAGGTTTGAGGGGGGCTCCTCTTGCATCTCCGAATTAACACTGTTAATTGTTTACAATCAAATTGATCTCATGTATGGTATCTCTGTATAAATTGAACCCCCTGCCCTCCTTATCCTTGTGTGATGGCATGTTCTTGGGTAGATCTTGTAAATGTGCATATTTGGCTTCATGCCCTGATGAAGAAGAAGAAGAAGAAGAAGATATTGGATTTTTGAATGGTTTTTAAGGATTTTCTTTGTTTTTTTTTTGCATCATTCTCTAGTATTTTTCTGTAAGGCAAGCATAATTTACAATTTGCTTGTATTAATTACTAAACAATAGTACATTGTCATGTTTTCAGTATAGATTTGCATCATTGGATGTTAATCATGTGATCTTAGGGCCATTATCACTATATGTTAGGGCATGGGCATGACATAGGGTTGCATTACATGATGTCACTATCTGCACATAGTTGCATACAGTTAGAAATAGCAGTATTACATTATTAATCTGCATCAATGACTTCATTTGAAAGAGAAAATACATTATTTATCTATCTTTGAATATTAATATCACCTTGAATGATGAACACATTCATTTTTCATCTTTTTCTGTCGGTAATCTTTTTTTAAAGTTCTTCTTCCCTTTGCTTCAGATTGTTCTGTTTGAATTTGATACTATCATTTTTGTAAAACCAAAACAAGTCTAGATCCTTGGTGTTTCATCTAGAAATTGTTTCATCTCTCTGTGGCCAATGATGAGACATTACTTAATCAGTGGTAAACGCCTTTCATTCTAACTTCATAAACTTGCTTTTTTACCAGTTCATGAATGGCAAATCTTGTTGCCAACTGGTTTAAACTCTTACTTGTTGCGAAACTTTTAGGATTTTTTTTTTTTTTTTTTAAATCAAAATGTTGTTAAACCCTTTAAAATGTGTCGGAATGGAAGTTACATATGAGAGTACCATAAATTTTGACACTCTTATCTGCATATAAGAAAGGGTTTTAAATATTAGGCTAAATAAAGAGAATTTGCAGCCCAAATCATATCAAGGTGATTTGAACCACGATCAAGTAACAAAATTCAAAGAAGCCAATACTGCTAACCAAAAAAAGTGGTCTGCCATTTGTCATTCTGTCTGCCCTGTAATTTTTAGATGCATGGTTCAATTCTTGATATGCTAATAGCAAACCAGATTAAATAATGTGTGGTACATTATTGAGTATGATACCATGATAATTCAACTATACTGATAGAAGAAAAGATGATGAGAACTCGATAAAAGTAATGGGATCGCAACCTTAAAGGGACTAAATGTTGAAACCACGAGCAGAATGCTCCTAAAAGTTGATGTTTGGCAGAGATTGGAGGAATCAAGGTGTAAGAATTTAGTAGAGGAAATTTGGGGGCTTGGAGCAATAATTCGAAGTTGTTTGAGATAGCATGGGCATATATGCAACTTGCTCTATATTTGATTCAGAGTTTAGAAGTTAGAAGCAGTAAATAACAAAAGGTTGTTTGAGGCCGTCTGGACATGCTATGGAGGCTGTGTTTCATCGATTGGTGCAATGTGACCATTACTAAAAGCATAAAGCATAGTCATTTAAATTTTATCTGTATTCTTCTCGTTGCTGTGGCCTTCTTAGTGTTTTGCACAAATTCTACAAAATTCTTAATGCTTCCTGTGTTCTCGTAATGCTGTTATAGCCCGGTATGTTATATGTATATTGCACTTAAATTTATCTTTGGCAAGTTTGCTTCTAAATTCCTTGGTTACATGAATGTGTAATCCTACTTGAATCCTACTTTCAGGTATTGTCTCCATGGTGAACTCTGGGCCAGATTCAAATGGATCCCAGTTCTTTGTAACCACTATTAAAGCAAGCTGGTAAATGCTGAACCCAAACCATGTGATAGCTAGGATTGCCTAGTAATTTGATACATCTGCCACATTTGTGAACTAGGTTGGATGGAGAACATGTTGCCTTCGGTAAGGTAATTCAAGGTATGGACACAGTCTACGCAATTGAGGGGGGAGCAGGAACGTATAGTGGGAAACCAAGGAAGAAGGTCATCATTGTTGACTGTGGGGAGATACCCAGAAGCAAATGGGATGAGGAAAGCTGACCAATTAGCAGCTATCATTTCGTAACAATGTAAAGCTGATTTTGTAACGGTATGAGTTTGGCAGGCTGTTTGAGGCCCGGTTTTCTCTTAACCTGTATGATCTTGTACCAATTAAAAGTATGATCTTGTACCAATTAAAAGAAGCTACATCTGAATGGAAGGTTTTCCCTGCTAGGTACTTGTGCAAAGAAGCTACGTCTGAATCACAAAATGGAAGGTTTTCCCTGCTAAGTAGTTGGCATGACAGGTGTTTTTTTTTTTCATCTAATCAGTGGTGTGTGATGCATCATTTCCTGATTATATTTTTCGATCACATTTTCCCTATTCTGATTAATTTTTGGCATTAATCAATAGTTATTACTCTATTTTTTGCCCCCTACCGTTCTATGTTAATCATTGCTGATTGCAGCCTTGCAATTGCTACAGTTGCAATAGGAGGGTATATTAGGGTAACTTTCTGGGCACTTGTAGCGTAGAAAAATTATACTACATATAGTAATTTATTTTATTATTTAAAAATTTTGAATAATAACATTTTATTATTTAAAAAAATTTATTAATTTAAAAAATATTATTTAAAAATTTTAAAAATATAAAAAATAAAATTTTATTAATTTTATTAATTTGAATTTTTTTATAAATAATAAAAATATATTTAAAAATAGAAATAAAAATATCGGTTATATTTTTTATCTTGATATTTGTAAATCTAAAAATGTGTATCATATTTTCGCTCTCACACCAGCATCCGCCCACAGCAATGGCCGCCGGAATTACTCAACCTTTAGCTGACCCCAAGGCTCACTCCCCAACCCAGCAGCCCCCAATCCCATCAGCCCGCCTCCCATCCCTCCTATCTCCCACGGCCCAGGCGCCGGCCATTCCTCCTCATCCTTCTCCCCAACCAATCCCCATCTACGCCGCTACTCTTCCCCCTCCCTCCATACCCACCGCCGCTACAACCCCCACCCCATCCCCACATCTCTAACAGCGACGAGAAGAGAGTTTAACGCTGTTTATCTCCTTGCTGATAGTAATCTCCACCGAGCTTGCTAACATCCAATGACCCAAATTGGGGGAGCACTGCATACCCATATCTCCCATTCCATTTTGATCTAACCGCTGGGAGAGAGAGTGAAAGTTACGCCTTCTCCTCATCTTTCTCCCGGCCTCCCCTCGCCGCCGCTGCGACAACCGGACCGCCGCTGAAGAAAAGCCGCCGCCTCCTCCTCCTCTCTCTGGCTCGTCTGGGTCGATCCGAACCTCCGGTTTATCTTTACTGCCCCCGGCTCGTACCGTCCCATCCCGGTTCGTGTGCGTCACCGGTTTGAACAAGTCGACGACATGTAAAAAATTTCTTTCTTCCGTCGCCCAGATCTAATCAAACGGTTGTGATTAAGTTGCTCGGTCCAATGTGGTATAGTCGTGAATTCAGTGGACTCGAGAAATAATAAGTGAAGTGACCAGAGCAGCGGCCGGTGGCCTGGGAAACGGGAGAAAAACAGCTCAAGTTGGCGCGCGTCTCGGCCGTTCTCTTCCCTCTCGGGAAACCTAGCCCGGCCTCCCATCTCTTCTGCCTTGCCGTCTCGATCAAAACCCTAAGCCTAGAGTCCTCCTTTCGTTTCGTCTCTTCTGTCTTGGGGCGCCCAAATATGGCGTCGTCGGCGCTCTCGGACTGCAATTCGCCGGCGGCGTCTCGGCTTCTTCCCTTCCGGAGGAGCGTCAAAAGTCGGACGTCCCAATTCCAGCGCTCGGTTTCGATCGCGTGGAGGCCCTTGAGCCTGAGTGCGGTTCGATCTACTGCCTCTCCACGTCGGAGCTTATCGGCCTCGGCAGCAGGTAATACGGTTCATGCCCTTTTAGATTCCACTTGGATTCAGTTTGGGTATTGAATAGATTATGATCCTGCGGCTGGAACGGTGATAAAAGTTGCCGCCTTTTTCATCCGCCCGCATGGGCCTTTCTTTTTCCTTCTCTTTTCTACCAAAGATGCTGGTTGCATGGAGATTTGAGAAATAAATTCGGATATATTTTGTTGATAATAATCTCGTTTTCATGATATTGCTAAGCCTACTTTTGATTAATTGGTTGAATTGTAGATCACCACGAAGAAAAACTTTTGTTCTTATCCTCTGACCTTCGTGTATGTATCTATGCCGGAGTTGTATAATAAATCCGTCCTACCCAAAAACGTTTATATTTGTTACTGGTTGTCGTTATTTTAGCCGTGTAGTAAAACTTTTAAAAACTGTTTAAGAGGCAAAAGTGAGAAACACTTGGTCTGATGCAATTTCAACAGGACATCAGAGAGATGCAACCACAAAAGAATATATATTTCTTTTTAGGCAAAATTGTGTGTGGTGGCCATCCTTTTCTCGCAAATTCTAATCCTTAACTGATGAAAATTCTAATTATTGGTTGCATTATGATCAAGGTTTTAAATCCATTAGGACAAGATGTCCAAGTTTCTCATACCAAAACTGGCTGTTACTCCACCAGTTGTAGGAGATGTAAGGATTGATGCATAGAATAATTTTTTATTTGATTGATAATTATGTGAAGCGGAAGATATTTTAACCATTTGCATCAGACTCAAACTTCTGCGCTCCTCCAGAAGTACATACAATAATGATAGGTAGAGATCGATTAGTAGCATGCTCGATCAAATGGATGATTTTCTCACCTACTACAAATCCCATACTACCTCCTATGAACTTAAAATCCATGAAGTTTTGAAAAGTTCTGCAAGGATGAGCTGATTTACCCTCTTTTGCAATCAGTTCAGTTTTGCTATAGCAGTTGCTGCTCTAACTAATTGTCCACCTTTTCCAAGCGTGATTTCTATGTTACGTATGACCATGCTTAAGGACACTTCAGTTGAAGTAGATTCTTCTTTTTTTATCAATAAAAATTCCTTCCCCTAACTCGCTACGTCCTGGAGGAGTAGTCCATCCTTCTTTGACAAGGTGCACTCCCTACGTCCTTTCGATCTCTGCTTCTTGCTTCCATAGGCCCCTATTGACTAATGAATAGAAGTTCATCTTGGGGATGCCTCGCAACTAACACTCCTTGAAAAGTGGCAGCAACAGATGCTGACATGAAATTTCAAGAATGGTCTGATCCCAACTAACACTCAGCTACCGTGCATGTATTGCATCTATACCTAAAGCCATAGGATCAATTATCTAGGTAGGGAATGGAGTGGTGGTTGTGGGTACAGTACTCATGCTTCCACTTGTATCATGTATGCAAAAGTTAACCTTATAGAGTAAAAAATCATTTTTATGATCACAGGCCTTATGGTTCGATGTAGTTTTTGTTCTAAAATAGGGAAAATGGAAAAGCTATTATTTGCTATATGTGTTCTTATTATATCAGGAAATAAAAAAAGAAGTTATGAGTTCTGGGTGACCACTTTTCAAAGCTGCATTCCTTTACTTAAGCTTTGTTTGTTGTCTTACGTTAGATGCACTGTCATTGAAATATTTTTTACTAGCTTATTTTTGTTGATTTATGTCTGCAGTGGCTATGACTGCTGAAACTTCTGCTAAGGTTATTGATGGAAAGGCAGTCGCAAAGCAAATAAAAGATGAAATTGCTGGAGAAATAGTGAGGATGAAAGATGGGATTGGCATTGTTCCAGGATTGGCAGTCATTCTGGTAGGTTCTAGAAAGGACTCTCAAACATATGTTCGCAATAAGAAGAAGGCTTGTGAAGCTGTGGGTATCAAGTCTTATGAAGCTAATTTGCCCAAAGACAGCACAGAAGAAGAAGTGCTTAAGCACATTGCTCGCTTTAATGATGATCCATCAGTTCATGGCATCCTGGTTCAGTTGCCTCTCCCTCGTGTAGGTTTCTTTTTCTGATGCTTAAATTAGTGAAAAATCAGTTCTTGCAATATATCCATATATGTATCTATCTATTCAGTCGATGATTAATTCTTGTGTGACTCCTCAATAAAATCTTTTTTATTTACTGAAGAATAAGATTGGTACCATGTTACATTAAACAAATAGTGTTTGGCACGTGTAATGTATGTGAAAGAAAATATGATGCTGGAATTTCTACAAGAAGCCAGCAAAGCATGATGTGGGGCCTGCAAGTTGATTGCTAAAATATGTTGGAAAATGTGCTGGCTTCACATAGAGCATTTAGTCACGTGTGGGGGCCATGGGGGCTTTCAGATAATTATAAAATTAATCTTAGGCATGACAAAATCAGAGTCCAGCAGCATGCTGGACTCCAGGCTTTTGCGTTGCATACAGAAAGATGTTATGGCTTATCATTATCATTGAATATTTTAACAAATACTGTACATATGTATTTAAAAATATAGCATGGTGACACACTATGTTAGTTTTCTTGTATAACCCTGTTATTATCATATTGTTAGGGATACTGTTCATGTGGAGGAGCTAGTTTTTACTGATGTTACTTGGTACCATCAATTTAGCCTAAAGTACGCCCATCTGATGCATAAACATGGATATATTTTGTGACGCTTGAACATGGTTGTTAGAAGAAAATTCTTGTATATTGAAAACATCCAATGATTAGTCATACGCCCTCACCCCACATGTGAATCTGAACCTATTTAAGAGAGGTTTATACACTATGGCTTCGTGTGACTATAAATGTTATTTCTCAGCCAGTGAAAGAAAGTCCTTTAAAGAGCTATGACCATTATCATGCACATTTTTCGCTAAAATTGTTGCCATCAGGTTGTATCTTCACATTGTTTAAGATAGTAGTATGGTATCTAAAAAAAGCTTGTCCTTTTGCTCATGCAAAAAAATTACAGATCATGAATTAGTATGCAGCATGTTCCCACAACCATTACATGTGTTCCATGATTCTTAGTTTGTTCTTCAAGCTGTTCTTAAATGTACGTTTTGTGTTTTTAATCATTGTGGCTTATGCGAATGTTTGTTTGCTATGTGACAGCATATGAATGAGGAGAAAATTTTGAATGCCGTTAGTATTGAGAAAGATGTGGATGGATTCCATCCATTAAATATTGGACGTCTTGCTATGCAAGGTAGAGATCCCTTGTTTGTTCCCTGTACTCCCAAAGGGTGCATGGAATTGTTGCATAGGTATGGTGTTGAGATCAAAGGGAAGAGAGCTATTGTAATTGGGCGGAGCAATATTGTTGGAATGCCTGCTGCATTATTGTTACAAGTATTACACTTTACCTTATTGTTCTGCTGATATAGCAATGTTCAATCTACTTTTATATTATTTTTTTTGCTGTTTATTGAGGAGGCCTCTTTAGTTTTATGTATTCTCCCCTTTGTTTTTGTTTAATTATCGGTGTTTAAAACTTTCACAGAAAGCAAATGCAACCATTAGCATGGTGCACTCGTACACTAAGAACCCTGAGGAAATCGCAAGACAGGCAGATATCATCATTTCAGCTGCTGGAGTAGCAAATTTGGTGAGGGGTAGCTGGATAAAGCCCGGTGCAGTTGTGATAGATGTTGGGATCAATCCAGTTGATGTAAGAGGATCTCTCCCTTAAATCTTTAACTAATAATTCCTGTTTAAATTAATCAATAGGAACAGTATGTTCTAATTGTTTTTCATTGTTACTGTTCTTGTAAATTGAAATATGATATCTGGATTAATTGTGAATCATTTTGGTTAAATTGCTGATATTATGTACTCATATCTGCAATCTTGATCATAACTCTATAGCTCTTGCTAATCTGCAAAATTCAAAGTTATTTACTTCTGGTGGAATGACAAAAAGGTAGGTACAGCAGCTTTGGCTTTGTCGCCTGTTTGCATATGCTAAAAGATCATGGTATACTTTAGAGGAATCAGACTTCTCCTATGGAATAAAAAACGACATCGTGAAAATTTATTAAAGGCTGTCCAGGAACTATTTCCCAGGTGAAATAAATAAGTATTATTGGGGATAAACCCCGCTCTCGTCGAAGTCCAATTCGATGCCTAGCCTAACGCAACCGATAGCCACGGAAGAGCTCCAGCGGACGGGTCTCAGTCCATACTCCTTCAACCGATCGAACTTCTCAGCGGTCGAGCTTCAGTCGGACTCCCACGAGAGCCGAACTTCCTCCGCGCTCTTCCAATCGAATGTCTGCGGAAGCCAAACTCCCTCCAACCTTCTCCTTCGGTCGGACTTTCCCTCGGTCGAACTCCTCCCAGACATCTCCCTTGGCCAGCCGGACTCCTCCCAGACATACCCCTTGGCCGGTCGGACTCTCCAGCGGTCGAACTCCTTCCGAACTCCCCAGCAATCGAGCCTCAGCCGCACTCCTCCGGCCGAACTCCTTCCGAGCTTCCCTTGAGCCGAACTTCTCCAGCAGTCCGAACTCCTTTGGAATTGATACGTACCGAAGTCCACCGATCAATGCCTGCTTTTTCAGAGCTACCGCCATTAAATCTGGCCAAACGGTCACCATCAGTCTGCCACAGGCGACGCTACAGGCGGTACCCCCTCCGTGACTGACTCCATCAGACCTCGAGCAGCCCACCACTGTCAGACGGTATGGCTGTCACTATCGGCCTGACGATACTATTCTCTCCGCATCAAATCCGGTGCAGCCTCGAGCGGCCTGCCACCAGGCAGCTGCAGCTGTCACCATCAAGCTCTGCCTATAAAAAGGATCCTTCAGATATGCTAACTCTAAGCTCAAAAAAACTCTCCTCCCCTTCTTTAAGCTCTGCGGAACTCATTCCCGAGCACTCTATTTCTGTTGGCCAGAGCTGATTTGATCGTCGGAGGGTTCTGCCGGAGCCACCCCCCACCGACTCCGGACGGGACTTTGTTTTGCAGATCTCCGGCGGCGATCTCGTCGGTCTCCACTCCAGCTGATTCCGGCGACGATCAGTTTCTGCACCAACAGATTGACGCTAGAAGGAGGGCCCTTTGCCTCCGAGGTTTTCTTATTTTTAAAGGAGTGCTTGGCGACGATCTCTCTCTCTCCGCTGTAGGGATCTTCCTTCTTTTCTTTTAGAGTTCTTTTTTAAAGAGAAAATGCCTCCCAGGAGAGCTTCAACTCAGCGATTGACGGCCTTCGTGCCAGGTCCATCTACTCCCGTTTTAGCTTCGGCAGCCCAGGTTCCACCTGAAGCCACCGTAGATGTGAAGCAGTTCAACCTACCGGTCCAGCAGGTTCGTGGCCCCATCGAGATGATGCAGGTCGTGCAACAGCTTCCGGCGGAGACTTTGCTAGCAAATCCGCCATGAGGATGTCAGGAACCAACCTTAAGGAAGAGCATTTAGCCTAACATACCAATTGCCCTTAGGAAGGAGAAATAGAAAGCAGAAGTTCTCCCCTAAAAGGCTTCACAGGAGGCGGAATGAAGTTCGGCCGCGCTTATGACCTCCCCGAGGCAAGCGAGGCCAAACTCCCTCTCGAGCTCGTCATCAAGGAAGCTTCGACGAAGGTTTTACAGGAGGGCGGAATGAAGTTCGGCGTGAGCGAGGCCGTCGAACTCGCCCTCGAGCTCGTCATCAAGGAAGCCCCGACAAAGGGGCATGAAGTTCTCCCGCAGAAGGTTTTACAGGAGGCGGAATGAAGTTCGGCCGCATTCACGACATCCCCAGCGCAAGCGAGGCCGAACTCCCCCTCGAGCTCATCATCAAGGAAGCCCCGAAGCACCGATAAAGGGGCATGAGGTTCTCCCGTAGGTTTCACAAGAGGACGGAATGAAGTTCGGCCGCGCTCCTCGAGCTCGCCACCAAGGAAGTCCCGACAGAAGGGCGCGAAGAAATTTTTCTTTCGAAGGTTCCGCGACTACGCTCCCTGTAACGCTCTTCGAACTTAAATTCTCATGAAAGTTAAGAACTAGCTACCAAGATCAGAAGGATTACAATCTCCCCAAACAAGCGCGATCGAAGCAAGTACTGTCTCTACCATCGCGACCACGGTCACGACACTGAGGAATGCATTCAGCTCCGAGATGAAATTGAGGAGCTCATCAGAAAGGAGCGGCTGGGTAAATTCCTTGGACGTCGGCCCGAAGCAGGAGAAGATCGACCAAGGGCGCTGCCGTAACTGAAAACGATAAGGAGGTCGGCCGCCTCACGGCGTCATCAACGTTACCCATGGGAGGAGCTTGATACATCGGCGATTCGTCATCTTCCAGCGTCAAAGCCAAGAGAAGCATGCTCCAAATTGAGGAGGCCAGCATGAGATAGAGGAGGTCGTTCGACCCAGGACTCACTGTCCGAGGGAACTTGGAGGAACAACGCCCCCACAACCCTGAAATGGGAATGTGCTGCGAGTAACTTCCCCTTGGTAAAATTCTTTCCTTTCAATAATATTGTTTCCGGGTGCAAAAACTATGTGATGACAGAGAAGAAACAGTAAATAGTTATCGTGTTAGGAACAGGAGGATAATCTCATTTTAACACGAGCAGATCAAAGACCATCAACCTCGGCTAGAGATAAGATCTCTTCCGAGCGACCGAGTCAACCTCGGTTAGAGATAAGATCTCTTCCGAGCTTCGAAGAACCTCGTCCACAATCCGTTAGGAACAGGAGGAGAATCTTGTTCTAACGTGAGCAAAGTCAAAGGCCTCATTCATTTCAGACGAGATGGGAGGAGAGGTCCTGACAATGATCCTTATGTGCCCCCACAGTTCGTTAGGGATAGGAGGAGAACTTCGTCCTAACGTGAGCAAAGTCGAAGGCCTCGTTCATTTTAGACGAGATGTGGGGAGAGGCCCAGACAACGGCCCTTATGTGCCCCCACAGTCCATTAGGAACAGGAGGAGAACCTCGTCCTAATGCGAGCAAAGTCGAAGGCCTCGTTCACCTTAGAAGAGACGGGGGGAGAGGCACAGACGACGGTCCGTATGTGCCCCCACAGCCCGTTAGGAACAGGAGGAGAACCTCATCCTAATGCGAGCAAAGTCGAAGGCCTCGTTCATCTTAGACGAGACGGGGGAAAGGCCCTAATGACGGTCCTTATGTGCCCCCATAGTCCGTTAGGAACAGAAGGGGAACCTCGTCCTAATGCCGGCAAAGTCTAAATCCGAGCTCCGAAGTCTATAGGAGAAAGGATCTCCATCAATCTCGGCTGGAGATAAGATCTTCTCCGAGCGTCCGCATCAACCTCGGCCGCAGGAGATAAGATCTCCTCCGAGGGTTCGTGGCAATCTCGGCCAGAGATGAGATCTCTTTCGAGCCCCTGAGCCAACCTCGGTCAGAGATAAGATTGGAGACAACCTCGCCCTGAAATGAGATCTCCCCCGAGTCGACCTCGGCTGCAGTAGAGGAGATCTCCCTCGAGTCAGCCTCGGTCGTTGGTGACAATATCGCCCCCGAGGAGCTCAATCTCCGACCTTGACCGCAGATGACGAGATCTACTTTAATCTCGGCTAGAGATGAGATCTCTCGCGGGCTTCAACTTCAACATCAACTTTGGTCGGAGATGAGATCTCCCACCCCCGAGCTTCAACCTGAATCAGCACGGAGCCCAAAAGAGGACTTCAGCAGTCGCCTTTTCTGCACTCCCTTCCTTCGAGTTTCGAACTCGGGAGTGAGGGGACTATTGTTGGGGATAAATCCCGCTCCCACTGAAGTCCAGTTCGATGCCTAGCCTAACGCAACCGGTAGCCACGAAAGAGCTCCAGCGGAAGGATCTCAGTCCGTACTCCTTCAGCCGACCGAACTCCTCAGCGGTCAAGCTTCAGTCGGACTTCCGCGAGAGCCGAACTTCCTCCGCGCTCTTCCAGTCGGACGCCTGCGGAAGCCGAACTCCCTACAAGCTTCCCCTTCGGCTGGACTTCCTTTCGGCCGAACTCCTCTCAGACATCCCCTCGGTCGGTCGAACTCCTTCCAAACTCCCCAACAATCGAGCCTCAGCTGCACTCTTCCGACCGAACTCCTTTCGAGCTTCCCCTAGGCCGAACTCCTTCAGCAGTCCGAACTCCTCTAGAATTGATATGTATCGAAGTCCACCGATCAATGCCTGCTTTTTCAGAGCTACCGCCATTAAATCTGGCCGAACGGTCACCATCAATCTGCCACAGGCGACGCTACAGGCGGTGCCCTCCTCCGTGACTGACTCCGCCAGACCTCGAGCAGCCCACTACTGTCGAACAGTATGGCTGTCACTATTGGTCTGACGATACCATTCTTTCCACATCAAATCCGGTGCAGCCTCGAGCAGCCCGCCACCAGGCAGCTGCAGCTGTCACCATCGAGCTCCGCCTATAAAAAGGACCTTCCGGATACGCTAACTCTAAGCTCAAAAAAAACTCTTCTTCCCTTCTCTAAGCTCTGCGGAACTCATTCCCGAGCATTCCATTCCTGTTGACTAGAGCTGACTTGATCGTCGGAGGGTCCTGCCGGAGTCATCTCCCACCGGCTTCGGACGGGACTTTGTTTTGTAGGTCCCCGGCGGCGACCTCATCGGTCTCCACTCTAGCTGATTTCGGCGACAATCAGTTTTTGCACCAACAATATAAAAAGAGCTTTCCTAGTAAGAGCCTTATTTTTTCCCCTATTTTCATATCTGAAAATATCTGAACCGGGAAGCCATACTCATGGGCAGGGGATCCGTAAGGGAGGCTTGACCGTTCCCCTTTTTATCAAATGAAGCTCACCCTCCGCCGTGCCATGAATATGCATGCATTCTGCCCTGGTCTCTGCTGGTCCAGCTACTGCTACACTAGGCTAATTTTTATTATCTCTCCACTTCAATACCCTCATCTCTCTAACCCTTTCTATGTATCTCTTGATGCTGTTCTCATTTTGAGGCCCTTTGGATCTGTTCTCATAAGATTTGCTCACTGGAGGTCCATACTTTTTAAGAATATGTAGTTCAAGTTTTCTTCTTTCAGACATCATTCTTATGGTGTATGATATTTCATCATAGATATCATGTCAGGAATGAAGAGCGCCCATCAGTTCTTGGAAAAAGATTTAATTTTTTTGGCAAGATCATGTTCCCTCACGAGGAGGGCAGGCTCTGGAAAGAAGCCCATGTACATCATTGACATCACTAGAGAATGTACCTTTTTTGAGTATGGAATTGAAGAATGTGCTGTTGGATGGTATTGCTTTCAGATTCCTTTCTCACCCCTACAGATTTCAGCCATCTGCTTATTTTTTTAAGCCCAACTTTCTATTGATTATGAGTTTTGGCTGCAACCATGGTTCAAATGACAGCCACCATGCTTGTTTTCTAGGCTGCTTGTTACATTATATGCATACAAGATGTAATAAATCACATCCGAGATTTATATAATAGTGAACAACAGGTTCGCTGGAGCTCATCATTAGAAGGTTAGCATATTAAGACCTTGACTTTAAGCTAAGTTATCAAGGATCAGCCTATCAATTGTATTTTTGTTTGATGTTGTATTCTGTATCTATCTTCCAATTAATGAAGATTTATTGAAGTTCCTAATTGATACACGAGAACTACTTGAACTTATCTATAAAAATTGGTATAGCTAATTCTCAAAGACCTAAAGGTTTCAAGTTGATAAGTTCAACAGATTTTTTGATTGATGGAATGTGAAGAATCTCTGATAAACAACAGGAAATGATGTGTTTAGGTGAGGGAGGTTGTGTCCACCTAAATATTCTTGAGTACCCACAGCTATTATTTACTGGCTTAAGTATATGACTAATTGTTAACACCTAGTTCGCAATGGCGCAAGTCAAATAGTTAGTTCAAAAAAGCTAGTCTCAGATAAGTAGTTAGAACTCCTCTATATTTTTCCACACAAAAAAAAAAAAGAAAGAAAAAAAAAAGAAAAAGAAGAAGAAGAAGACTATTTACCAACCAAACAGCGAAGACTGGTGAATTCTTGAGATAATCTTTTGCGGCATCACTTTATTCCTGCATTTTTTTAAACCAGCAGTAAGTTCTTTCTTTGCATTGAAAATCATGAAATCTTAGGGTCAGTTTCATGAAATACTCTCTAAGAGTAATTTCTGAGACTCTGATCCCCGGGTCTTCCATCATTTGGTAGCCAAAATTGGATAACCATGTGTAATATCCCTTAGCTAGGGAGCTCAGCTGGTGTCCCAGCATTAAAAAGGAACAGACTACCTTTGTGTCTGAAAATATGTAATAAATCATCTGACTGGCTGTTCTGCTTTTATGTCAAAGGCTTTAAGCATATGTGCGCAATTTTAGAGCATGACTTTTAAGCGGAACCATTGTTTACAGAGGCTTATTTGAGCCTAAGCCTGCCTAGTGCCTTGAGGCATGACTCTCAAAAAACACTTTAAGACTTATAGGTGAGGTTATAGTTGGAGCTTGTCGCCAGTGTGGCTTGTGGTGCATGCTATTCACTATCTTTTATGCAATTTATGCGACCATATGCATCTGATTTCAATCATTTCCAAAACCAAAGAAGAGAGAATTAATTGTTTATTTTTATGTTGTTTAGTTGTTGTCAACTTTGATATAGTTTGTAGAGAATTAATGTTCATGCAGACGCTATCACATTATTAGATTGGATCAGGTAACTTGTTGATATATTTGATTAAAGATCTCTGACCAATTGAATAATGCAAGGATTGCTACCAACCTGAAAAAGTTGGGTTCGTGACAGTGTTTACATGAAACACTTTACTTGACATGCCAGGTATTGCTTTCATAAAAAGAGGTTGCTTGAAGCTTCTGCCTCAGGGCTAACCTCAATTAGATTCTGAATTCCCTCTCATCAAGCTTTTGCTCTTTTAGATGTTTGGTAAAATCGTACAAAATTTACCTGAATCTTTATTTCTCTTAACATTTCCATGCTTTCCAATGTGGTTGATTGTTGATATCTACTTTAATCATTTTAGAAAAATGTTAAATCCGTTGCTCCCAACCTTTCTTTCCATTTCTCAGTTGCACAAAGAAAATATGGTACTACGTGGACTAAATGTTTTCTGTTTCAGGATGCTGAAAGCCCTCGTGGTTATCGACTGGTTGGTGATGTCTGTTATGAAGAAGCCTGTAAGCTAGCTTCTGCTATTACACCAGTTCCTGGTGGAGTTGGTCCAATGACCATAGCCATGCTACTATCCAACACACTCAGCGCAGCGAAAAGGATACACGATTTCAAATGATACCTCAATCTCAGTCTAAATTGACGTATGTAAATGCATACATCTTGCTGAGTTTGTGCCTACAATTTTGAGTGCCTTTGGACTTGAACCTGTGATGTTCATCTGGATGTTTTTGGTCCACCTGAAATGGGTTAATTATCCCATAGAATCAAGTAATAAACGAATATTGATTTTAAGTTAAAGAACAGTTTGGCACTCTTGGCATGATTGAGTAACCCCTAGCCCCTTTTAAAAAATTTCTGCAATAGGTTTTGGTACATATATGCATGCACCTGCACAAATAGAAAGCTCTTATGACCTCAAATCATGAGGCAATCGTAAAGCGACATATGCAGGGTGTATGTATATTCTCTTTCCTAAGGCTTCATTAACCATCTAAGTGCTATTTCATAGTTCAATTGTGTTAATTGAGCCTAACAAGTCTTCAAGGTTCTGTATGGTCCCTTAAAATATCACAGGAATTGAGTCGTGTTTGACAATTGATCATGGAGTGGGAAGAGGGTGCTTGCCTCCGTAACAATTCCAACTTCTAATTTATGGATGGAGGTCTGGAGGAAATGGATTACATGATTAGGGTAGCCTTCCTTAAAAAGGCTGGATTTAGTCCCTACAACCATAAAAAATCTTTACTGACAAGCAAACCTAGCTTCCGGTATCAGTGGTGCTGAAAATGGATCTAATACTAGTATTCATATCTATATTTATTTTATTTTATTAATATAGATATGGATATGAATATTATTAGATACAAAAATTTTTATTTATATTTGTTTTAAATGAATATGAATATAATTTAGATATTAAAATAATAGATATAAGTCGGATAAATAAACTATATGGTCACAAAATTAAAGATATTATTAAGTGAATGATAAATTAAGTTAATAGCAAGTTAATATGATTATTTATTTTTTAAAAAAATTTATGAGTGTTATATAAAATTAAATAGGATTATAAATAGAATTGAATATTTAGATATGGATCGGATGGTTGCCTATTTATATTCATATCCATTTTTTTCTTTAATAGATATGGATATGAATATGAATATTAGTCGAATATTTAAATTTCTATCCATATCCGGATAGATTCGGAATCAAAAATAGATACAGATAGATATTATCTGATTCACTTTCATCCAATATTATCTGGATTTCGCTGACATCTTTTAAGTTTGGAATTTCAGAGAATGATGTTGTCGTTAATAACCATATATTACTTTGGTGGACATAAGGGGAAGAAGGACACCTAACTATCAAGTAGCAAATATACAAGACACCATAGCAATTTCCAACTTGTATGCTTATTTCATGTCTTGCGCTATAAGAAATAAATTATCCACTAGATTGAAGTGAGATTATATTTACCAACCCCTGTAAGCAATAAGAAATTTAAAGAAGGAAATCACATATGCTTGGCAAGGGCAGGAAATGATTTTGATGGTCTACTAAGCTGACCTAATAGAAAATTATCTTGATGAAATTTTAAAACCAGAACTAAAAGGATTATGGTGTCAAATTTGAATATGGATGATCTTCAAAATCAATAATGATAATAATGTTACGTGGAAATATATTTACTAGTATTATTTTTTGACAGATATTTTGCATACCTCAAAATTTCCGCTTAATATCATATCATGTTGAGTTGTTATAGTTTTTTTTCTTTTCCTTGTATACAAATTGTTAGGTTAAAATAATAAGGATTTGGAGTTTGCATGAGAAGCCATGATCATATTAAGTGAAAATTACTTATTATACAAATAAATAAATGATATTTCAAATACGAATATCATATTTCTTTACTCAACTCTTTCATCATGCAGTGTTTCAAATAAAATGCTGGAGCAATTTAGGCCTTCAATCGTCGAAAATTAACTTAAACCTGATTTAAAGAAAAGAAAATTACGATGTCAAGGTAACAATCTTATCAACGTCGTGTCCAAATTTTGCTTGAATTTAATCTAAATTAGCAATTTTATTTGTTTATTTAGCGGTAAAAAAATCTGTAGATCATGGGTTAGACGGCAGCCTTCTATCCAAACTTATTCAATATTTCATATTTTACCAAATATTTTTATTTATTTTAATATTATATCTAAATTTTGGAGCTTCCTCTTTTGTCTCCATGAGCCTTAGCATATTTGGAAAGAGGATGAAATGGTACAAAAGAAGAAGTGCAGTGGGTCACTACAATTTTGTTTCGATTTCTCTCGGTATTTCCAATTATATGTTCTGATAATTAGAATTATTGTTCTTTAAGGAAGCTTGAATGTTTTGATCTGTTTAACATATAACATTGTTCTGATTTTTCTATATAGATAATACCGTTAGTTTACAGAAAGAATGAGTTTAATTTCATGTGTTATGTGTTCCAACAAACTATTAATTTTTTCATAACCAAATTATTTCTTGTTATTTATAGAAGGGTTTCTTATATTTTGTTTCTATTTTTTCTCTTGTTTCAGTTGCTCTGAACGATGGGTGAAGTCGGTCCTACAATCGCCAAGAATGTCACTGAAGTATCACTTATTCACCCTTAGTAAACTAAATGATTATTGGTTTAATAGACTACTCGACTGGTAAAACCCGTTGGCATATCTAAACAAATGTTACGACCAGCGGGACTACTCGACTGGTAAAACCCGTTGGCATATCTAAACAATGTTACGACCAGCTAACCCCGCTCCGGAGTCACAGACAGATAACTGCTGTTCAACATTTCTTTCATTTTCTTGACTTGTTTCTAACATGTCTTTCATGATTATATCTAACTGCTGGTCTAACATGTCTTTCATGATTATATAATGTCTTACATGATTATATCTAATTGCTGGTCTAACATGTCTTTCATGATTATATATCTAATTGCTGGACGCTCAACCATCATATTTTAGCTGCAAGCTGTTGTCATATTCCAATTTAAATAATGTGGCACACCAAAGCGATTTCTTACTTTCTTTTCTGTTTCCTCTTTCTGGTCATTTTCCGATCAAAATAGCAAATAATTCTATCAAAATTGTGATGAATGAATTGCAAAAGATTCCTTTTGCGGCCCCCTTTAAAACATCCACCATTCAAGATTTTGTGGTGAATGAAAGCTTATTATTTTAATCTAATCGGTTATCTTTTATCAAAAATCCAATCTTTTACAAAGTAATGGTTTCTTATATCCCAATTCTCGGTTGAGTATCATATAAAAGAAGCAGAGGATCTGACGCATGCATTCATGGTGACCTTGTTGAAGCTGCAACACAATGAGCTCAGTGACACTTGCAACCACCCGACCGACCATGAATAATAAGCATTGCCCAAATGATCTTGTCAGAGTATCTTAGGCGCAGGTTACGTTGGAGCTTCCTGTCCTTCCAGTGTTTTGACAAGAAAAACCACTTTGTAAACGCTCCACGCCATTATCATAAAGCAGCAGCCATTCTGACGTCGAGTTTCCTGGCAGGTGACGGCACCGCGAACAGATACAGAAAAGGCTCCATCCGCATGATTAGAACATTAAGATTTTTTCTCACAATTCATTATGAGAAGGAGACCATCAGGATAAACTGAGGGAGAGAAAGGGCACATACAGCCATGTAAAAATTGAATTGTCTCACTTCTGTTTCACTAATTCCTTTTATTGAAAAATTTACTACAATTTGATTCGTTTGCAGCATCTCTAATCCTTGGAGGTTATAAAGAGCAAGCCTAGAGCACCGATGAGCAAGTACTGCAAGGAAGACAAATAGAAAACAACAACATCAGCCAATCAAACAAATAACTGCTTTTATGATATGCCTTAAAACGCAGTAGTCGTTTCGTATCGACACCTATTTATTTATTAGAAACAAAATGTTGAGGTAGGTGGAACAACAACAAGGCATGCAGATGCCGGGATACCTATATACGCTTTAAATTTAATAGGGTATCGATACTATTCAAACTTTTTAATGCATATCAGGATACAAATCATGTGTTTGTAGGATCCGTGATTTCTTCCAGCAAATAAAGAAAATATCTATAATGTTTTCAAGCAAATAGGAAATGCGTAACAGATACAAAAGAATAAAGAAAACCTACTGTGATGTCTTTCAGATAGACAATATGAAACTAATCATATAACTAATTTAAAACCGCCAAGCATTAGAAAGATTAAAAAGATTAATTTAAATATGCTGATCACTGTGTCCATACCTTAGTTACGAGAAGTGGGTGCAAGAATGGGGGGGCCTTGAGGCAGCTTTGATATAATTCTTTTGACGAAAAGTTTTTAAGCAAGCATGGGATGAGTTTCCAATGCCCTTCTCTACAACTAAGGTCTGTATTTTCTGGATCTAGATATAGGGGTATTGGAATCCGCACGTCAATTTCCAGCGAATTCTGGATACTGTCAGATAAACTAAACCCTAGAAATGGCCTAGTAAAAGAGTATAAAAAACAAGTACAGCTAAAGGCATTAGATTGTGCACTGAACGATGTGCACCTGGTCAGGTTTCCATGCGCCCAAGTCCTTAACTCACAGCCATGATGCTTCCATGTTGCATACAAACAACATCGCATCAAAAATTTTAAAATACGATATGCAGCTGTGATGAGGATGCTGAATGTGAAGTACAGGAAGGATGGTGTACATAGACAAAAATGCATCTTACTGGTAGGCTTGATACAGGAATAACACGGTAGAAATTGAGAGTGATAGAGGGTAGTGAAAATACACGTCATTTTACCTCAAAGGTTTTGGCCTGCTAATGTTTAGGAGAAGTTTGAATATTATTCATGCTAATTAAAAACAGAAGCATCATCCACTAAAAGGGAATAAAAAAAACAGAAGCATCGCATGATGATATGCAGGTGGATCTACAAGTGCAAGGACTTCAAAATTGGCATCATTATTTATTTTATTCTGGTAACCATGCGTTACTATTCTCAAGACAACATACCTTAAGGATCGGTTTTTCAGTCATAATAATGGTCACCCAGCCAACATATGGGAAAAGCCTGTCAAGGTCAGGAAATCGAGGTTAGATAAGAGATGTTGCAGGTTAAAAGCAAAGTGGCCATCCCAATAAAAGACACAATTTTAAGGTTGAAGACACTCATGCTCACCCTACAGCTCGGCCCATGATGTGATGCTGCTGAAGCCAGAGCTGTCCTTGAGCATAAAGAGGTCTGTCATCTATGAAATTATTATCACCTGAAAGTTACATCAGTCATAAGTATTCACCATCCTACATTTTAAATAGGAGCCATTAACAGCAGCTACAGACCAAAGAAACTAATTGCACCAGTAGTAAAGGGTATGCAGGAGAAACTAATATCATACATAACATCCATAATTCAACTTCTTCCACCATTTTCATTTAAAATTCTCTAAGTAAGTATTTCCCATTTATCGCTATTTTGCTACAGAGTAGACAATTATTTTAACAGATGTAAAATCACTTTCAAAATTTTAATAGACTTGCACACTGTCTAACAAATAATTTTACAGAGTTATCATGTAGGTATTGTATAGGATTAGCATTTTCCATCTTGAAAATGCTAATCCATTGAGCTTGGCTATGATTAGGTGCTAGAAACAGATAAATCTGGTAATTTGTACCTTTTGTTAGAATATTAACCTCTCCTGTGTCCTGTTGCTCATGGACCTATGTACAGAATCAAAGAAAATAGATCAGAGATTGAAAATGAAAACGAAATAATATCAGTTCCTATTCAAACACTAGAGCATCTATAAAGACCTATTCTACTTTAGGTCTCCCATGTGAATAACCGTGTAACTTTATCAACATATTTCTCTGATTAATATCTATGTAAAGCATGGATGAGTCCAAAGGACTGGCCCTACTAAATTGCAAGATGGATATGGGGAAGCCTACAATAGGCCCGGTGATCATTATGTATGTGCAGAAAAGCTTTTACTTGTTTATGACTTGCCTTCTATGTGGGTCAAAAGCAAATTCAACGCTAGATGGTGAAACCCTTGCTAAGAAAACAATTTCTCACTAGATGAGTGGGACCCTTTAAATCCCTATTTATTCATTTTGTGTCCCCTAATTATTTCAATTAATATTGAAACTGTATCATACAGGTGGGATGAGCACCCAAGCAAATATGTATCTTTAACTTGTTATATTGTAAGTCCAACATATTGCTGTTGCATGTTACAACCATAAACAGCTCATTCGCCACAAACTGGATCTCCAATGATACATTACCACATTAAAGCCTAGTAGATCACTAAATGATCAACCCCCCACCCTCCCACACCAAAAAAAAAAAAACTTTTGGCACCAATTTAAAAAGTGAAAGACTAAATTAGGGGAAATAGCCCACCTTGATTACACGATGAACAATTGGAATATCACGTCCCTGAAACAAGTATATATTAGAATTTATTAGATCAACATGAGTGGAGTTACAGAGTAGACAAGCATCCACAAAAACTGCAGCCTTAACTTGTCAAATGCAGATTGCTCTACAAATTTAGGTGAGGCTTGAAGTAAATCAATATAAAGGGTATGACATATAAATTGATGTCCCATGCTACTCAATGATCTACAATGCTCAAGCGCTTGTATACAAAATTTAATGTTGCAGGAACTTGATAATGTGTTAAGTGATTACTCCATGAATGGTCTCAATGACAAGATAAAAGATTGTTTTCTCCAAAAAAACCTATTGTTGGGAGCTATTCAACCTACTCAAATCATATTCTGTGTTTCAGGATATGCAGAATAACACAAAAGGCAAAGATTATGGACTTAGAATAAACGTTCAGACTGTAAGACACAGGCCAGTCAGCGATGCCGTGTGACCTTTTTACCAATATGAAATGAGTTGGCATTTAGCAATGTGAGTGCAACTTAGTACAAATGGCAAACTTCAGAACCAATCATGAAACAAATGAACAGGACCCTTCATCTAAGAATCTATGATTTAAAGAGGGAGTGGGGAAGGAGGACCGGGGGGGGTGGGGGGTGGGCAGGGGGAAGAGCACCCAACACCCATTTCCACAGGTCTTAAAATGACTTTAACATCTATTGTCCATTTTAAAGCTTCCAGCATGTCTCTCATACATTATTCAGCACATCATTTGTAGGTTTTTAATAAAAAGCATTCCAGCACAAACATTTCTTTCAATGCTAGGTGTCTTAATTCTTCATTAACAAATTTAAATGCTTTCCACCATGATTTATCAAGGAGAACTCCGGAAGATGCAAAGATATCATCAAAATACCTCATTAAAGCTCCCTCAAACCTTCCAGCTTTCCATTAATGAAAAATGTCTTACCATGCTACAAGCATTGATAAACTTACATTTGTCAGATACAAGACAAAGATTTCATTGTCTTTGGCTTCCATATCCCTTTATATGCCTGGCCCTTTCTCAAAGCAGTTGCAGAGATTTAGGAAGTTGTGTTGGAGAAAAAAATAATGATGAAAGCATATAGTGGGAGGTAGGGTGAAATGCACGTCCAATTATGAATATGTTGGTTGTCAATCACAAGATTGTCATTCTGGGTGATGGACATAGACAGGAGATTATCTAGAAAATGAATATTAGTTAAAGGTTAAGGCTCTAAAAGCGAAATTGAAATTGTGAGTTGCCCATGATTTCTTGTTGTTTGGTTAACCTTAAAGCTAAAGTAATTTTATTGGGAAGGAATGAAGATTACATACTGCGGTACAATGTCTTTCAAAGGACCATGGTGAATGAAGAGATCGATGAAATTATGTTATTACTTTTGGGTCTCAAAGCATAGTTCCACAGCAGTGGTGGTCTCTGTGTGTGTGTGCGTGCTCAATTTGTTGGCCTGTGGTTTGGCATTCTTTGTCCATTTGTGTGCACTGCTTCTTGTACATCATAGAACACAAATTTCCCCAGGCAACACAAACTTTTTAGTTATCAGTCAATTGCTGCTTCAATAAAAGATATTAGAACTACATGCTTAAACCCTAACCATTACCATTGGACCATCTAACCAGGTCAATATGCTGAACTCCACAAGTTACAAAGGAAAAAAGTTAAATCCTATTTTGCCTTGCTTCAAAATTTAACAGATTACTGAGGAGATTATAGAACAGGTGAAATGTGCAAAGGTTGGTTGTATGACATATTCTGGGATGAACCTTTTTGTTGCAATCTTGATTCTCTGACCTCTTGATAGAGCAGAGCCAGAGCATGTGTAACATTATGTCAAGGTATAAGAAGCCATTCTTAGTTATCACTTTTTAGACTACCCATGGATGAAAACACATTGTCTAGAAAAAGGTCGAGAATACATAGATTGCCATCTATGAAACCCTTGCTTGTTAAAACTGTATAGCTACATTTTCGTAAGTGTCTACTGGATTCAGGAAGGAGATGACAGATTGTTAGGGGGCTCAAGCTCAACATTTCAAATGGTAGAGATGCAAGGCAAAACAGTCATTATCAACAAGGCAAACCATAAGGACAAAGCTTTCTGATGATTTCCTTTTGTTAAAAGAATGTTCAGAAATGTAAGAGAAGATCATATAAATAACACAGATATGAATTTGCATTTTGTGTTGTACATCCTACTAAATTCTGGTAGACGAGGCTCTGACATTGCAGATTCCATGTATGCACAGATTTTTGGAGCAAGAAGAAAAGACTACTTTTCCCTTTATTTCAAGACCACTGTTTAAAAAAAAAAAAGAAAAGAAAAGAAAAGAGCCAAATGTGTATGGCTACAAATCCTTCCATGTCAAAGTTTGACAATTGATCTATGAACAACATGGAAAAACAAAATCCTTCAAATGCTCTGGGAACATCTAAAGCCTGTTGGATGTGCATCTCAGAGAAGACTCACAAAAGGTGAAAGACATATATTCTACATAAGCCTCTACGAACTGCACTTTTCTCTTCATATGTCATTTATGATAAACCTCAAGGCCACATATATTAACTCCATGTTTGGTTGGGTCATGAAAGCGAGGATGGATGAGGTTGGAAAGATGGATGACCTCTATCCACCATTTGATTCAAAAAGTTATAAGAAAGATGGATGAAAAAGGAGGGGTTGTCCCTCCACCCTAGCCCACTAATTTACATCCTCCCAAATTAGGAGGATACAAGGAAGGATGGATGAAATATTGATGAATGAATTTTTGCATTAACAAAATTATCTCTTATTAGTTTTTTAACAAAACTTTAATATTTCTTCATTTTTCATTTATATTATTTATATATACTATTAATCATATACTATTAAATTTTATTACTAATTATTTTAATTTTAGTACATAATTGCAATAATTATAATTAAATAATTAGAATTATCTTCCATTGCTCTATTTTTATTTACTATTTTTAATTAACTATTTGCATAATATTAATTATTTAAATTAAATTATAAATTACCTAGCTATTTATATAGTTAATATATAATTAATTCATTAATAATTTATTTATTAAATTAAATTAAAATTAAATATTTATATAATTTTTATATAGTCATAGATTATATGATTATAAGTTTATATATTGTTTAATTCTTTAGTATAAATAAGTGTTATAAATTGATTATTGTTTACTTTTTTAGTATAAATAAGTATTACAAATTGATAATAGTAATATTTTTATCAAAGAATAGTCTGATAAAAATATTATATAAATATCATCCATGCTTCTTTTCATTCCTCTTGTACCAGACGGAGAAGGAAATCATTTCTATCCATCCTTCTATGTTTTACCAAACATACGAAAGATTCATCCATCCGCTCTCTCATTCATCCTTCTTCCTATACCCATCCATCCTTCAATCCATCCTTCATACCAAACAGAGGATAAGTGTCTCAATTTGCAAGTAGGCCTTCTGAAACAATGTAAGTGAGTCTTATCAATTTCTAGGGTCAATACTTTACGCCTTCAATTTTAATTCCACTACAATTTTGCTCCCCATGTGACCATGGATATACAAACCAAAGGTCAAAAGACAACAATAAAATAAAACCATCAAACTTTTTTGAAATAAAGCAACATCCAACTATATCAACATCTTCCTCTAACATTCTCACTCACAAGCCAAAAGTCATATTAGATAATTCACATAGCTCTGATGTAATTTGCAAATACTATATAACAAAAATTGAATATTATAAATCCATGCACTGACTATTTTGTAACCTTGATGGATAAGGTTTATCCTCCACAAGAGTAGGATAAACAAATCAATTTGAGATCCACTGAAGGATGATAATGTTTATCATAACGAATTATCCACTAATGATCATCCTGCCGAACTGGTTCAAATGCAAACACACACATGCATAAGCTCATGCAACACACAAGCATGCATATATGCTATGGTGTGCCAGAATTGCTTGCTTAATCACAGGAACATTTAACTCACCCATTACATTATTGATGTAAATAACACTAAAAATGAAATCCCAATAATTGACAATGCAGATTATCAATTATGCTTTACAAATTATTGGAGGTGTACCAGCAAAGGTGTAGTCACGTTCAATAAATTTCATAAAAGGAGTGGAGATTAAATGAAGCAAAGGGGTAGGAAAAGTAGTTAATCAACTCATCATTTCACAAACATTCCCATTAAGGACATGAAACAAAAGGGTACAATTCAATGACTGTAATATCACCTATTTTTGGATTTCAGAAAATTCACTATGCTGCAGGATAGGCCCTTGGATATGAATGGACGTCAATTAAGATGAGGGAAGGGGACTGATGGTAATTGGCTTGTTTATCTTGTTACAGAAGATTAGCCAAGAAATTTTCAGCTCCATTATGAAGTAATAGCCACAATCACTACAGAAACATGTGAAATAAACAGATTTGAAGTCTCAAGCTGCAATTGGTATGCAACAATAGATGGAGAAAAAAAATAAAACTCATCAAATGTGGGAAGAGCATAAGTAACTTCACTAAGTTTCAAATATAACATCTTCCAATATACAGGGAAGCTCTATACAGGTTAAAGGCTAGTAAATGACTTAACAAATTAGATATGTTCTTTCACCATAACTAGTAAAAAAAACAACACTTACATCAACATGAAACACAACTATCTCTCCAGCACGAATAGGATCCTTACTCATTTGCAAGAATAGAATATCACCCTGCAACAATAGTAAATAGCAAATAGTTATTCTATTAATGATAAAGATGTGGCAGATCTATGACATATTTACACTCAAAAAGATACAAAATGAATCTGCAGTACATCCATAAAAATTAATCTTGCAAACTTTCAAAAGTTTGAATTAATAAACTAAGCTTGCTCTAAAATGTTGCAGTTTTGGCACTTCACTTCTAATAGAAAAAAATTGGCAGCAGCATTTGTTTTGCACTATTAAGAAACAACCTTTTAGAGGTTTGGCGGTTGATAAGCTTATAATACAAGAATTACATGAACACCATTGCACATGCCAGAATCGGTGCATCAAGATGTAATGTATCTGGTAATGAATAATGCAGAGTCAAATTAATTTGTGAAAAGCCAATAATAAGTTATCTTCACCATAGCATATGACCTTATTTTCATTTCTTAAGATACTTAGATACGTAAAACTAAACTTTAAGAATTCGCAAACACTGAAGTTTCTTGTCATTTAAACCCTATCATACAAATGAACAGACAGGGAAAGTCTTTGAATCACTATAAAGCAACATTTTAAGGATAATATTTTCAAACACCATAAAGGCGCATGGAGTGCAAGGAAGTCGAATATAGAATAGTCAGGCTAAGATGTACCAAGACTAGTCGAGAAAAAAACAAGAAATAATTGCTATATGGAACTCAAGCCTTGTATTGACAAATAATAAAGTCAGAGAAAAATGATTTTTCCAGACAACTCCTTGAGATCTAAAAAGAAACACCTCCACTTTATGATATTTATGAGTTATGATCTTAATAAATCCAGCTTATAAGTTCATGATCGAACTAGGTTGCAAACAGCTGCTCCGATCTTGGGCAGTCATTTCTGAACAACCCATAAAAGGTGTATAAAGAAGTAAATAAAAGTATCTAGCATATTATTAAGCTCATCACATATTCGTATCAGAATAAGTTACCACATTTTAGCCATACCTATCTCCATCAAACTTCACTACTTCTTAGCTGAAAACAATATAACAAAAACGAATTCTGGTTTTAGGACATGTAATTAAATCTACCAAATGTTTCAAGCCGTCTCCTTTTTCTTCTTCTTCTTCTTTTTTTTTTTTGGCTGAATCAGATCAATTAAACCATTTGAGCATAAATGCATTTATGGGAATCAGAAAATAAAATATGTAAAAACTGATCAGGAAGATCTGACGTGGATTCCCATAATGCAGTCCCAGTGTGGTTGGCCACATAAGCCGTCTCCTAATTTTTGATACTACTCACCCTCTGAAACCCCGGCTCCATGCTTCCAGATAGAACCACCACCACAGGCGATTCGCTCCCGGTAACACACATCAAGACCTTCCATATAATCAGCGCCAAAGTACCGATTGTCCCTGCCCCAAATCATCAAAAGAATTCATGATTCAGTGATACCATATCAAGCAATCTTTTTGCGATTAGATTGCCATTCAACTGTTGGAGATAAATAATTGCTTTCTGAGTTTCCTTCTTTTTTTTTGAGGGGAAATTTTTTTAAAAGGGTTTTTGGGAATCATCCAAAGAAAACGAGAACACCAGAAGAGATTTTTTTAAGAACAAATCATGATTGATGAACGAAAAGCCACCAAAGAAAAGTTCATCAAACTCTTCGCACGGAGAGCGCATAAAAGCTCTTTTTTCTATTTAAAAAAAAAAAAAAACGAGAGAGAAGAAGAAGAGATCATGGGATTCATGGATGAACCGAGGGTTACGATTTGCGTGAGGAGATGCCTGATCTGGAGAGATCGGATGGACTCCACGCTGTCCGCGATCCACCCCATGCTCTCTCTCTCTCTCTCTGCTTCCCCGCTTTCGTTCCACTCCACCTTGCCTTCGCCTCCGCAACTTCACAGATCGCCACCTTTGACGTCGTTTCGGTGCTTCGGGTAGAGCGCATGGTGGACCTTGGGGATTTCAGCCGTCGGATTAACTTCGGACAGGTTTTGAGAATCGTGATGCATAATGAACGGGAGTTTTTTACTGTATTAATATAAATTTAAAATTTATTTACGTAAATGATATATATTTTTTTATCGAATAAATATAAAATAATAAAAAAAATTATTTGAAATGATATTTTTTTAGATATAAAATATTATTTTAAATGGCATATTTCTAATCCAATCAACGTTCACGTAAAAATTAATTAAAACAAAAAAATTAAAAAACATCATTTTAGATTTTTTTTCTTTTTTTGTTGGCTGGGCCACGTGAGGGTGGGAGGATGCCTATAGGAAGGCTAGCGGATGAAAAGGGCGGCTGATGCGGGAGGGAGGGTGGAGGGCTGCCTGCACTGAAAGAAGGAGGTTGGTGGCCGCCTGCAGGGGGCACGAGGTATGGACTGGTGGAAGAGAGGGGGACGCCCACGGGGTCGAGGGGGTGTGACGTGGAGGACGGGTGAGGTTGGGGGAGGCCCGATCGGAGGAGGGGTGTTGCCTGCACGAAGGGGGGAGGGAGGGCCGCTAGAGAGGGCAGGGGGTGTCGCTTGCGGGTGAGAGGGGGAGGCCGCCTATGCCGTCGAGAGGGGTGGGGTGGGTGGGGGTGTCACCTGCGGGGGGAGGGAGGGCCACCTGCGCCGAGGGAGGGTGGGAGGTGTCACCTATATGGTGGGTGGGTGGGGGTGATGCCTGTGGGCGGGGGGGGGGGGGGCCAGAGGCGTAGGCTGATGATGGAGAGGAGGATGATCGCTCGCGGGGTCGGAAGGAGGGGGGATGTGGGCATGAGGGACCGGCAGAGCTAGGAGGAGGTAGCGCGGAGGCGTGGGCTGCTGGATGGAGAGAGAAACGGCCGCCCATGGGGTCGGAGGGTGTGGGCGTGGGGGATGGGCGGGGTCGAGTGGAAGGCCCGACTGGGGGGAGGTGGGGGTGTCGCCTGCGGCGGAGGGGTGTGTGCGTGTGGAGGGAGGAGGGAGACATAAAAAAAATATATATATATTATTCCGAATAGCATTTTTAAAAGCATATATTTTTAAAAATTTTATTTTAAATGATATTTTTTTTTCCTCATCTCGTCAATTGTTGACTAGATAATAAACATCATTATAAATAATATTTTTTTAAAAAAATATTATTTAAAATATTTTTGTAATATTAATTTTATAAATAAATTAAGATTTATATTATTTTAATAAATAAATTTTTTATTTATATTAATATGATAAAGTACTCTAATGAACGGTGACTGGGGAGAGGAAATCCCATGCGGAAATTAATGCTGGGTCCGAGAAAGGCCGGAGTCGCAGAATGTTACGGCGGCTTTTATTCCGCAGTGGATATAGATATTCTACCCGGACGGGGATTGCCGTAACAAAGATTAGAAGAAAAAAAAATTACTAAATTTAAAAATTTACTGACAATCAAGTCTTAGATCGTCCCGTAAAAAGACGTAGCTCCATAGAAATTAACTCTTGCACGAGATCAGAATATGAAATTCAAAAAAAATATTTTTTTTTTATTTTAATGCTGCATGAGGGTCAATTATTATTATGATGTGAAACTATACCGCCAGTGGTATACAAAATATGTTCCTTATTCCGTTACATTTTTTGTATTTTTGGTGATGAATAAAAATATGCAATTAAGATATATCCTGGATGCATGTGATAGGATGTATGTGATTTTTCTTTAAGATAGTATGTATGATGGGCTGTGATTTTTCTTCATTAGAGATATTTATGGAAGCTATCAACAGTGGGCGAATTTGCTACAGCAGGGGATGACACCATCTACATCCTCCTCTCACAATATTTCTATCCCTCAGAGAGCCTGTGTGACATTAATCAGACCTAATCAAGATATGTGTAGCTCGGCAAGAAGATCACAAAAGAATTGTTCTGGATTGCGGGAGCATGGTCTCGAACCATACACCCCACATAATGTGTGCTAGATTCTTTGGTGAATTTGTCAAAATTTATCTGATAATATCTAGGGGTTGTAGATTCTCCAACAAAAGCAAGATCTAATGGTTATTCCATTATAGCTGACTCCAACCGAAACCATTATTGCCATCATTAATCATTATAACAGTTATAATGACCTCCAGGTATGGTATTCAAATATTCTAATAATCGATATTGTAATAGCCATTATAATGGTGTTATTATATCAAATGGTATTACAATGAAAAATAATTGATGATTAAAATAAAAATATTATCAATCACCATCTTTTAATAAAATATTATTTTTTTATTTTTCTGATTATTAAAAATATTATTTCTTCAAACCATGCGCGATGCCATCCCGAGCGAAAGTTGATGCAAAAAGGAAGGTACAAGTGAAATAATGGCTTTTATTCGTCTCATAACAGATACTTCAGATAAAACATTTTAAGGATCATTATTCTTTTCTATTGCTACGTATAATAATATAAAAAAAGTCGATATCATTATAAGGCCGTTATAAGATGACTGGTATCTTAAACCTCGATAAAAGAGAACATGAGGATCTTTACCAAAAAAAAGAAAAAAAAAAAAAAGGGCCCGGAAGGGCAGATGGGAACTACAACGCCTTTTTCCAACGGTGGCCTTATCTTGCACAAAAGTAGATGCACCACGTAAAACGTCGGACAAACGAACCGCCTAATGGTGGTCCACTTTCTCCGGAAATCGCGGGTTCCCTGCTGAGTTGCTTAGCTGGGCAGATGCAATTGTAACCCATGCTTACCCGTTTTGCTCATCGTCAAAGGAACAAACCTGTCACTGTCAGGCCCGGTCCATATTAACCTTTTCTCTACGTTCTTAGTTTCAATTCAAATCTCTAGTGATATTTTTCTTTCTCAGCATCGTGGTATAAGTTTACGGGCATGCATAAATAAATAAATTCACACAGAGAGAGACATTTTTACTAGAGAAAGAGGATGCCTAGCCCAGCTTACCGGACTATAAGGCAAATTCACTCCGGAAAGGGAAAATGTTAGGCATTACCGCCCTTAGCATACAGAGCAACCATACCACACCAACAAGCAGTTTTTGCGATTATTTGGCACAAAGAAGCAAATAATGGGCATTTACATGTATATCAAATGCTCCAAAAGCTTGACCTGGTATAACCACCAAAAAACTCAAGTACATATGTATAAAAATTGAATGAAATCTGCAGTGCTTTAATCCAAATCTTCAACAACTTGCGAGGGCTCTCTTGCAAGAAAGATAATTTCAAAACTGATTCAGCCATTTGATGAAAGCAAAAGACTAAGCAGGATGCATGATGGCAAAAAAAAATTACTATCAAATAAAAGACCAGACAACCAAATTCCGAAAAGGACATCTACTCCCTTCGCTCTGTTAAAATATTTATGAGATATACATGAATCCAGCTTCCAGCAGCTGAAATTGCCTCTATAATCAATCAACAACAAAGAACAGGCATTTAAATAATTAAACCTACATTTTTTCGGAAATCAATTTCCATCAAATATCTATAACCAGAATTATTCCTTTTTTATCTATCATTGTCATATGGTTGAATCGGCACGCCACCTTCAAGGAACAGTGACGACGACACCTATGACCAAGCTGCCTCAGAAGATGAAATTTAAGAGGAAAAGAAAACTATTGCCATGATGTCACCTGTTTCTAACCATATGCATGAGATGGCTCCCACCCAGAGTCTGGCTCCTTCCGTTTCAGTGTTGTCCCTGAACTAGAAGGCTGTGTCATGGTCCTTGTTTGTTCTTCCATCAAACCATTTTGCCTTTGCCAAAAGAACTGCTTGAAGCTCCCAACTTCCCTGCTCCCACCCTCCATTGACACCATCCCAGAATTCAAATCCAAACTAGGTCGGAAAGCCCCATACGCATTTGAACTAACAGAAGCATTAGTTTCATTTGCAAGGAAAGGCAGCCTTGCTGATGGTGCACCATTCAGTACTGCCGAGTCCATAACATGTGTTAGAGGAACTCCCCTAGGATCTGCCATGTAAGGAATGCTCTCACGTCCATAGTATGCCGCTGGAAAAGGCATGGTACGCCCTGTCCCAAGTCCATTATACCCATAAGCAGGAGGTGGCATGTGACCATAAGGCAGCACCGGTCTAGCGGCCACTCGAGACTCCATATTCAGTCCAGCCCCCAGAAAAGCATGCTGAACTTGGTTGGCATGATCCTTCATTTCAACAGCCACTTTTGCACCCATGATCGTAACAACGCGTTCATCTAGTTTTGATCCTCCATATGTGCCAGGAGCCTCAGAAGATGGTTTATCAAAGTTAGGCAAACCACCACCATCATGGAAAGATGGGTTATCATTCAAGTCAAAGTCTCTCATGGAAGGCTGTCTTGAAGATGATGAGGATGCAGAAGACAAGCTCTGATCTCCCGTCTGGGGAGGGATCTTCCAATAGGAGGATAAATTGGTTGATGCATCCTCGTCCCCAAGGCGGTTAAGATCCAAGATTGGCCTCTCTGCTCTTCTTGAACTGACTTCTATAGAAGAATCCCCAGAAGGCAAGCCAGAGGAAGCTGGTAATTTTTTCGCAGGTAACATTCCGGTAACCACATCATCCTCACTTTCAGCCACATTAAGATCAATCCCAAGGAAATTCGGTTTCTGTTTAGGGCTTGAATGTGTCTTCTCACCATCTGGAGTTCTCCGAGGGGAAGCTGGTCGAAAAGCACTAGTGGCAGCAGAACCCTTCCATCCCAGCTCACCTCCAAATTGGAGAGGAGTAACTGGCAATCCTGGAGCCCCTCTAGGAGCAGCAACAACAGCTACAGGTGCAGACACATTGACCGGCACCCCAGGGATCGGCTTTGTTAAGCAATCAGATTCTTCGGCAGAAATATTTGCATTCAGATCAAAGATGCATCTATCCCCATCAGGCTTACCATCTGGTTCTTGGGCAGAGAAACTCAACTTACTTGATTGCAAATCTTGCTCAGGTTTCTCAGGTTCGGTGCTAGTATTCTCTGTAATTCCTGAACCATCTTCCTTAGGAGAAGAAGCGTTATCAGAATGATCTTTTTCATGAGCTGGTGATTGATTTCCATTAACTTCGCCAATCACTGATTCATCCTGCCGTCCTTCTTCAATATCAGGACTATGGGCACCCATCGTCTCTCCAGAATTGACCTCAGGAGAGCTGCTAAAAGGTTCTCTATAGTCAGCAACCTCCCGTTCCACTTCTATAGCAACTCGCCTTGCAACTTCCAATGCATCAATCTCCTCATATTCAAGACCCAAATCTGACTTTTGGATGGTCATATGGGTTGATTTGGTCTCCTTTACTTTCAAAGAATCACAGGGAATCACCATACCTTTGCTTGCCTTCAAATCAACCTCACTGCCAAGATCTTTAATGCCACTGTCACTTTCAACATCATCCTCCCTCTGTTGAGAATTCTTAGAATCATCTAGCTTTCCAATCATGCATGATTTACCAGATAGATCTCGAAAAACCTTTGTAACATGAGCAACCGGCTTGTCCAAACACTTTGGCATCCTGCAGTCAGCACCTAGGGTGTTTGGCGCAGGCTCCAAAATCTCTGATGGATGAGCTTCATTCTTATTAGAATCTAAATTGCACACTAGAGTGGGTTCTGTTGCATCAATCACTTGAGATGCAGAAGCAGAAAAACCGGAAGATGGTGGAACATTGCATATCTCTTGCTGAGTAGATTCAGTTAGTTTACTTTCCATTATAGTCACCTCCATCTCTTTAACACCTTCACGAGCAGAAGCATCCTTGTACACTGATACAATGGGCTGATCATCTCCTTCCTTCACAAATTGTGAACTGCATGTGCCAGAGGAGGCCAATCCTGCTGCAGGGCAAACAGAAGATTCTTCCGTAGCAGATAAGTTTTCCTGACAAGAGTTTGAAATAAGTGATGAACCTGATGAATTCACATCTCCCAAGGCTGCATTTGCATCAGCAGAAGCTGAAGAGCTTGCAGGCAGAATTTGATTTGGAAAACAAGTTTTCTCACGGCTAATGGAATCAGGTTTCTGTAAAATGTCTGAACATCTGGTAACATTTGAGTGATGGGATTCATTCCCCACTGACTCTACTTTACAGCTCCCTTCATCAGCTCCACCTTTGCATGCAGAAATATCAAGGACAGGACATATGGAGGATATCCCCTCTTCAAAAGTCTCTGCATTATCTGAAGGTTTGGGTTGTTCAATTTGACATTTTTCACCTTTCTCATGGTTACTGCAACTTCCCTCAGTAGTCTCTGCATTTTTCCACTTATCACACAGTATTTTTGCCCTTTCCTTGATTCTAAGGTTATTGTGATCAAGAAGCTGTTCAACAGTAATCCTAACTCCAGAAGCATTTGACTTTTCACTGTTAATTGGAAGCTTATCAAGCAATGCCACCAGTTTCATTATCAATTCTTCAACAGCACTGTCACTGGCATCATTACTGCACCTTTGAGTTTCCTGAAGCCACTGATTTAGAAAACAAAGCCCATTTAGCTGAACAAAGTGATCAAGACATTCCTTGTTTCCTGTGGCCATTAAGGTGCCTGTAACAGTTGACCATTGTCTTGCTGCATCGCCAGCATTACTCGTAATATGATCTTTTAGCTTTTGAAGCATAGAAATTAGCTCTTCAACCCTAGCAAGGTTTGAAAGCCCATCCTTCATCTCAGTAAGAGTAAAAAAATCTTCGAGTGTCATGTTGTTTGAAGAAACAAATGAGGATCTGGAAGATTCAATCATGCAGCCCTCATGACATGCTCATATTCCCATTGTCTAGTTGTGAAATGAGCATAAGAATTAGTGGTCAAGCTCATGTGGTTCCTTTTCTGCAAAATATAACTTAGCTTGATCAGTTGATTAATCATTAAAAACATGACAGGAAGTCATAAACTAATTTAATTTTCAAAAATCAACAGAAAGTGTGTCAACAATGAGTTCCAGGGAGCAAATTTAGTCAGCAACAAGGTAGATTAGCTGGCTTTCTTGTGGACTTGGGTTGTACCTTTTGCATGAAAGAAGGATTCACCTTCATGCAAATCCATCGTTGGATCGTCCACTGCTCGCTTTGAGATCTGAGCAGATGGATGAATGGTGGAGTTCAGAGAGCTCTGGGATCTGTGCGGGGTGATCCAGCAGTAGATTCCCACGAAGGAAGGTGAATCTTTCTTTCACACAAAAGATATGAAATAATCTGATCAAAAGGTTCGTAATTAATAGCTTTTGATGTTTATGCACTACCACTTAGGCTTTTATCACAATAGTTAAAAGTGAATGTTTCTGATGTGCATCAAATAATTTTCATTCATGTGTCAAATATTTCAAGAAGCATATTGAAGATTGAACATATAATGTTCAAAGAGCGCTAAATCTCAGAAAACTCTTCCTCATATGTTCCTTAACTACATCAGCCGAACTTTATCACGACTATCTGGGCCAACTTCGACAGGAAAAAAATCTCAACCATCTCAACTAAGGCCTACATCCGCTGTCACTGCAAGCATTTTCTGATATTTTTCATATTCCCATTAGTGTTATTTTAGACATTGCTCTCTTTTTGCTTGACCCTTCAGCCCCAAATTTCACCTCCCTTCCCTAAGATCCTCATATTTCATTGCATATGAAACATAACCAAACAATCATAGTCAATTGACCAATGCTTATACCTCAACTGTTGCAACTCCCATCCTTCCTCTAGTATTCATTCCTGATTCCTCTGCTCATCATCCATAAATCAATCATACATCTAACTCACTACTCTTGTCTCTGCTACACATATCTACCATGCTTGTTTTCACTCATCTAGCATGCTTGATTTCCATATTGTATTGTAGAGTTTATTGTCATTTAATAAAAGACCACAAGGCACGAACATCGCACCATAATATCACTAGCACAACTCATCCATCAACTCAAACTCTATCTGTCCACTTGTTTAAGATGATCATACTATGAGAATGAGAAAGAAATACTAGGGAATGCACCATCCAAGGCTCGAACCTGGAACCCTACTCCTTAGATAGAAGGGTGGGCCCACCGAGGCAATGACAGTTCACAATCATAATCACCAAAGTTCTCGGTTTCGGTGCCAATGGCCGTTTCGATCGGTTAGCGGCACAGTCCGGTACGATTCCATACCAAATCGAATCGGCGCGAACTGACAGAGGGAGGAGAAAAAGAGAGAAAGGGAGGAAAAGAGAGGAAGAGAAAGAGAGAAGGGGGTCCGCCAGAGAGGCCGCCATGGCCGTCGGGCGGCGTAAATGTCGCCTGCGATTTTGTGATCGCCCCTGTTTCACGAATTTTTTTAAAAAAACAAAAAAAAAATGAAGCCAACAATCGGTTTGCCGGCTTCACTATTTATTAGCTTTTTAAAAAACCTACAAAGGAACAGAGGCGATCGCCCCATTCCGCAGTCGTGGCTCTGCCAGGCAGTCTCCGCCACCCTCCAGCGGCCGCAGAGGGCCACCGCCACCCTCCAACGGCCGTAGAGGACCACCGCCGGCTTCCGATGGCCTCTCCCTCTCCTCCTCTCTCTCTACCTTTGTTTCCCTCTCTTTCTTCCCTGGCACCGACGTGTGCCGTTTTCTCCATCGGAACCGTCCTGGTTCCCCATCAGTCCGGTTTGGAATGGTTCTGAGAACGCTATTAATCATATTATGATATCTCATAACAATCAATTCTATTTGTGGTCTCACGGTAATTAATCTATAATAAAATTGATCCAATTGTTCTATTTTAATCTATTGATCGATATCTTTATCAAAATTCCATCATATTTCCATTTCCGCAATTAACTCTATAATTGTGATAGTGGCTAACATTTCTATGCATTCTCGATAAGATCAGCTTACACTTGAGCAGGTTCCCCGCCTTGAGCAGGTTTCCCTTCTTTTGTTTCCACCATGTCGTCTCTTTGCATACTATGCTGTCTCCAAATCAATCAGCACCTTGGTTTCATGGCCAGCTGAGGTTGTATCTTAAAAGTAGTTGAGTGAAGAAATCCTGAAAATGTTTAAAAAATTCAATATGCACAAGGGTAGCCTTGTGGACATGCCTTCCAACCCGGGTCTACAAACCACTACTCCACAAGTTTGCCAGTTGAAATTAAGTACTATTGAACATTAAACACTTCAATTTCCTTCTCTAATGGAAACACATCCCAACGTTCACCATTTGGCATCTTATATCATATATTACTCCTTTCATTACCACTAATGTCAGTACTTCGAAATATGCTACAAGAGATATCTATGTTAGTCCATTCACAGCCTCCCAAAAGTGCCTTTTTTTCTTGAACATCACTATTTACAAATATGCTACAAGAAATACCTACATTAGTCCAGTCATACCCTCCCAAAATTGTTTCCACGTCATTATTTTCCATCATATCTTTGTCCACCAATATTCATATGTTCTTTCTTATAAGTTATACAACAAAATGCTTTAATAGCTCTGCACAGTCACACGTCAAGGATATCCACATGTTCATCAGGCTATCACACTATCACAGGACCACTCATCATCTTGCACTTTTCCGTTTCCATATTCTTCCAAACAATTCAATTGACAACTAAATTGTTGATTGTAGCAACCAAATTCAACCTAACATGGCAAACTAAACTATATCATCTTTCATGCTAACCATAGAAGCTCCAGTCCACCCAATTTCCTTGTTCTCAAGTCCATAAATCCAAATCCTAGGGTTCACATTAGTTCTTCATTAGATAACCATTGCTTACGCATCAGCAAATAAGCTTTATCAAGATTAATATAAAAGCTTGAATTGGTAATATTTGTGAGGAAAATGCATGAAAGAAGATATGAGGTGTTTTAAAATGCGAAGCATGAGGCTGCATATGCAGCTACATACAAGGATGTGGACCCTAGCATATTGCCTGTATGCAGTTACTGTAAGTGATCATACCACATATGAGGTTGAAAAGGTGGTCGATTGGCACTGTGGCTGCACATGCAGCCCACTTAGCATTGTGCAGCTACATATGTCACCAACCTAGCATTATGGGACCATACATGCATCACACTCTTATGTGGGCCTATGCAGATGGAGATGGTTCAAATTGATGATTAGGTTAGATTTGGGTTTCAACAAACCTAATGCAGGTACTAATTAATATGTTAATATAACAATTGCTATGAGCTATTAAGTACCAAGTCATAAGCACTAATTTTTCTAGTTATTCTCGTATTAATATTGCTATTATGTATCCAAGAAAATATTATTCATTATTGTTGTTCTCATTATGTTTAATGTATTTTATTTGTTTTAAATATCTAAAAAATAGTAACTGCATGTGTGCTCCCATATGTGGCAAGCAGACTTATTCGTGCTATGCAGTCCTAGGCTGCTCTCAAATAATAGCCCCCTTTTAAAACACTAATAAGGATTCGTATTTCGTTATCAATAACCATGAAATTCTTGAGCCACTTGTACCGGTCCCTTTACACAGCTGAGAAAGAATTAGAAGAAGATTTTACTTAAGCAAAGACAAGGTAAGCATGACAATCCTAAAAATATTTATCCATTTTTGCAGTTTCGTTAGATTTTTACAAACAATTAAATCGACAAAACAAAAAAGTACTGTCACCACAGTATATTAAGTCCTTCAAGATACAAAGTTGTTAATATGGAAGTAAAAGAAAAGATCAGTTTCCTTGATTGTAATTAATGGCTGCTTTAGAGCTTCCTAGCATGGCTATGAGACTTATTTAGAAAAGGAACAGAGGAAAACATCAATACTGCAACAGATCAGACATCCCTAATAGTAGAAAGGCTTCTACAAGTGGGAGGATCCCACATGTGCCACTAGCCAGCAAGGTCTTCGCTCACATGGTCAAAGAAGGATTTGTTTTGGAGAAATGATTGACGCACTCATTTTGCACACAAGAAAAGTTCCTCCTGCCATGTGGCATGAGGGGATTAATGTAATTTATTGAAATTGGTGCCATACATGGTTTGGTTGCACAATAAGTTGTCAAGCCCACATTAGGTAGGCTCAAGGGACTTCTCATGTGCAGTAATAGGCATCTGAGAGAATATGGTAGGAGTATTTATATGGCAAGAAAATCTAGAAAGATCTGGATGGTTACCTCCTGTCATGTGGCATGAAGGGATTGATGCAACTTATGAAAATTGACGCAATACACAGGTTGGTTGTATGATAAGTTGTCAAGCCTGCATGAGGTTGGCTCACAAGACTTCTCACGCGCACTAAAAGGCACCTCAGAAAAAATATGGTAGGAGTCTTTTGTATGGAAAGAAAATCACGATTGATCTGGATGGTCAGCTGTCAAGTAAGAAACAAATGATGGAAAATCTTGAAACAGGTCGAAGATAAAGAGGAAAAAGGGATATCAAACAGCATCAGATTTCCTTCTCCTTTAAATTACTAAAAAGAAAGCACAACTCCTGTTGACTGTGGGGCCTTCAGAGGTTTCTTATGTTTGTGAGAAGAAAATCAAAAAATCGAGGACCAGACACCCTACTGGTCCACAAGCAGCTTAAAGCCTGATAAATTATAGTGACCAGTTGCCCTAAGTGATGCCTAAAATATCTTTAATTTAGTATTTTTCCTTTATTGTTATTTTCTTTTATGTAAACAACATACTTATTAGATTATAAATAGCTCTTCGCATTCAATCCATTAGTAGTTGGTCAAATCTTGTGTCCAGCAGTATTATGCCACAACAGAGATGTACCTTCAAACCCTAGGAATGTGGCCTAGATTTCCAGTTGATGCGAGACCACCATGCACCACTTATACATTATCTCATTTTTATACTTTGGTAAATTGCTTTACTAAATTTCTGGATCTAATTCTCCTTTATACCCTTACATTGAATCTTTAAAACCCTAACCCCAGTCATCTTTTAGCTCTTTCCCCTGCAAAATCAACAATACTATCTCACTTATAAAGAGAATTCCATCCTTAACAGTTAAAACTACAGGACAGTATGATAGTCATTCACTTCAAAGCACATAATACCTAGGCTCAACTTTTCCATTATCACTTTCACTTTGAATTTCTAACCTCAATAGCAATTTTGATTGAAATCTGAGTCTGAATCAGTGTTTTCAGCAACCTATAAAATTCAGTCCCATCCTAAAACCTAGTCCATCGCATTCCTTTGACCAATGCTGTTTTATGAGCAATAGTGTATGCCGGCATGTCCAATTCACCATCCACCTCTCTCATGCATCAAGGCTATCTATGCATTCCCTACCCCATGGGAGGCCACAATTGCATGAGAGGAAGGCCAGTCATGGACAATGCACAGTCGCACCACCAATCTTTTAAACAAAAATTTCTCATTCCTTAAGGTTCATCCTACAACTATTGCTTCACTTATCAAGGCCATAGATAATTTTTTGACTCAAGATAATGCACCAAAAAATAGTAGTAAAAACATATTTAATCCAGGCCTATTGTCATCCAACAAAATCACAAAATGTTCCTTCAATAAAAATAATAAGAGACTTCTTAGAAAGTGGATATAAAATGCCGAAACAAAATCCTTTCAAAATTCAAAAATAACAGCCTCTCTCTCTCTCTCTCTCTCTCTCTCTCTCTCTCTCTCACAAACATGCTATCTCACACTGTATTCTAAAAAGTATTCAGTTCCCCCTCTTCTCCTCTCTCATATTTAATTATTTAACTCAACAAATCAGTAAGTGACACTAATCAAGTTAGTTTACCATGAATCAGTTCCTTATTTGATGGCTTATTGTAGACCAGAAGAATCATGATTTAACGGACACTTCATAATTTTATTAAAATTCTTTCATATGTGATTCATAATTATCTTCCATGTAAATTTAGTTTCATTATTGTGGTTTGCTATTAATAATTATCCTTAAGCACGGTTAACATTATCCATAAACTATGAGGATAAAATTTAATTTCAGATTATGATAAGGGATTCTTTATATATATATGTATGTATGTATGCATGTATGTATGTATATATGCTGATACATTTTGAATTCTTTTATTATTTTTCAGCATATGTTTATAATTTTAATCAAATCTTTTATGCATAATTTTTTTATAATTAATATATTTATTATATCCCATGATGCCATAGTTTGGTTCTAATTGACCAAATGGTTGAGCCAATGACCCATGACCTGGTCCATTTTTTGGTTCAAACATTAGTCTACGGTTTGGTCCATTTTTTTGGTTCAATCATCAGTCTAGGTTTCAAAACCAATGGAGACTAGTGAAAACATGGATACTTTGAAATATCACATGTGAGGAGGTCAGTTCCTCAAAGAAAGTCACAAAGTTACATTTGGTTAGGGAGAAGGGAAGGAAAACTACAAAAGAAATTAAAAGAAACATAGATAAAAAGAAGTGGAAATAAGGTTCGCTGACTCGGAACTAGACCCACGATATGGGTTGGTACACCCTCGTACCAAATTGTATTGGGCCCGAACTGACACAAAAAAGCGGGAGAGGGAGAACTGGAGAGGAAAAGAGAGAAGGGGGAGAGAGGGAGAGGGAGAGAAGGAAAGAAAGGGAGATGGAGATGCCAGTGGTGGCCACCGGAGGAATGTAGAAGCCCTCAGAGGGCTGCTAAGGCCACGGGGGCTCCATCCTCCGAGAATAGAGATTATATATATATTTATATATATATATATATATATATATATATATATAGAGAGAGAGAGAGAGAGAGAGAGAGAGAGAGAGAAATCGAAGAAGGGGAAGATGGATGCCTTGGGGTTGATTTTGGCCATCCAGCAATCTCCCTGCCATCTTCCCCTCCCACCATTTCTCTCCCTCCCCTCTCTCTAATCTCCTCTCTTGAAGGAGGGTGGAGCTCCAAAGGTCTTGACGGCCCTCCAACGGCCTTGATGGGCTACCGACGGTCTTTCCCTCTGCTTTCCTCTCCCTCTCTCTTCCTCTCTTTTCTTCTCCCTCGCTCGATTTTCATCAGGGTTCTGAATCGGTAGGCCCTTGGTATGGTTCAATACACACCAAATCGAGCATGGTTCTTCGAACCTTAGGCGGAAAACTTTTATTATTTGGTTGGCAATAGTCATGATAGTCATTGATGAAATGATGACAAGAAGTAAGGATCACACAACCAAAACTGGTTGTCGTGCCGGCCAGCCAGCAGTACGGGTCGGCACCGGTTCCATACCAATCCATGCCAGGCCGAACCAACAAGGCAGAAAAGGGGAGAGGGAGAAGAATGTGAGGATTTGTGGTGCTTCCAAGCCTTGAGAGGCTACAGGAGAAGTCAGGATGTTAGCTTCGAAATACTAGGATGGGTGTGAGTCCTAGGGCTAGGACAGGAGTTGTCCTAGATGAAGGCGGCATATAGTCCTGCACGGACTCGAGGTTCAGGTGTGAGGATCTTGAGGGGGCTTGATAGGTGCTTCGAAGACCTGAGATACAAGGTGGAGCAAATGACCAAAATCAGAAAAAAAATCAACCAAGATAAGGGGCAGACACACAGGCGAGCCGGCTCGGATACGCAGCCGAGCCGGCTCAGGCTGAGATTGAGCTGGCTCGGAGCACAGCCGAGCTGGATATCTCAGATAGACAGAAGATAGAGTTCGGACGAGATGCAGCCGAGCCGGCTCAATGGTGGCAAACAGAACTAGATAGGATTTTCTGTTTGATCTTGGATTGGGATTAATCTAAAGGGATCTTAAGGCCTGATTCAATAAGGTCTTAAGGAGGCTAACTCATGTATGGGTCGGGACTAGATCCAGGGGATGAGAGCATGTGAGACATATGTACATGGCTCAATGAGTGCTTTCATGTATTGGGTTAGTCAGGAAAGTTTTTGGTCGGACCTAATAGCTATGTATAAATACATAGGTTGTATTAGGATTTCATAATGTATTGAAATACAGATCTTTTCTTCCTCAATCTCTCTTCTCTCCTCTCTCTAGAGTTGCCGCCCTAAGGGGGTGCCTCCCTTAAGCTCGAGAAAGACGCTCTATCATATATCCAGATTGGTGGATCGATGATCTGCTATGATAGAAAACGTCACAGGTCTCCTCAGGTCCATGCTAAAGATCAGAAATTTCCGCTGCAATTGGTATCAAAACGGTACTAATTGTCCAAACATTTGGTATCGGACCTAGGTGATACCATGGTGATGCACCAACAATTTGATATTAGAGCCTGATGGTGCGTAGAGGAGAAGGAGAAGTCGTACAGGAAGAAATCAGAGATCTGCACAAGGATTCCACGGTATGTCTCATATCTATCTTTGTTATTGTTGTGGTTTGGCCAACCGAGAGTAGCGGATTGAAGGTGGAGGCTAAGAGGATTAACGAAAAGGATTTTTCCTAGGGTGAAAGGTTTGGATGCATGATTTTCTGATCGGTCTTGGTTGGAGAGATCGGAGTGTATGACGGGTGACAGGGTTCTCTAGGAAAATAGGCAGTGTGGGGTTGTTTGGCAGATGAAGAAAGGTTTCCCAAGAGGTAATGATCGAGGGAAGGCTGAAGAAGCGGCTATATGTCCTTCGGTTGTAGGAAGGCGGAAAATAGTCGAAGATGTATTCAGCAGTTCAACCAAAGCATAGATTTGCGAAGCCTTAGGGATGATGGAGATGGATGATCCATGATGGTCCAGCAAGTTAGGACTGGACGGCTGTAGAGCAGCATAGATACGAGGCAGGAAGCGCTGGAGTGCTGCAATAGTGCTTCCTGAAGGCTAAGGCTGAGAAAGGCTCGATGGTGCAGCAGCCGAGGGACGTATCTCAACAAAGAGTATCAGGGGCATCTCAGGAAGACCGAAAATAGATCTCAAAAAGAGCCAAGAGGTCTCAAAGAGCGCCAGAGGCATCTAGCAACCGGAAGTATCATGGATCAGATACCTTCTGTAGGGACACCAAGGAGAGTCATGGTTCAGGTAGAGGATGTTCCTCCGGACGCAACTGAAGCGATGGTTGGTGCTAAGGCAGAAGAGAAGAAGGTGAGGGTGAAATTTTCTAGGATTCAATCGCTGTAAGTGAAGAGTTGGATGAGCTCTTGGTGGTCTTGGAGGAGCCCGCAGGGTGCGGTGTATCTGAGATGGCTTCAGAGCGGGTCCATAGAGTGCGGAGAGTCCAAAGAAAAAGCGACGGTGTCCGAGGCGCAATGGCAGGCTCAACAGTGCAGCGCTAAGTGGTTGTCCTCGGGGAACTCGGTTACAGAGTCAGGATCTTCTGCGGCATCAAGTGGACTTCGGTTTCAGATGGAGCACCGGGCAAAGATGGCTTTATCGGTGGAGATGTGACATGAGTTCAGAGCGGAGTGCATGAGGACCAATATCCTAGTACCAACATTGGAGATGCACAGTTCTAGGTGGAGCAGTACGTGCGAAAAAGACTGGCGAAGTTCTAAGGAGGCCGTGTTAGGATATGCAGTGAGTGGCAGTACAGGAATGCTGCGAGATCTCAAATAAAGTTCAGGATAATTGATGTAGCTGTCAAGCAAAAGGGTTCCTACAATTTTCAGGATGGTGCAGAAAAAGCAAGCCAAGGTCTTCAACGTTGGAAGCGGTCATCCCAAAGGTCTCAAAGGATACACAGCAGTTGAAGAGGATTGGTGGAGGCAATGTTTGCACAAGAGGCTGTCGAGATGCGCAGCAATAGCGGGATCGTGCAGGAGGGCATTGCCAAGAGGTTTGCCAAGGCTTGAGAGCACCAGAGTGGAGATTGTGAGGATTTATGGTGCTTCTAAGCCTTAGAATGTCACAGGAGAAGTCAGGATTTTAGCTCCGAGATACTAGAATGGATGTAAGTCCTAGGACTAGGACAGGAGTTATCCTAGGTGAAGGTGGCGTGTAGCCCTACACAGACTCGAGGTTCAAGTGTGCAGACCTTGAGGAAGCTTGATAGGTGCTCCGGAAACCTAGGACACAAGGTAGAGCAAAGGACCAAAGCCAAGAAAAAAATCAATCAAGACAAGAGGCTGACACATAGGCGAGCTGGCTCGAATACGTAACTGAGCCGGCTCGAATTGAGATCGAGCCAGCTCGGACCACAACCGAGCTGGCTATCTCAAGTAGAGCTATCAAGATGAGCCGGCCCATCCCAACCCATCTCTAAACGGGGCGGGGCAGGTTGGCCCATTTAATTGGCAGGTTGGGAAAACCCCAACCCGACCTGACCCGCCATGAGTTGCAAATTAAATGGGCCAATCCGCCAAAATTCTAAAAAAAAAACTATAAAATAGCAATATAAATAGAACTTCATATTCAATTCAAGCTCAAATCAAAGTTAAACACTTAATACAATCCAAACTTAAATACCTAATACAATCCAAACTTAAAAGACTTAAAATTTCAATTTTCAAACTAATTTAGAAGCAAATCAAAGTCCTAAATCAATATATATATATATATATATATATATATATATATATATATATATATAAACCCGCACAACCCACGACCCAAACAGAGGGGGGGTCATTTAACCCACTTTTAGATGGGTTGCTAAAACATGAACTCAACCCGCCCCGTTTATATGACGGGACGGGCCAACCCGACGGGCCCAATCCAAATTGATAGCTCTAGTCTCAGGCAAACAGAAGATAAGGTTCGAATGAGATGCAGCTGAGCTGGCTTGACTCCTGAGAGAGCCAGCTCGACGGTGGCGAACAGAACCGGACAGGATTTTCTGTTTGATATTGGATTGGGATTAATCCAAGGAGTCTTATGGCCCGATCCAATAAGATCTTAAGAGAGCTAACTCATGTATGGGTTGGGACTAGATCCAGGGGATGAGAGCATGTGAGACATATGTACATGGCTCGGTGAGTGCTTTTATGTATTGGGTTAGCCAGGAGAGTTTTTGATCGGACCTAATAGCTATGTATAAATACATAGGTTGTATTAGGGTTTCATAATGCATTGGAATACAGATCTTTTCTTCCTCAATCTCTCTTCTCTCTCTAGAGTTACGGTCCTAAAGGAGCATGCCTCCCTCAAGCCCAAGGAGGAAGGCGCCCCATCACATATCCAAATTGATGGATCGGTGATCTGCTGCCATTGAGAACGTCATAGGTCTCCTCAAGTCCATGCTAAAAATTAGGGATTTTCGCTGCAATTGATATCAAAGCGGTACCGATTGTTCCAACAAAGAAAAAGAGGAAGAGAGAGAGAGCAAGGAGGAGAAGGAGAGGGGGAGGAAGAGGCCGCCGGAGGCCATCCGAGCTCTTGCCAAGCTCAGTAATGGCAGAGGGCCTCCACCCTCCTTCCGTGCAGAACAGGGGTTTGCCCTTGTTCCATGGTTTTTTTTGGAATTTATCTATCGAAGTCAGCAGCCGCCGAAGACCCTCTCTTCCCGTCCCCCTCCTTTCCCCCTCTTTCTTCTCCCTTCCTCCGAGATGGCTGCCGGAACTAGACCAATTTTCCACCGGTATGGTTCGGCATGGTCTAAACTGTTTGGCTCGGGATGGTTCGGAAAATCATGGCATGAAGCATTAATAATAATGGTGCTCACCATAATAATGGCAACAATAGTGGCAGCAATATATCAACATGAAATCTAACAATGATAATAGTGATGGCACCAACAATGGTAACAATATGATGATAAGACTCAGCCTAGGTTTTAAATCTCATGGGAAGATGGTATCCTAATATCTCCATGGAATGGGATGCCCCCTATCCCATCCCATCATGACAGCCATCCTGATCATGCATCCCAGTAGATATCTTCTATCTCTCTTCCCTTCTTTTTTTTCTTTCTTCCATTCCTTTTTCATCCTTTTCTTTTTTATTCTTATACCTTCCTTTCTCTCCTTTTCTCTCTTTTTGTCATCCCTTCCTCCTTTTTTTGTTCTTTTTCTTTCCTTTCTTCCTTCTTTCCTTCCTTCCTTTTTCTTCTCCCTTTCTCTTTCATTTTCTTCTTCTTTCCTTTCACTTTTCCTTTTTTTCATTTTTCTTTCTTCTTTCTTCTTTCTTCTTCCTTCTTCTTTCCTTGCATGGATGGGTTTCAGAGTTCTGACCTCGTCCCGATCTTGTTTTTCTTATAGGAATAAGATGGGATGGTCGGGACACCCCCCATCCTATCATGACATAAAACATTGATCATAGCAATAATAAATGCAGTAACAATACTAGTGATGACATGACATGTTATAATACATATAAAGGTCTCAATGATAATTATAGCTATAGTCATGGTAATATGGCAATAACAAAGGTAGCCATAATGATACTAGCAATGATATCGATAGCAACAGTCATCGTAACATCGTGATGACAAAGATAGCCATGATGATCTTAGTAGTGATTTTAATGGTTAATATGGTTGCAGAATGACAATTTGGTGGTGACGATGGTATGGGTGATGACTATGGAGGTGATTATGCAAGCCACAACAATGATTTTGATGGTAATAGAATTAAGCTGAAGCAAGGTTTGTCAAACCGGTACCGAAGGTTGTATTGGCCGGTGACTAATTCAGTATGTTATGAGTCCATGTCTCATCATGCCAAGGCATACCGAAACAAAGAGAGGAAGGGAGAGAGAGAGAGAGAGAGATGGAAGGGGGTGAGGGAGAGGGAGGGAGGGGAAGGGCCTTACTTAGGTGTCTAGGCCAGTCCCCAACTCTGGGGCATTTCGTTGAACACCGTCTGAGCAATGTTGAGGAGGCTGTGAGTGGCATAGGCATGGAGGAGGGAGGCGGCGACGTGGGGGTAGGGCGAGAGATGGATGATCACATGGGTAGGGGAAGGTTCGTGTGGGTGCATGCAAAGGCATTGAGGGGAAAGGTGAAGGAAAAATGATCAGGATAGAGGTTGGCATGGAGCATTTAGGATAGGAGATGGAGGATAAGGTATGCAGAGGGGCGAGCAAAGTAGGCATGGATGAGGGAAGCAAAGGCAAAGGTGGAGCTGTGGGGGTAGGCGGCATGGAAGGCAAGGTGGGCGAGGGAGACGTCAGAAGGGGGGGCGGCTGCGGCTGCGACGACGTGGACAGAGCTGAAAGGGTCATGGAAGAGGCCAGTGGCAATGGCACAAGCAAGGATTTGCTTGAGAGAGAGAGGAAAGGGAGACCTTGGAGGGCATGGAGGCGCTCGGAAGGCTTTAAAGGGGCCAAACCAGCCAGACGACCCAATCATTCTAATTCTTGACCGGTTTAGTTTGGTAAAGTCCAAACCACCCGTTCATGTAGGTTCAACCTGAAGTCTCCTAATTTTCAAATTGAAGTTCAATGATTTTGCCACCCTCATTACATGCCTTTTCTCTACAAAGCACCATTTTAAGATAGCATTTCTTCACATGTGAGAGAACAGTAAAGTTATTAATGTCTTCCTAAAGTCTTATACAAGAATAAACTTAGTAACTATGAGAATACACCTAAAAAGAATTAACTAAAGTCAAAAGCATGCTACTGACATATGAGATACTTGTAGGACCTGATAAAATCGAGAATTTAAATTTTGATTATTTGATGAAAGCAAAAAATGTACTCTTAATGTTCAAAATTAAATAATTGATTACTGAAAAAAATCATGAGACAATATCTCGAAAATAGAATTTTAGAAGATAGAACAAACCTGTTAAATAGACTTGAAAAGAAACTTCGTCCAATGACTCCAATCTTCTTTTCTGTTGAAACAGGAGAAGTAGAAGATACCATTAAAACTATGCAAACGGGGTCTAGCCAGCCAATTTTCTTGTTTGCAATTTAATTATACATTTGTTCTTCCAAAGGAATTGAATTATTCACCTCTAATTTTGATCATTTATTGATCAGCAGTCCAAACATGCGAGCAATTTAATCATACACTTTCCTCTTTTTCTTTGGAAACAAGTTACCATCTTTAATTTTTACTTATTTGATTAACACAAATTGAAATGTGGTTCAATATATGGAGTGAATGAACAGAGAGGAAAAGCTTCCAATTAATTGATCGATCAGAGTTTATGTACAATATATTCCGACAATTTCCTCAATGTTGCACTGGAAATTAATATAAGAATTGCAATTATGAGCGACGAATAATAGCTCACATCATATACTTAATAGTATAACTTGGAGTCTAAATAACATGTCAAGTTAATTTGTATATTGTAAATATTCGATAACTTGCTAGAGCTCTGTAACAAAGGGAAAGGAAAATCCTCATATACTTAACAAATGCATGTACTAGAATAGAAGCATGGCTGTCAAACTAAGTACTAGCAGTGTGCTACAATTTTTGGCACATCACAAGGAAAACAATATCTACAAGGCAACAACTGTAGTAGCACTACCTGCTGCACAGTTAACAATTGTTTGCATGGACATGTAGAGGAGAACCAATCCAGACATGTATCCAAGAGTCCGACTTAAAAAAGAAAAAGGAGATACAAGGATATGCAGCAAAAATTTAACAACGTAGATACATAATGTTTTAAAATAAAAATTATAGTAGAAAAAATCAGAAGATATTATTTGTAAAGGTGTTTAGACACATGTTACTCCTTCAAACTCCAAAATTAGCTAAAGAATACAAGAGATATGAATTTCCTTGTCCAAGCTCAAAAAGAAATAAAGCTTATTTCCAATGTTATTATGGTGCAATAACTAAACAATTTGAAGAACGTCTAAGAGTCTGACATGTATCTAACTTGAGGATACGTCCGTGACTTGAATTCTCTAAGGTGATGCAAGAGCCCAGGTAGCATTAATATTATCGAAGAAGTTGTTAGAGATAAAGATACCTATGATAACTGTTGATTGTCTTCAGGGTTTATGAAACAAAATCTAACTTTTGGAAGAAAAGGATGTTGCATGGACAGCAGGGTAAATTTTTTTATTTCAAAACTCATTTTGCAGGTTTGTGAATCCAAACAGAATAGCCTGATAGAGTTTCTTCCTAAACATGACGCCTGATTAAGAAGGCAAACAATAGGCAGGTGAAGTGAATAAAGCATGCAAAGGACAGCATGTCAGCTAGCCAAAAACTGGGATGCAAAAATAGCGAGTTGGCACTTGGCACAAGCTGATAAAATTGGAGCATTGATGATATTCGCTTCTGAACCAAATGAATGGAGACACCCTTAGAAAATAAGAAAATTAAAAATTGAAAAGAGTTTTCTTTTTTTTTTGTACAGAATATATCTCAAACAACTAAAATTTAACGGATGGATCATGGATGTGCATGTGTACATGTTGCAGAGTTTAGAACATTAAAAGATATGAGGAAAATGTGATATGGAGGTGAAAGTGAAATTTGGCAGACATAAAAACACATCTACATAGCATTTCTTTTTTTCTTCTTAAATTTACTTCAGCTTAAAATTCAAAAAAAAAAGTTTTCTCGTAATAATATTAAAAAATAAAATGATGCAAGAATAATAGAGCAAAAACCTGATATTTTAGTGTGGCGTTTAACTTGCAAAAGTTTGCAAGAAACTATGGTATCATGCAGTCAACTTTGCAGAAATTTATATTAGCTCCATTCTCCTATCATCAAATGCCAACACCTGCATAGCAGCAGATGACCCCCAGGTGTCACAATAGGAATTTAAATACTATCACCCTGGATTTTAAATTAGAACATCGGATTAAATGTGTAAAAGCATGCTTACTTAAATATGATCAATTATTGGACACTATGTTTATTAATAGAAGTAGGAACTTGGTAACATCAAGAAAGAAGCACTATCACAAACCAAAAGAATTATTCATTTTCTAATTTCTTATTTCCACTCACAAACAAAAAAAGATTATTATTATTAGCACATGTAGAAAAAAGCTTTCCAGAAGGTATGTGGTGCTCAATTTGTAAATGTAGATAAAAAACAAGTATTTGTTCAATCTTTCCATCCTTTTTTTCTGGGCTAGTGGCAAAGAAGTGTAAACGCCAACAACGTATTGTGTGCTCTACATGGAATATATGTCAGTCTTGTTTACATGGCAAATGGATGTGCTAGCCCTCAAAGATGGATATACAAGCGAAAGTAGTTAACATAGCCCTCAATGTACTTCAAGATACCACAGTGTAAAATTGCGGTAAATTGAGATCGATGGCAAAATATATATCACGCTTAGCAGTGAACCAAATTCCCACCCAAAAATAGTGTACATTTTTGACCCAACCCCAGAATCAGATACCAGCAAAGAGAAAGAAACCACATCACCCAGTCATGGTACCAGCAATCCGGTATCCTGGAAGGGGCAAATCGGGGACAGATCTAACTTTCAGCATTTTTTTCATGAACTAGCTGCCCAGGACTTGAACCCATGCCATTGCACTTGTCAGCCCAAGCCCTTTACCATTGCACCAAGCAATGGTCCCTAATAGCAAAAAGATAAAAACAATGAAAATGGTCCACTTTTGCCACCTCATGCACAACAATGCAGTATTGTATAGTCAGTTTATTGCAAACTCCATCCAATACCTAGGATGCTGAAGATAATTTTACTCCAACACACAAACGTAAGCGTAAGAGATCGCAAGTATAAGTGAGTTCCCTAACTGTAGGTATTGTTCCCCAACCAGAAGTACGTTCATGAGGACCAATATAATTGGCGTTGGCTTCTTAGCACGAAGACACCTTGATTTGAAGAATCGGATCCGAAGGATCAAGAAATCGAGCTGATTGTACCAAATCCATATCCATTGCACTAAAATGGTTATAACTTTCTCATCCGATATCAGAATCGCTATTATGACCCTAATTTGGAAAGATCTTTTCGAGCCCTATGAGCTACAGCTGATTTTGGAGCCTAATATAACTATTTGGTAGGTCAACAAAAGCCCGAAAGATCCTACACGAGTTGGTCTCTTAGTCTTTTCCTACTTTGATTAGGATTCTTAGTTTGAGTCCATGTTTAAGCATGTTAGATTCTTTTTATTTATAAATAAGGCCCTTTAGGCCAACATTATAGTCAATTTAGTTGAGTTATTAAATTAAAAACTCCATAAGAGAGTTCTTCTTCTTCTTTTGCCATTTTTTCCTTAATTCGTGCATCTTCTTCTCTCTTCCCAGCGATACACTATGCTACATGCTAGGTCAATAACACACTGGCCAACTCATTATATAATGTGAACATGGAAAATGAAAACAACTACTTAGAGATGCATGCTCCTATGCTCTTTACAATCTAAACACATATATCCGTCATCAAAAGAATTGTTTTGTGCTAACCTTGAACCTCTAAATGTCCATGCATATTCACAGATGGCTTGCTCTAACTAGAAGCCTTGTTTGAACAAGGTTGAAATTAAAGATTCCATCAAATTTTATTATCAATCCATGTGATGCTAAACTAGGTCGTCACTAACCCATTTTGAATTATATAAACATGCAATTGATGACAAGATTCGTTTTTTACGGGAAATGATGAGAATATTTCATCATAAGCCATACACACCATTCTCAATATTGATGCAACTTCACAAAAATTATAGCTACACAAAAAAGGAAAAAATACTTCGCCAAAAAAAGGACAACAGAAAAAACCTAAAGAAAAGCATTTCTTAGCTTTACTCCCCCAACTTTGCATAGGACAACGTCTTTAATCAATTTAGTATGTTCATCAAATATATTTTACAGTACAATTTTATGAAAAGCTGCTTGTGGTTGCACCCGTCTAACTCAAATTTTCATTTTTCCATACTGCAAAGTGCTTGCCAAATGCAAATATGTTACACCACGAGCAATTCTTTATCAGCCCATTATTACCTTCTTAGCTCTCTGCCACTTATTCTGGTTTTCGGTGGTGATTCTTACTAGCCTGCCTATCTTGTATCCATGAATTCAAAAATCTGCACTTCACAGAAGGTTCTTTTAGGAAAAAATTAGTTTATCATTTGAACATCCATTCTTTAAGATAACATCATGGGATTTAGTTAATTAGATCCTCCCCAGTGCTTCTAAATTCAGGTGTCATATATTAGGTTGCAGATTGTAGTTTAGATCCAGTAATTACATATCACTTCTTCATTGGAAACCTCAATTTATTGATATGCCCTTTTTTTTTCCTAATTTTCTACATTAAAATTCAATCCCCAATATTAATGTTAACAACAACAGTAACCGGACATGGAATTTATCATATGGGAAAGAATGAGAATATTTCATCATATGCCATACCCACCATTCTCAATACTGATGCAACTTCGCGTAAATTATAGCTACACAAAAAAGGAAAAATACCTCGCCAAAAAAAGGAAAACAGAAGAAACCTGAACAAAAGCATTTCTTAGCTTTTCTCCCGCAACTTCATGTAGGACAATGTCATTAATCAATTTAGTATGTTCATAAAATATATTTTACAGTACAATTTTATGAAAAGCTGCTTGTGATTGCACCCATCTAACTCAATTTTTCATTTTTCCCATACTGCAAAGTGCTTGCTAAATGCAGATACGTTAACACTACAGGCAATTCTTTATCAGCCCATTATTGCCTTCTTAGCTCTCTGCCACTTATTCTGGTTTTCAGTGGTGATTCTTAATAGCCTGCCTATCTTGTATCCATGAATTCAAAAATCTAAACTTCACATAAGGTTCCTTTTTTTTTAGTTTGTAGAAAAAGGAAAATTTAGTTTATCATTTCAACATCCATTCTTTAAGATAACATCATGGGATTTAGTTAATTAGATCCGCCTCAGTGCCTCTAAATTCAGGTGTAATATTAGATTGCAGATTGTAGTTTAGATTCAGTAATTACATATCACTTCTTCACTGGGAACCTGAACTTATTGATATGCCATTTTTTTCTAGTTTTCAACATTAAAATTCAATCCCCAATAATAATGTTAACAACAACAGTAACCAGACATGGAATTTTTAAAAAAATTCTTCTTTTACCCATTGGAATCATTGCTTCAAATCACTTTTCCACACACTCTGACCTAGTGCAATATCCACTGTCACCACAAGCTTCAACAAAATCATGCATCAAAACATAAATCTAGTTTTCTTAAATAGGCAACAATAAGTTTACTTTTTCGGGACAAATACTTTAATTCTCAGTATTCTTTTAAAAAAAATAAAGACAAAGAAAAAGAAATTCCATGCTTTACCTAAATGTAACCATCATTATTAAGAAGGACCATGACGTTCAAATTTAGTTTTGCCCAACAAAGTATCTGCTAACACTGATTATGAAATGATCAAACTCGCTAACAAACTTTTGGTACTATTCTTTTAGTCTAAGAAAATGGCTAGCTCTTTACTGAAAACAAGAGTGGCGCATAAGGAGGTGAAAGACACTAGACAAATAACCCATCGAAGGGACTGTCTGATCTCTGCACAGGATTTCCAATATGGCGAGAACTTTGAGATTCATGACAGGTTAGGCAAATTAACTTGTTGAAATTATTTATGCACCTATGATCCTCACGTTAAATCAATTGTTACAAGAGTATTGCAGAGTATGAAAATGGAAAGCAGCACCATTAGCACAGAAACTTTTACAAAATGAACTTAGCTACAGTCAATAAACAAGCCTAAGTCAATAATGAGCATCAGCATTATGAAAACTATATCCAAAAGCAGTCAAAGGTACATTATGATGCAGTGTACTACCATCAATTGAAGAAAAAAGGAAAACAGTGCAAATAAAAAAAAGGGAAAAAAAAGGTAAGTGATCCAACATGTACATGACAGTTAACAATTGCTAATCAGCTCTACCTCCTGTTACACGCATTATTAACGGCCAAGCAATGATGACTTATGCCTTGGAAAATAAGGGATTATAGCCTCTTTGCTCCTAACCAATAATGACTTAGATATTTCAATAGCAACCTTTGATCAATAATTATACCAGCATAATGCCATCAAATTATGAAGATAAGCTTAGCCACCATGAACTTAACCAGACATCAATTATTGAAATACAGAGCAAATTCCTAACCATTCTTAAAGAGGTCAAGCGGTACTGACATATAAGTAACTAAAGTTACTTGACATAGCGAAAATGACAAATTCCACAAATTAACATTCCGACAAATTTCACGATGATTGAACACCGAACATTGCCCAGACAACATGCATACATTCATGACAAAAGATTCTGGAACCAGACTTGCAATTCAGGACACGTGTCACAGTAAGTTCCTTGCCCTCATCTTTGGGAGATGATCGACAATAAATGGAACAATCGAGGGAATCTAAAATGCCCATAGATATTTAAAGTTCACTCTACTCCTAGATTTAAAAGATCTAGTGTTGCAACAGTTCAGGATAATCCACCCAACACAAAATCAAGAGCAATGAAACAAAGTAGCCATCAGACAGCATGACTGAAAACCCTAAAAAAAATGCTCAGACATCAAAATTCAATCGGCTTCTGGATTTAAAAAATAAATAATACTCAAAATTTGAAGATAAATCCATCTACCACAAAAATCAAAACCAATGAGACAAAGTAGACATCAAACAGCCTCACTGGAGACCCTTAAAAAATTGCAAAAGAATATCAAAAAATTTAACCGACTCATAGATTTAAAAATCCATTACCCCAACATTTCAAGAAAAATCCATCTACCACAAAAACGAGACCAAAGCAAACATCAAACAGCATCACTGGAAACCACAAAAAACTGCAGAAGACCTCTGAATCATAGACCCAGACTTCATCTGATCACCAAAAAAACCCATTTGAAGGCAAATGGCAGAAAGCAAAACATTTTTTTAAAAAATAAAATAAAATCTCTAACAAGGACGAGAAACCTTAAAACACGAAAAATCGAGCTTAAAAATAATCAAAGAAAGGAACAAAGACAAATCCGCTGGAGAAAGATCAAAATCCAAACCCTACGCCTCATCCTCCTCCCAGCGCCAATGACACAAGCCGATCAACCAACCGAAACCATCAGACTACGTCAAAAATCACAAAAAATCCGACCTTTCCACGGAGCGAAAACAAGAAGAGCACGCAAACCAAATCGGAAGAACAAGCACAGAAAAAGAAGCAGAAATCAAAGAGCAATTCGACAGAACGGCGCTGGGTGTTACCGAAGAAGATTATCGCCGCCGGCGCAGCCGGAACCCTAAGCGCCGCTGACGGAGGAGTCCGCTTTTGACCACCGCCCTCTCTTCCCCTCTCCCCTATCCCTCGCGCCTTCTTCGCCGTCCCTCTCCTTCGCCTCCCTATCGGAACCCTCGCTTTCTAAGCGCCCGCTCTGGCTCTGAGCGCGACCCCTCCCTCTTCTCCCCCTTCCGCTGTACCACCTCCTCCTCTTATTCGGCCTTATATTAATTTTAATTTTAATAATAATAACTTTATTCCAACTCTGGGCCCACCAGGCGGCACGTGCAGCACGGCCAAACATCGCGTGACAGTCTCCTCGCACGGAACCCAACGATGGGCAAGTCCTGACCGGCTGCAGCCGGTCAGGGAGCTCTGACGAGAGCGAACTGACTCCAACCAGCGCTTTCAGAGAAAAGGCCCCACCTCACGACGATGTCAGTCGACAACAGCAAAACCTCGTTTCGACAAATTAGAATACTCCACGTAGACGACCGGGGTTATCTCCGAAAATCGCTGTCCGAGAGAAAGAGTGTGGACCGTACTCCCAAAAGTGGCGGTTTTGTTAGGTTATCTCACGCTTTTATGGCTTTGTTTTTTTTTTTTCCTTCGCCGATTCAAAAGCCCCTGGGGCCCGATAGGTCAATTCTGAAGCAAGACCACACAAACTGCACCAATGTTGTTATATCATAGTGAATTTTGCATATAAATCTATTTAAATACTGATTTTATAAGAGAAAAACTAGATTCTTCAAAATAATGTGTCTAGGGATAATTCTACTCCTTGATCTAAATACACATCGATGATGTGTATATGTTTTTATTAGATATTTTACTTATATTTTAGATAAAAAATGTTAAGGGTCCTGAAATATGTATCATTGTACAAATGGATGGATTATTCCTTTTTGTTTTGCATGGCAAAATCAATAACCAACGCCATGCAAAGTCTACAATGCCACAGGGAATGGCGCATTTGGTACGATATTTGGGCCGCGTAGGAAGTGGTTTGATTGGTCTCGGTGTGCCAGCGGATGAGAATAATAGTATATTATATTCCTTGGGACGTCGAGGAGGGGTGGTGGGGTGTCGGGATTCGGGAAAATGATGGGCAAGGGGCGTCACATCGATGATCCGGCGGCCAGAGCGAGAGGGTGGGGTACGCCATTCGGTCAGCCGTCAATTCCTGTCGGTGGGGCCCGATCAGCTGTCTCCCCTAACATGGATACGTACCGTCGCTTTCCGTGCAGTGGGCTCATTAAGGTGCGCCTGGGGCTTATCATACCGTTGTGGACTGGTGTGCGCACGTCCAACCGTCCGACGTCCAACAGATTGTACTTGCATGCTAGCGCCCAATGATACCATGGGGTCTAGGCTGGGTCGGGCTTGTCTTGGGCTGCTGTAAATGGTTTGAAGCCATCCACTTTAATATATATTAATAAGAATCATAGGAGAGAAATTTTTTAATATTTTTTTGTTCATCTTAAATAAAATAATACCTCGGGCTTCCTAGCCTGTCTCTAGGAAATATAATAAATGGGTTCAAAGTATAGATTCGATGCAGATTAGCAACTAACTTGATGCCATTATGCTTTAAGTGGATTTCAAAAGCTGCAAGGGCTTTTCAAAAAAGAGTGGCCCAACACGTGAGACTAATCTCCATGAAATCTAAAGAGAGTCCAATTTAGTCCACGAAACTTCTATTACTGTAGGACTTGGGGAGAATTGAATTTATACAATATTATCCCACATGCAAAATGGCTGTTTCGGTATTCTAAACCTATGATATCTAGGTAATAATGAAATAACCTTATCATTATACTAAAGGTTCGACCACAAGCGACTAAAACAACTAATTAGAGCAAAATGGTATCAAGTTAGTTGCTACTTCACGTCGCATGCATAATGTGAAGTCCCATTAGATATCAATTGAAAGTTTAGGCAACCTAAGTTAACTCTATAGTCTGGACTTTTATTCACCCTATGGACCATGTCTAGGTTCGATGTTTTGATCAAGTGGTTGGGCAGATTGTAAGGATGAATGCAGGTTAGCTAAACTATGACCTAATATATACCTGACTAGTTGAACCAAACTCATGCTCAAAATGGAAACCACCAATCAATCATGAGCTTCAAGCATATGTACACAATGACGGCATTCGATATGAAAATTAAATAATTAGACATAGGGGTATCAAATAAGTCACATAACTTGAGCTTGGCTAAGAGTCAGGTCAAGAACAGCTTGAATCAAGCATCCTCTGATGCCAAACAAAGTAAACTCGTATTAGCAAAACAAGCTCAAAATTAATTTCAAGTCAAGGCAAAAATTGACCTAACTTAATCAAATTTGGCTTGATAAGACAGTAATATGTTTTGAATTATATGCACTATATGTTTCATATATAATGGATCACTGGATTGAAGTTTTAATTGATGCATTCTTTTATTATCCAGATAAATTAAATATAAATTTAGATCTGAACAGAACTTTGAATCAAAACTTTAAATAAAGAATAATCTTTCAACTAATCTTGATTTATTCTCAAGTTAATTTCATCTTGATTTAGGATTATCGAGCTCATATTTGGCTCAATTTGAAATTAAGCTTGAATTTAGATCACTATTTTGCATATGAAAGAAATTAAATTGAGCTTGAAATAATGATAAATAAATCAAGTTTGATCTTGCCAATTTAAGCTATGAAATGGACTTCAAACCATTGTTGATCAAACCCAAGCACGATCAGTCTTTGCTCCATTACACCTCAGATTTAGCCTGACTTGAATGGTCCAGATTAGCCTAAGAAAATGGTTGAAAATGTCCGGCCTCATTATCTTAAGCCCAAATCCAGATTTCACTTGAAAAGAGGTTAATATGAACTAGACTCCCCAGACTGATGGGTTGGCTTTTGGGATCCAAATCCTGGAGCCAATTCACATCAAACCTACTTGACCTAGACTTGAACCTAACATAACCCACTCCAAGTTCCAGACTCCTGGTAGTTTACCAGTTGCATTTGAGTCAAAGTTGATATTGTTCAAGTCATGATTTGTAACTTGATTTAGATTATAATTAACATTTCACATTCATACGAACCTTTTATTGAGAAAAATCATGTACCATAGTCAAAGTTCTTGGACCAGCCAATAAAAATAATAAATAAGCCATCATATTTTATTCTAATGTCAATGATCTTTTGAGGGGAAACCAAGACTTAGATTAACTACCATTTTGTGCTCATTCATTGGTTTTTATCTCCATTTTATGCTGGGGAATTACTTCTATTTTGATGTATGAAACAAGTCAAAAAGCGCTTATTATGTGCAAAAAGAACTAAACACAAAATTGCTAACCATATGAAAACTAATTAACAAATCGAACACAAGGAGGTGATTCTAAATTTTTGATAGTTTAAGTAATTTTTTTTTCTCAATCACTATTATTGTGGATTGACTATAATTCATCCTCGACCTAAGGTTCATCGTCTACTATTGACCTATGGTGATGAGAACGTGATTACCGCCTGCCCTCAACTAAACTCTTGCAACAAGTTGACTATTCATCAGCGGATCGCCGACCAATAACAAATCATTCGCGGCCGACTTATCACCAAAAAAGAGCTTCTTCATGTTGGTTTGAAAGAAGCTATTTGTTGCCGATCTATCATGCTTGATCGGTTTCGACCAACTAATGTTTGACTGACCAGTGTCAAGCCAAACCGCCTTTAAGTGTGATCCCTTTTAGATTGATCGGCATCGATCTATTAAGGGTCGGATATTATCGAGCTACTGTCGTCTTAGCCGGATCCGTATCCTCTTCAAACTGAAAAATTTAGATAAAGGAGTCCTTCATGATCTTATCTTCCAAAGAAGGAAGAAAATCTCCTGAATCAATCTGAAGCGACAAACTCGAAAGATCGTTAGAGTCCAAGATGAATACAACTACAATTCCTCTCCTATAAATAAAGAAGCTCTGGGACCCTCCAGGTATACACATAACTCAACGCTTATTTCTTTCCTTATTCTTTAGTCTCCTAACTTGAGCGTCGGAGGGTTTTCACCTGAAAACATCCTGTTGAGGACTCTATTGTAGGTGATCAAGCGAAGCTTCAGCAATAGCTCTTCCTCGGCCACAGGTTCCTCGGTCGCCGACCTCAGGCATAGAGATCAGGAGCAACAGTTAGCACTAAAAGAAGAGCTCTCGACTGATTTCGAGGCCCAATCTTGAGAGGAGAAAGTGCGTCAATAGTTACAATGAGGACTCGAAGGGGGACATCGAACGCATCTCAGTGTTTCAATGGACGGCGAATCAACAACGTTCAACCGATTAACGCACCACCACTATCGATTCAAAAAAACCCATCAGTAGTATCAGCGATCTCATAGAAGCAGTACAATATGCTAGTTCAGCAGGTGCAAGCGCTCTCGACTGCTGTAAGAGGAATATAATAGGCCAGCAAGCACCGTCCAATCGACGAAAACTCGGATCCGACTTAAGGAAGATCGAAAAAATGATGCTCCAGAAGCTCGAGGGCGAAAGCTAGTCATCATAACCAACCTATAAGTCCTCCTCGCCGAAGATCTGGATGCTCACCTACACCTGTTTCTAGAAAAGACTCTATCCCTGGCCACATAACTCCTCAACGTCGAGCTATCCGCGAAGATAGCATAGAGAAGAGGCTCCAGAAGATGCAACAGCAGATAGACGTGCTATAAGTACCCCAAGCAATAGGAGGATGATCTAGGATTCAATATGACCCCTCATTCACCCAGAAGATTATGAATGAACATCTGCCACCTCGATTCAAGATCCCTCAGATGGAACCTTATGATGGAGTGACTAATCATGTAGATCATCTGGACAGCTTCCGAACTCTCATGCACCTGTAAGGAGCTAGCGATGCAATCTTATGTCGAGCTTTGTCTTCGACTTTGAGAAAAGCAGCTCAACATTGGTACACAAACCTGAAGCCTGGATCCATAGATTTCTTTTATCAGCTGAGTCACCTGTTTGTTGTCCATTTCATTAGTAGTCGTTGACAACATCGTAATTTAGATTTTCTTATAAGCATCAAACAATTACTACTACAAAAAGAGCCTACAGCAGCGCATACCATGGCAGTGATTTTCGAAACCACTGTAATAGAGTATAGCTATAGGACCGATCTATAGCAGCGGTCACAAGAAACTGCTGCCATAGGTTGATCTATGATAGTAGTTCTTTGTAATCGCTGCAATAGGTCCTACCTATAGCAGTCTATGGTAGCGGTTCTTTGTAACTGCTGTAATAGATCCCACCTATAGCAGTAGTTAGAAAAATTGCTATCATAGATCGATCCTATAACAGCGGTTCTTTATAACCGCAGCTATAAGTCGATCTATGACAGTGGTTATTTGTAACCGCTATCATATATATATTTTTATTTTTTTTAAATATTATATAATTTTAAAATTTAATGTCCATCTTTATCATTCATTATCTAAATAATTATCATTAGAGTATCATCGTAAAAAATCACCTCAATTTGATGGTCCTAGTTTCATCAATCAGAAAAATTTGATTTCAATGATTACGAACGATGAGGCAATAATCTGATGGATGGAGACCTCCGATGAATTCATAAACCTACAATGATGATCTCGATTATGTTTGTAGTGTACTATAAAAATTTTACTTCAATCGAATATTGTTATCTTGGTCAATTTAGTATAGGTTAATTTCGATCGTTAAATGATAAACGATTGATCAAAGGATCAGACAGTTTTCGATTATGAGATAAATTTTTTTATAAATAATCTTGGCTATTATTTTAATCATTTTTTATGATGGTGATTATAAAATTTAACTCGTAAAATTAAAAATAATTTAAAACTATACGTCGTCTGATAACCATTCTTAAACTTCGTTGGTTGTTATACTCGTGCTTTTGTAATATCTGCTTAACGTGAATAGTTCGTACAAAAATAATTTAAATTTTACTATCATCATCATATAAAATAATTAAAATTATAGTAAAAATTATTTAATTAAAAAAATTATCTCATAATCGGATGCTATTTAGCCTTTTGATCGTTTGTTTCTAATTTAACGATCGAAATTATTCCATACTAAATTAATCATGATAACGATATCCGATTGAAGTAAAATTTTGATAGTATAATACAAATATCATCAAAATCATCATTGCAGATTTTTGGACCGATCGAAGATTTTCATTTATCAGATCAGTGCATCATCATTCATGATCATCGAAATCAAATTTTTTTGATCGATGAAGTTAGGACCATTGGATCGAGGTGATCTTTTGTAACAACACTCTAATGATAATTATTTAGATAATGAACGGTGAAGATGAGCATTGAATTTTAAAATTATATAATATTTAAAAAAAAATAAAAAAAAAATTATTTTCAACCTATGACAGTAGTTATCGAAAATCGTTGCTATAGATCTATGGCAACGGTTAGAAAACTGCTGCCATAGATCTATTGCAGCGATTTTCAGTAACCACTATCATAAATCTATGGCAGCAGTTCAAAAATCACTATCGTAGGTTAGGTTAAAAATTCATAATTTTTTTTTCTTCCGTGCGCGCTCTCTTTTCCCTCCTCTCCATCATCAGTGAGACTCCACCCATGTCCACCCCCCTCTCGCTCATCCCCCCTATGCCGGCCCCTTTCCGATGGTCTTTTCCCACCCCCCTCCCGCTCGTCCCTCCTGTGCCGACCCCTCCCCGATTGTCTTTCCATCCCCAACTGCCACCGCCCCTGCCCTTCCCATCCCCGACCACCGCCGCCCACCTCGACCACCCTCCCCATCCTCGACCGCCGCCTCCTCCTTGCCCTCCCCATCCTGGGCCGCCCTCCCCTACCCTTTCCATCCCCAGTCGCCCGCCCCTGCCCTCCCCATCCCGGCCGCCACCGCCCCTGCCCTCCCATCCCCAACCGCCCACCCCCTACCCTCCCCATCACCTGACCTCCCCATCACGATGCCCCTCCGAGCCCCCTCTTCTCCTCTCTCTTTTTTCTTTCTCTTTCTCTCTCTTCTCTCTCTATCTCACTATCTTGCTCTTATTTCGTAGGTTACCTCTAGCGCCATTGCCGACGACCCTTGGAGCTTTCGGTGCAACCCCCTCTCTATAGTCGTAGGTATAATTTTTATTTTAATTTTATAGTATTATTTATTAATCATTGGGTTAGATCTATCAATGGATCAGGTTCGGATCGAAATTTGGATATTCAGATTCGGACCTAATTTTAATTACTAGTATCGAACTCAAACTCAAATACCCGATGGATCCATACTTGAAGTACAAGATCTGGACCCTAATGGATCCTGGGTAATCGAACTCGATTTTGGTATCCGAAACTAAGAAAGGGAAAGAAAGGGAGGAAGGGAGGGGATCGGACCTGCCACTATCACCGACGAGGAAGATCGAGAGAGAGAGGGAGGGAGGGGGTTCGGCCTCGCTGGCATCATTGGGAGGGAGGGGGTCCGACCTCGTCAGTGAGGGAGATCAAAAGGTTGCAACCTCCGCCCTTTGAATGACTATGCAGAGCTCCGCATCTGAGCCATGCCGTGTTGGTAGATTGTGCCATGCCTTAGACCGTATCGTGCCATGCCATGCCTTGGGTCATGCCATATCGATAGGCTATGTCGTACCGTGTCGTATCGATAGATCATGCCTTGGGCCATGCCATGCCATACCTTGGGCCGTGCCATATCGATAGGCTGTGCCATGTCATGTCGTGTCGTCCCATGTCGGTAGTTCATGCCTTGGGTTGTGTCATGCCAGTAGGCCATGCCGACCGCTAAGAGAACTTCCATCTTGTTGCTTTTGTTTATTGCATTGCATAGCGATAGATCCATCAATTGATTAGTATACATAAACTTTGGCATCCATATATTTATATGTAATTATACGGATGGTATCTAGGCATATCTTTGATTATTGTTCAATATGTTATATTGGTTAATATTTATTAACATTACAGGTCACGATGGCATCGAAATACCATCTAGCTTTCACTCCTGCCTCTCGATGCATTATGTGGAGTTCAGTATCTAAGGAGCAGTCAGAGCATACTCCATCCACCTCCATATCGACTGCTCAAAGACCTCCACCATCGACATCTACTCCACTGGCATCTAAGCCTCCACCATCATCCACATCTCTGACACATGCTACTCCACCGACATCTGAGTATATATTTTTATTATATTATTTATTTATTTTTTATATAGTATTTATATACTTATTGTTGGTGTAAAATTTGATTGACGTCGGATCGAGTTAGAGTCGAGGAAGACGAGATCGCCGTCGATGACCTACAAAATAAAGTTTCGTTCGGAATCGATGGTGGTGGCTCCGGTAGGATCCTCCGACGATTAAGTCAGCTCTTCTGACCAACAGAAATGGAGTGCTCGAAAAAGAGTTTGGCAGAATTTTGGAAAGGAGAAGAGAACTTAGAGAAAATATATCTAGAGCATCCCTTTTTATAGATGGAGCCTGTAGCAGATTGATGATGATAGCTATACCGTTCGGTAGTGGGCTGCATGGTGTTTGCTACAGAAAGAGAGGTATCGCCAGACTGATAGTGGCAGCCATACCGTCTGATCGTGGGCCGTATGGAGTTTATTATGGAGAGAGAGGTATTGTCAGACTGATAATGACAGCCATGCCATCTTATGAAAGCATACATTTGGAGTTCGACTGAGCTGGAGAAGTCCGACTGTAAGAGTAATCCGAAAGAAGGTCGGCTCCTGGAGGAATTCGACTGAAGAAAAAATTTGAAAGGAGTTCGGCTCCTATAGGAGTCCGACTGAAGGAGAGATCTGCGAGGAGTTCAACTTTCATAGGAGTCTGACTGGTGGAGAGGTTCGAAAGGAGTTTGGCTCCTGTAGACATCCGTCTGAAGGAGGAGTCCAAAAAGAGTTCGGCTTTCATAGACATCCGACTGAAGGAGGGGTCTAGAAGGAGTTCGGCTCCTATAAGAGTCCGATTGGTGGAGAGATCTGAAAGAAGTTCGGCTCCTGTAGGAGTCTGACTAAAGAGAAGTCTGGAAGGAGTTCGGCTCCCATAGAAATTTGATTGTAGAAGAAATTCGAAAGAAGTTCAACTCCTGTAGGCATCCGACTAAATGAGGAGTTCGAAAGTAGTTCGACTCCCGTAGGAGTCCGACTGGTAGAGAGGATCGAAGGAGTTCGACTCCTATAGATATCCGACTGAAGAAGGAGTTCGAAAGAAGTTTAACTCCCGTAGACATCCGACTGAAGGAGGGATTCAGAAGAAGTTCAGCTTCTGTAGGAGTCCGACTGATGGAGAGGTCCGAAAGAAGTTTAACTCCTGTAGGAGTCCGACTGATTAAGAGATTCAAAAGAAGTTCAGCTTTCATAGAAATTCGACTGTAGGAGAAATTCGAAAGAAGTTCGGCTCCTGTAGGAGTCCGACTGAAGGAGAAGTCCGAAAGAAGTTCGACTTCCATAGGAGTCCGACTGAAGGAGAAGTTCGGAAGGAGTTTGGCTAAAATTTAATAGCTAAAAAGTTCAGCTGGGGTTCGACAGTTGAGGAGTTCGGCTGGCTGAAAGAGTTCGGCTAAAGTTTGGCCGCTAGAGAAGAATTTTCGATCGAAGCTCTTCCATGATTCCGATTGCATTAGGCTAAGTATCAGGCTGGACATCGATGGGAGCGCGATTTATCCCCAATAATAGTCTCTCCTACTCTCGAGTTTAAAATTCGAAGGAAGTACAATAAAGACGACCGCCGAAGTTCTTTTCTGGGTTTTGCATCCATTGAGGTTGAAGCTTGGGGGAGATCTTATCTCCCATCGAGGTTGATGTTGAAGTGAAAGCTCGAGGGAGATCTTATCTTCAGCCTAGATTAAAGTTGAAGTGGAAGCTCAGGGGAGATCTTGTCTCCAACTGAGATTGAAAGAGATCTTATCTCCTATTGACGTAGATTTTGGAGCTCGGGAGAGATCTTATCTCCAGCCGAGGTTGAAGAAGATCTTATCTTCTATTGACGTAGACTTTGGAGCTCGAGGAAGATCTTATCTCCAGTCGAGGTTAAAGAAGATCTTATCTTCTATTGACGTAGACTTTGAAGCTTAGGGAAGATCTTATCTCCAACTGAGGTTGAAGAAAATCTTATCTTCCATTGACGTAGACTTTGGAGCTCGAAGGAGATCTTACCTTCAGCCAAGGTTGAAGGAGATATTATCTCTGATTGACGTAGACGTTGAAGCTCAGAGAAGATCTTATCTCCAGCCGAGGTTGACGTTGAAGTTGAAGCTCGAAGAAAATCTTATCTCCAGTCAAGATTGAAGGAGATCTTATCTCCTGTTGGCATTGAAGTTAGAGCTTGGGAGAGATCGTATCTCCAGTCGAGATTGAAAGAGATCTTATCTTCGATTGACGTAGACGTTGAAGCTTGAGGGAGATCTTATCTCCAATCGAGATTGAAGGAGATCTCATCTTCTGTTGATGTAGACTTTGGAGCTCGGAAGAGATCTTATCTTCAGTCGAGGTTGAAGAAGATCTTATCTCCTATTGACGTAAACTTTGGAGCTTAGGGGAGATCTTATCTCCTATTGACGTAGACTTTGAAGCTCGGAGGAGATCTTATCTCCAACCAAGGTTGACATTGAAGTTGAAGCTTAGGGGAGATCTTATCTCCAACCGAGGTTGAAGAAGATCTTATCTCCTTTTGGCGTTGAAGTTGGAGCTCGGGGAAGATCTTATCTCCAACTAAGGTTGAAGGAGATCTTATCTCCAATTGACGTAGACATTGAAGCTCAGAGGAGATCTTATCTCCAACCGAGGTTGAAAGAGATCTTATCTCCTATTGATGCTAACTTTGGAGCTTGGAGGAGATCTTATCTCCAACTGAGATTGAAGAAGATTCTATCTCCTATTGATGTAGACTTTGAAGCTCGGAAGAGATCTTATCTTCAGTCGAGATTAAAGAAGATCTTATCTTCGATTGATGTAGATGTTGAAGCTCGAGAGAGATCTTATCTCTAGCTGAGGTTGTCATTGAAGTTGAAGCTTGGAAGAGATCTTATCTCCAGTCGAGGTTGAAGGAGATCTTATCTCTTATTGGCATTGAGCATGATGGGATCGTTGTTGGAGCCTCCCCTTTCATTCTGTCTAAAATGAACGAGGCCTTCAACTTTGCTCATGTTAGGATGAGGTTCTTTTTCTATTCCTAATGGACTATGGGGGCATATAAAGGCCGTTGTCGGGACCTTTCCTTCCATTCCATCTAAAGTGAACGAGGTCTTCAACTTTGCTCACGTTAGGACGAGGTTCTCCTCCTATTTCTAACGAACTATGGGGCCACATAAGGATCATTATCAGGGCCTCTTCCCCCATCTCATCTAAAATGAATGAGGCCTTCGACATTGTTCACGTTAGGATGAGGTTCTCCTCCTATTCCTAACGGACTGTGGGGGCACATAAGGGCCATTGTCAGGATCCCTCCCCCCATATCTAAAATGAATGAGGTCTTCAACTTTGCTCACGTTAGGATGAGATTCTCCTTCTATTTCTAATAGACTATGGGGCCACATAAGGGCCATTATCAGGGCCTCTCCTCCATCTCGTCTAAAATGAATGAGGCCTTGGACTTGCTCATGTTAGGATGAGGTTCTCCTTCTATTTCTAACATGGCCATTTTTGGTTACTTTTTTCTATCATCATATAGTTTTTGCATCAAGAAATAATAATGTTGAGATGGAGGAGTTTTATTGAAGGAAAGTTATCAACAGCACATTCTCAGATTCTCTGAGTTTCAAGGTCGTGAGAGCATTGCTCCTCTAAACTTCTTCAGGCATTAAGTTTCAGACTGAACGACCTCCTCTATTTCAAATCAGCCTTCCTATGGGCCATCCCAATTTGGGACAAGCTTTTTCTGGCTCTGAAACTGAGAAATGGCGGTTCGTTGAAATACTAAGCCCCCTAGAGATAGCGTTGATGATGTCGGAAGGTGGCCGATCTTCTTGTTGTTCCTTCCTCATCGATGGTTCTAGCTGCGGTAGCGCCCTTGGCTGATCTTCTCTTACTTCAGGCCTACGTCTGCAGAGCATTGAAGGGGCCATAGTTGTAAAATCTTTTGGGGGAAACTTCTTTGTGCCCTTCCGTCGGGGCTTCCTTGATGACGAGCTTGAGGAGGAGTTCAGACTCACTTGCACTCGGAGGAAGTCCATGAGTATAGTCGAGCTTCATTCGATCCTCCTATGAAATCTCCTAGGGGAGAACCTCATATTCTTTTGTCGGAGCTTCCTTAATGACGAGCTCGATTAAGAGTTCAGGCTCGCTTGCGCTTGGGGGAGTCCATGAGCATGGCCAAGCTTCATTCGGCCCTCTTGTGAAACCTCCTAGGGAAAAAACTTCGTGCCCTTTTGTCGAAACTTTCTTGATGATGAGCTCGATTAGAAGTTTGGGCTTGCTTGCACTCAGGGGGAGTCCGTGAGCGTGGCCAAGCTTCATTCGGCCCTCTTATGAAACCTCTTGAGAGGAGAACTTCGTGCCCTTTTGTCGAAGCTTCTTTGATGACGAGCTCGTGGAGGAATTCGGGCTCGCTTGTGCTCGAAGGGGGGTCCGTGAGCGTGATCGAGCTCCTCAATCCACCGATCCATCCTCCACAGTTTTTGATCGAGGACGTTATCTCGATCGTAGATCTTAGAAGGCTTCCGACTATAGATGGAGAAGATTTCTTCTGAAAAAGAATCACGATCCGAACAAGGATCCCCTGCTCTCTATTTCTTCTTCCTAGGGACGATGGGTATGCCAGTCCAAGTGCTCTTCCTTGGGACTGATTCTTAATATCCTGATGGTGGATTTTCTGATGGAATCACCATCGGAGGCTGTCGCATGGCCTACACCATCTCGATGAGGCTCTGAATCCGCTGCATCAGCAGGTTAAACTGCTCAAAATTTACTATGACCACCGATGGAGGAGGAGGTTGAAATGCCAACATCGAAGCCAGAATGGATGAATCTGGCTTGGATCTAACGGTAGAAGCGGTAGATCTCCTAATAGTCTCCTTCTTTGGAGGCATTTCTTGGGATTGAGGGAGAGGATGGAGATGGACTTTGGAGAAGAAGATCCAAAGGATCGACTGAGCACTCCTTCAAGAATAAAGGTACCTCAGAAACAGAGGGCCCTCCTTCTAACACTAATTCTATTAGTACATAATTTGATTAACGCCGAATTGAGCTAGAGTCGAGGAAGATGAGATCGCTGTCGGTAACCTATAAAATAAAGTCTCATTTGGAGTCAGTGGTGGTGGCTCCAACAGGATTCTCCGATGATCAAGTCAATTCTTCTGACCAACAGAAATGGAGTGCTCAAAAAAGAGTTCAACAAAATTTTAGGAAGAAGAAGAGAGCTTAGAGAAAATATATTTGGAAGGTCTCTTTTTATAGATGGAGCCTATAGCAGATTGATGATGACAGTCATACCATCCGGTAGTGGACCGTGTGGGGTTTGCTACAGAAAGAGAGGTATCGTCAGACTAATAATGGTAGCCATACTGTCTGATCTTAGACCGCATGAAATTTGTTACGGAAAGAGAGATATTGTCAAATTGATAATGGCAGCCATACCATCTGATGGAAGCATGCGTTCAAAGTTTGACTGAGCTGGAGGAGTTTGACTGTAAGAGTAATCCAAAAGAAGGTCGACTCCTGAAGGAATCTGACTAAAGAAAAAATTCAAAAGAAATTTGACTTCTTAGGAGTCCGACTGAAGGAGGGGTCCAAAAGGAGTTTGGCTCCTGTAGGCATCCGACTGAAGGAGGAGTCCGAAAGAAGTTTGGCTTTTGTAGGAGTTCGACTGGTGGAGAGGTCCGAAAGAAGTTCGACTCCTGTAGACATCCGACTAAAGGAGAAGTCTGAAGAAAGTTTGGCTCTCGTAGACATCCAACTGAAAGAGGAGTCTGAAAGAAGTTCGGCTCCTATAGGAGTTCGATTGGTGAAGAGGTCCGAAAGAAGTTCAGCTCCTATAGGAGTTCGACTGAAGAAAAGTTTGGAAGGAATTTAGCTTCCATAGAAATTCGATTGTAGGAGAAATTCGAAAGAAGTTTGGCTCCTGTAGGCATCCGACTAGTGGAGAGGTCCGAAAGGAGTTTGACTACTGTAGACATCCGACTGAAGGAGGAGTCCAGAAGGAGTTTGGCTTTCATAGACATCCAACTGAAGGAGGGGTCCGAAAGGAGTTCGGCTCCTATAGGAGTCCGACTGGTGGAGAGGTTCGGAAGGAGTTTGGCTTCTGTAGGAGTTCGACTGAAAAAAAGTCTGAAAGAAGTTCGGCTTCCATAGAAATCCGACTGCAGGAGAAATTCGAAAGGAGTTCGACTCCTGTAGGAGTTCGACTGAAGGAGGAGTCCGGAAGGAGTTCGGCTCTCGTAGGAGTTCGATTGAATGAGGGGTCTGGGAGGAGTTTGGCTGAGGTTTGGTAGCTGAGGAGTTCGGTTGGGGTTCAGCAGCTGAGGAGTTCGGCCGACTGAAGAAGTTCGGCTAAGGTTTAGTCACTGGAGGAGAATTTTTGATCGAAGCACTTCCATGATTATCGATTGCATTAGGCTAAGCATCAGGCTGGACTTCGACGAGAGTGGGGTTTTTTCTCAATACTTATATATTTGTATAACATATTTTTATTGTAGGTCCATCATCCAATCAAACATTTTATGGTCCCATGTGTATGGTGCATGTATGAAACTGCCAGCATCAGATGATGGTATAGTATGATGCGGAGGGAAGGCCAGTAGGGGAGATCGCACGGGAGATGCATTTCTTTTTTGGAGTGCTTGTGAGGCAGTCAGACATTATTTTTGTAGAGCCCAGAGACTAGCGATTGATGGATGATGCTATGAGGGACCAAGTTTGGAAGGAGATATGGGTAAGTGCATCTTAATTATATTTATGCATTTTACATATTTACACCATATTTGATTAGAATAATTTTGTAACTGACTTTTGATAATTTTATACAGAGAAGGTATGACTTTTCTGATCATGAGAGGGCTCGAGATGTCTGACTGAAGAAGATCGAAGATTGTACTGGGATAACAAGATCAAGCTTCATAGAGGATGGCTCGAGCACTGATAAGATACTCCAGAGGAGCTTGTTCCTTGGATACAGGACCGTCCTCCGAGTCAGTGGGAGATGATGGTTACACATTGAAAGAGCCAGAAGTTTGAGGTAAAATTATTAATTTTTAAATTTTTTAATATGCTTAAAGTTATACTTAAATATTTTTTTAATATTTATTATTTATTTGAATACTTGTTATGCTATCTTCCATCAGAATTGGAAGAACCGAGCAATCCAGGAGTATACGTACACTCTCGGCCATGAGTTTATGACCAATCGTGTGCATAGAGAGGTAATAAATTTTAAATCTTACTAGATAAATTAAATTAATATTTTTTTTATATTTTTGATAAATTGATCCATTGTTATAGTTGATAAGAGATTGAGTGATGCCTAGCCGTAGCGAGATCTTCTGATCTAACCGTACGGACAAGAAGGGCAGGCCGATAAACACTGCGATCAAAAAGATTTTTGTAAGTGTTAAATATATTAGTATATATGATTAGTATTATAGCATTTCTTATAAAATTTTATTTATATTTACAATTACAAGATCAATTAGATGCGCTCGCAAGCAAGGGCATGGATATCTCTGGCTTTCATGACCATCTGTCTCAGGTCTTGGGGCCTGAGCACTCTAAGAGGATTCGATGTAGGTCCGGATATATGCCGACCAGCTATTGGTCTAAGGTAAGCATCTCTTCACAAGCTTTCAGTATCGTTAGTTGAGAGGAGCTTGAGGCGGCATTGGCACGGACAGATCATATTGCGATGCGGGCAGATCGGTCTGAGGAGTGCACATCTCATTTGGAGGGCATCGTGAGAGACATGGTGTCGACACTCAACGCGTATTTTGAAGGTGCCTTCATGGGTCTTGAGGATTTGTTAACATGCATTCTAGCTCCAACTCTAGCTCCAGCTTCGGCTCCAACTCATGCTCCATCTTCTGGGGACGACGACGATGTAGATTTAGAAAACTTTTGATGTATTTTTTTAAAAAAAATATTATAATAAATTTTATTTGATAATAAAATTTTAGTAATTTAAAAATATTTTTATGTTTATAATATTTTTTGTATTATATATCTCTATATTTATCAAGTAAAATATATAAAAAAATTAAAAAATTTATATTTTTTTAATTATTTAGAAGCTACAGCAGTGATTTTACAACTTCTACCGTAGATGTGTCAATCGCTACCATAGGCAACGTGTCAACCGCTGTATTAGACCTATGACAGTGGTTATATAATCGCTGTGATAGACTAGTCTATGATGGCGGTTATGGTCTAATGCAGCAGTTACATAATCGCTGTGATAGACTAGTCTATATGGTAATGGTTCCATAACCACTGCCATAGACTAGTCTATCACGGTGGTTTTATAACCGCTGTCATAGATAAGCCTATGACAGCGATTTAGAAATCGCTGCAATAGGCACTTTATGACAATAATTTTCATAACCGCTGTCATAGATCTACGGTGATGGCTACAGTGGCAGCGGTTAGCTAATCGGTGCCATAGCCTATAGCAGCAATTTTTTGGACTATGATAGCGGTTATAAACTACTGCCATAGTCCGATTTTGTAGTAGTGAATGGGAGAATAAGTTTCTTTGGGAGTACATCAACTGCTTCAATGTTGCCACCTTGGAGGTCTAGAATTTAGATCAGTCAGTCGCTATGATGGCACTCAAGGCCAGGCTTCTCCAGAATGACCTTCTATTTTCCCTTAATCTAGATTATTCGAAAGATTTTGCCAAGATATTGGAATGGGTAGAGAGGTATGCCCAAGTTGAGGAAGCCTGGGATCAGCAAGGAAGTAACCATGGCAATAGGTCAGGGTCGACCCAAAAGCAAGAGAAAAAGAAAGACTACCGATGGATGTAGCACCGATGGGATGAGCCACAACCTCATCATTCATTCACTCCACCTCAGAGTGGCTGACCTACATCTCCAAAATTGCAACGTCGATCTAGAACTCCATCTCGGAGGTTCAATTACTACACCCCTTTTAACACTCCTCGGGCTCAGATTCTAATGGAGATAGAACAGTAAGAAGACATACCACAATCGAAGAAGATGGTAACCCCTATCCGAATAAGAAATTTGAGAAAATATTACAGATATGATCGCAACTATGAACATGACACCGAGGAGTGCTGGCAGCTCAAGGAGAAAATAGAGGCGTTAATCAGATGAGGACGGCTTCAATGCTATGTGGACGAATACTAATTTCTGGCAAATCCACGTCATGGGCAACCCCAACAAGACGAACCTTGTAGGGAACAGCCGATAGTGGGGGAGATCAGGATGATTGCTGAAGGGCACCTCAGGGGAGGTACCTTGGATCAGGGCTGACTAGAGGGAGAAGGACTGAAGAAAAGGAAAGTTGACGATGAAATTACTTTCACTGAGGAGGATCTACAAGAAATAAGTCAACCGCATGACGATCCTATAGTTATTTCTTTGAACATTTCTAATTATGATGTACATCGGGTCCTAGTCGATAATGAAAGTTCAGTAGATATTTTATGTTATAATACCTTCGTTTGGATGAACTTAAATCCTAATCAATTGATGAAGAGGAATATACCTCTAATTGGATTTTCCAGTAGTATGGTTTTGGTGGAAGGAGCTATCTCATTAACAACAAAAGCCAGACAAGCTCTGAGGCAAGCTATAGTCGAAATAACTTATTTCATGGTAAATAGCCTGTCCGCTTATAATGTCATCTTAGGTCGACTAAGTTTGAATGCCCTTCGAGCTATAGTATCAACTTATCATTTGAAAATTAAATTCATGACTCCGTATGGGGTTGGAGAGCTTAGGAGAAACCAATCGATCGCGAAGAAATGCTATATTGTAACCCTACGTGGAGTAGTAGCTAAAGAGCAACCCATGAACGAGCTAGATGTGAGGGATGAGCAAGCTGAACAAAGAGATTATCCAATGGAAGAATTGATCTCAATGCCGATCAAGGATGATCCAAGCAAAGTTGTGAAGGTCGGTTCAAGCTTGTGCGAAGAGGATCGTCAATACCTCATCTTGTTTCTATGAGCTAATGCTGACGTATTTGCTTGGTCGGCTTCTGACATGCCTGGCATCGATCTACTGGTTATGGTTCATCGACTTAATGTAGATCTAGATTATTGCCTGATCAGACAGAAAAAATAAAGCTTCGCTCCTGAACGCCAAAAGGCGATATAAGAGGAGGTCGACAAACTCTTGAAGATTGGTTTCATCCAAAAGGTCTATTATCCTAAGTGGCTGGCTAATGTTGTCCTCGTCAAGAAAGCTAGTGGAAAATGGTGCATGTGTATTGATTATGTGGACCTCAACGAGGCATGCCCGAAGGATAGCTATCCTCTCCCGTGCATAGACCAATTGATGGATGCGACCTCGGGACATCAACTCCTATCATTTATGGATACTTTCTCCAGATACAACCAGATTCGAATGATGTCCGAGGATGAGGAGAAAACTTCTTTCGTAACTGACCAAGAAAACTTCTTTCATAACTGACCAAGATCTTTTTTATTACAGGATCATGCCATTTGGCTTGAAAAATGCAGGGACGACCTACCAAAGGCTTGTGAATAAGCTTTTCAAGGAACAGATTGGAAGAAATATGGAAGTGTATGTAGATGATATGCTCGTCAAAAGCAAGACCACCAAACACCATATTACCAATCTAAAATAAACCTTTTCTACACTATGATGCTTTCGGATGAAGCTTAACCAAGATAAATGCACATTTGGAGTCACCTCTGAAAAGTTTCTCGATTTTATGGTGTTGTAGCATGGAATTAAGGCTAATCCGGAGAAGATTTATGCTCTTCAAGAGATGAAGCCTCCAAGAACGATCAAAGAAGTGCAGCGGCTTACTAGGAGGATCGCAGTCCTAAACAATTTCTATCAAGATCAGTAGAAAAAAGTCTTCCATTTTTTAAAGCTCTCGAGCAATCGAAGAATTTTCAATGGTCGAATGAATGCCAGACAGCCTTCGATAAGCTAAAGAAATACCTTGGCTCCCCTCCTCTTTTAAGCAAGTCAAAATCTGAAGAGGTATTGTACTTGTATTTGGCTGTTTCTTCTTCAACAATTAGTTTAGTTCTCGTCCGATAGGAAGCCAAGGTATAGAAATCGATCTACTATGTAAGCCGATTACTTTAGGATGCTGAGATTGGGTATACGAAGTTAGAAAAGATCGTCTATGCTCTTCTAATATCTGCAAAGAGGTTGCATTTGTATTTTCAAGCACATACCATTATTGTTCTTACCGACCAGCCTATCAGATCGGTACTATATCGATCGGATACTTCAGGACAGTTAGCCAAATAGGCTATCGAGCTAGGAGAATTGGACATCAAATATTTACCGAGATCGTCTATCAAGGCTCAAGCATTAGTGGACTTCATCCTAGAGTGTACAATTTTAGATGAGAAACCAAGCAATGTAGTAGCTCCTACGATCGATGAATGCTGGGTCCTGCATGTTGATGGATCTTTGAATACCACGAGCGTGGGAGCCAAGTTGATCTTAACCAGTCTGAAGGGAGTAGTAGCGAAGTATGCTCTGCGTTTTGATTTTTTGGCTTTCAATAATGAAGCTGAGTATGAAGTGTTGATAGCGGGGCTTAGGATAGCCAAAGAAATGAGGATTTGGCATCTTAGAGTTCATAGCGACTCGCAACTGATCGTAAGCCAAGTTCGAGGAGAATATGAAGCCCAAGAGCCGAATATGGTCAAATATCTGTAGAAAGTCAAGGACTTAGCTTCTAGCTTCTCAGTGGTAGATGTTCAGCAAATACCAAGGATAGAAAACATGCAAGCCGATCTTTTATCTAAGCTTGCAACCCTTGGTGCAGTAGATCTAAAAAGAAGTTTATATATGGAAGTTCTGGAGAAGCCGAGTATCGAAGAGGCTCTAGTAATGCAAGTTGATCCAGAGCCAAGCTGGATAGATCCCATCCTATGCTACTTACAAGATGGCACTCTACCAGCTGATCAGAATGAAGCTAAGAGGTTGAGGCATCTTGCTCCACAATACCTCGTCTATGAGGAAAAGCTATACAAAAGGTTCTTCACCTTACCATTGCTTAGATGCCTCCACTCCTCCGAAGCAGACTATGCTTTACGAGAAGTCCATGAAGAAATCTACGACAATCACCTGAGGGGCAAAGCCCTCACTCATAAGATATTGAGATAAGGTTACTTCTGGCCGACCATGCAGAAAGATGCTGCTGACCTGGTAAATAGATGTGACCAATGTCAGAGAACTTCTAATATTCAACGCCGACCTTCAACTCCACTAGCACTGATTACAATCCCTTGGCTTTTCGCACAATGTAGGATGGATATTCTCGGATCATTTTCTATCGCCATAGCATAGAAGAAGTTCTTGGTTGTCGCCATCGATTATTTTATCAAATGGATGAAAGCCGAGGCTTTAGCGACCATTATCGAAGCCAAAATTTGAGATTTTGTCTGAAAGTCCATCATATACTGATTTGGCTTACTGCGGGCCATCATAACCGATAATGGATGATAGTTTAATAACCCGAGGTTCACAGAATTCTGCAATGACTATAGAATTTTTCACAGGTTGACATCAGTAGGTCATCCTCAGTCTAATGGTGAAGCCAAAGTAACGAACCAAACTTTGTTGCAAGATCTAAAAGCTCATCTTGATCGGGCTAGGGGATAGTGGGTCGAGGAACTATACCATATCCTTTTGGTCTATCGCACGACCCAACGAGTTCTGACTGGAGAAACATCCTTCATGCTGGCTTTCGGGATGGAAGTTGTGATACTATTGGAGATCGGTCTGCCCATACTCCCAGTGGAGGAATTTGATGAGGATGGCAACTCTTTCAAAATGAGAGCAAATTTAGATCTACTGGAGGAAACTCAAGAACGAGCTTGGGTTCAGATGGCCAGTTATCAGTAAAAAATAGCTCGATATTATAATTCTCGAATTAAAGAAAAATCTTTTCTAGAAGGACAGCTAGTTCTTCATCGAGCTGAAGTTTTTCGTCCAACCGAGCAATCGAAACTATCACCAAATTGGGAAGGGCCTTATCGTGTGGCTGAGGTAGTTCGGCCTGGGGTCTATCGCCTCAGTCGATTGGATGGAACTCCAATCTTGAGGACGTGAAATGCTGACAATCTCTATGAATATTATCCATAAATTATAATTTTTATTTTTGATCTCCTCTTGGGTAATAAATAATAATTTTTCATAGATTTGATTATCTTTAATAATTCATCATGACCGAGGAACGGGATGCGTCCCCTATAAGAAATCACCAACACGTGTTCTTCAACCACGATCGAGGAACGAAACGCATCTTTAATAATTCATCAACGTGCATTCCTCGGCCACGATCAAGGAATGAAATGCATCTTCAATAATTTACCAACGCACGTTCTTCGATCACGATCGAGGAATGTGATGCATCTTCAATAATTCATCAACACACGTTCCTCGGACATGATCGAGGAATGGAACACGTCTCCAATAATTCATCAATGCGCGTTCCTCGACCACGATCGAGGAACGGGATGTGTCCCCTATGAGAAATTGCCAATACGCATTCCTCGACCATGGTCGAGGAACGGAACGTGTCCATGAGAATTTGCTAACATGCGTTCCTCGACCACGATCGAGGAACGGATCGTGTCCGATGAGAATTCACCAACATGCGTTCCTCGGCCACGATCATAGAACAGAACGAGTCTTCGATGAAACTCGCTGACATGTGTTCTTCGACCATGGCTGAGGAACAAAATGCATCCTCGACGAGAACTGCTGGCATGCATTCCTCGATCTCAGATGAGAAGCAGAATGTTCCTATGACAAAAATCATCAGTACATGTTCTTCAATTATGATTGATGAATGAAAGCAAATGATCTCATTTTCCTTGACTAAGATCAAAGAACAAAGCGAGTCCACGAAGTTCCCACATTTTTCTGCTACAAAGAGAATGGCATAGCATTGGCAATGCAAAGGGTGGGTGAAGTTCAACATAACCGACCTCAACAACTTGGAGAAAATACATTTTCATTGAAACAAGAAATATTTACAAAGTTTGCTCGGCACCGAACAAAATACCTTGAAACATTTTGAGGTACAACCAAATGTACCGACCTATTAAAAAGCTCAGTCATAGCTGAGCAAAGATTATGTTAAGCTTCATTTGGCGCTCGAGATTCACCAACCTCAGCATGGTCGGACAATGTGATCATAGTCGGAGGTTGAGCGGGCGCTCCTTACTCGGCCATTTGATCTTCCTGTGCTGGGCTAAAAAGGTCTTCCATCCAGACCTCTCCATCCCCGCCCTCATCGGCCTACTCATCTTTGTCCAACTCCAGCAGCTCAAGATTGAAATTTGGAAGGATCTTCTTCAGCTTCTCCTTCAGATCAATCCCCGCCTGAATATATGAGAGTGAAGCAAAGTCCGCTTTAATGTTTCAAAGCTTGACAGAAGATTTGAAGTCTTTGATGGCGGCGACCTTGGAGGCCTCCAGCTCATCCTCGTACTTCTTTTTCTTGGCTTGTAGCTAAGCTTCAAAGTCAGACCGAACCTTCGAGAGCTTAGACTCAAATTGCTTCATCTCTTTCTTCAGCTCCTCCTCAACCTTCGACTTGAAGAGCTCGGCATCATCGGCCCTCCTGTTGGTTTGGTTGGCCTTTTCCTCGGCTTCTTTGGAAATACGCTGAGCTTCACGTATTGCATCGAAAAAATGATCCAAATGATGGGCAAGCCAAAAAAAAAAAGAAGGGGGAGAAGAAGAAGAAAGAAGTAAGATAAAATATTAGTGCCGTCAAAGAACTCCCAAGGAAGGACCGAGGAATAATAGATCGGCTCTTACCCGAAGAAGGGAGTCATATGAATCCCAAACCCGGAAAGCACCACCTTCATGGTCCATGGTCTCCATGTTGGCGGGTAGGAGAATGGACTGGATCAGGAACCAAGCAACCCAATAGTTGTCGAGGCTGCTTCTATTGTCCCAAGACTCGGCTCCGGGCGATACCTCCATCGGGGTGGAAGCTTCGGGCGACACATCAGCCACCTGCGATGACATGTGGATCGAGATCCAAGGCCTCCCCAAACCTTGGTGCGACGAAGATGCAAAAGCATGAATCGAGCTATGACAGTAGTTTGTAATAACTATCGTAGCCCAAAAAACTGCTACTATAGGCTATGGTAGCGGTTAGCTAACTACTGCCATTGCAACCGTCACCGTAAGTCTATGATAGCGGTTGTTGCAATGGTTATTGAAACCGCTACTATATAGATCCTATTACAGCGATTTTTAAATCGCTACCATAGGCTTGTCTATGGCAGCGATTATAAAATCACTATTATAGACAGTCTATGGCAGTGGTTATGAAACCGCTGCCATAGCCTTGTCTATGAAAATGGTTACGTAACCACTGTCATAAGTCTAATACAGTGGTTGACACATTACCTACGACAGCGGTTGTAAAACCACTGCCGTAGCTTCTAAATAATTAAAAAATATAAAATTTTTAATTTTTTATATATTTTACTTGACAAATATAGAGATATATAACATAAAAAAATATTATAAATATAAAAATATTTTTAAAATACTAAAATTTTATTATCGAATAAAATTTATTATAATATTTTTTTAAAAAAAATATATCAAAAATCTCCTAAATCTATATCATCGTCATCCTTGGAAGATGGAGCACGAGCTGAAGGCGGAGCTGAAGCTGGAGCCAGAGCCAGAGTTGGAGGAGCTGAAGCTAGAATATGTGCCAACATATCTTCAAAATCCATGAAGGCACCTTCAAAATGCGTGCTAAGCGTCGACACCATGTCTCTCATAATGTCTTTCAGATGAGATGTGTGCTATTCAGCTCGATCTGCCCGCATCGCAGCATTGTTTGTCCGTGCCAATGTTGTCTCAAGCTCTTTCCGACTAATGACACCGGAAGTCTATGAAGAGACGCTCGCCTCAGACTAATAGCTGGTCCGTATATGTTCGGGCCTACATCAGATCCTCCTAGAGTGCTCAGGCTCTAAGACCTGAGATAGATGGTCATCGAGGCCAGAGGTATTTGGACCCTCGCTCGCGAGTGCATCTAACTGATCCTATAATTATAAGTGCAAATAAAATTTTATAACATATGCTATAATACTAATCATATATACTAATATATTTAATACTTATAAAAATTCTTTCGATCGCAGCATTCATCGGCCTATCCTTCTTATCCGTATGGTTGGATTGAAAGATCTCGCTATGGCTGGGCATCACTCTATCTCTCATTAGCTATAATAATAGATCAGTTTATCAGAAATATAAAAAAAATATTAATTTAATTTATCTACTAAGATTTAGAATCTATTACCTCTCTATGCACACGACTGGCCATAGACTCATAGACGAGAGTGTGCGTATACTCTTGGACTGTCCGATTCTTTTGATTCTGATAGAAGATAGCCTAATAAGTATTTAAATAAATAATAAATATTTAAATATAACTTTAAGCGTATTGAAAAATTTAAAAGTTAGTAATTTTATCTCGAACTCCTGGCTCCTCTAATGTGTAACCATCCTCTCCCACTGACTCGGAGGACAGTCCTGTATCCACGAAACAAGCTTCTCTAGAGTGTCTCATTGGTGCTCGAGCCATCCTCTATGAAGCTTGATCTTGTAGCCTTGGTACAACTCTCCGAACTTCTTCAGTCGGACATCTCGAGCCCTCTTGTGATCATGAAAATCGTACCTCCTTTGCACAAAGTTATCAAAAGTCAGTTACAAAATTATTCTAATCAAACATAGTATAAACATGATTAAGATGCACTTACCCATATCTCCTCCCACATTCGATCCCTAATAGTATCATCTATCAATCATCAGTCTCTGGGCTCTACGGGAATAATGTCCGACTGCCTCATAAGCACTCCAAAAAAAGAATGCATCTCCCATGTGGTCTCTCCTATTGGCCTCTCTTCCGCATCATACTATACCATCACTTGATGCTGGCGGTTCCACACATACGCCATACGTATGGGACTACAAAATGTCCTATTGGATGATGCACTAGCAATAAAAATACATTATGCAAATATATAAGTATATAAATACTATATAAAAATAAATAAATAATATAATAAAAACGTACACTCAGATGCTGGTGGAGTAGCATGTGTTGGAGATATGGATGATGGTGGAGGCTCAGATGTCGATGGAGTAGATGCCACCGGTAGAGTAGATGCCGACGGTGGAGGTTTCTGAGCAATCGATACGGAGGTGGATGGAGTATACTCCGACTGCTCCTCAACTGCTGAACTCCATGTAATCCATCGAGAGGCAGGGGTGAAAGCTAAATGGTGTTTTGGTGCCATCATGATCTGCAACGTTAATGGACATTAACTAACATAACATGTTGAATAATAATAAAAAATATTATCTAGGTACCATCTGTGTAATTACATATAAATATACGAATGCCAAAAATTATGTACACTAATCAATTGATGGATCTATCGCTATGCAATGCAATAAACAAAGATAACAAGACAAGAATTCTTTTAGCAGCTAGGAGTTCTCTTAGCGACCGGCACAGCCTATGGCATGGCTTACCGGTACGACACAGCCTAAGACATGAACTATCAATATGGCATGGCACAGCCCAAGGCACAGCATGACCTACCAACACGGCACAGCAAGATTATATTTTTATTCAATATTAGGTTAAATTTAAACTTTAAAGCCAAGGAATAGATTTTTAAGAGCATTTAAGTTAGAATTATGGAATATTTATACGCATTGAATCTATCTTTTGTTTTATGGATTATTAATAAATTGGTTGAGGGTTGATGTTCAATTTGGATGATTTTGATTCGTGTCTAGATTTTATGTTTCATTTGAGTCTTGGTTGATTTTTCCGATCCATCTGTCAAGTTGCATATTTTAATTTTTAGCATATATGATAACGTTCTATATATAATATTTGTGGTATCTACCGGCACGGCATGATTCAAGACACGACCTACCAACATGGCATGGTACGGTATGGCACAGTATGGCCTATCGACATGGCACGGCCCAACATGGCACGATATGACATGGCTCAAGGCACGGCACGGTCTATCGGCATGGCACGACTCAGATGCCGATACAATCTCATCCATACAATTACATATAATTATACGGATGCCGAAGATTATGTACACTAATCAATTGACGGATCTATCATTATGCAATGTAATAAACAAAAGCAACAAGATATAAATATCTAGAAAATGTTATCCAATAAATTCTATAATGAACCCCCTCCCTCCCAGTGATGCCGGTGAGGTCGAACCCCCTCCCTCCCTCTCTTCCTCTTCCTTTCTTAATTTTGGATCTTGAAATCAGATCCAGATATCTGGGATTCATTAGGATTCGGATTTGGTACTTCAAGTATGGACCCATTGGGTATTTGGGTTCGAATCTGGTACCAGTAATTAAAATCAAATTTAGATCTGAATATCTAGGTTTCGACCCAAATCTGATCCATTGACAGGTCTAGTCCAGTGATTAATAAATAATACTATGAAATTAAAATAAAAATATACCTATGACTATAGAAAGGGGATCGCACTGAAAGCTTCGAGGATCACCGACGACCTGCGAAACAAGAACAAGATAGTGAGATAAAGAGAGAAGAGAGAGAAATAGAAAGAGGAAAGAGAGAGAAAGAGGGGGCCCAGAGGGTGCTATGATGGAAGGCCAAGGGATGGAGAGGGCAGGGGGTGGGTGGTCGGGGATGGGGAGGGTGGACATGAGCAGTCGGGGATGGGAAGGGCAGGAAGATGGGCGGTCGGGGATGGGAGGGTGGGGGCGGGTGCTGCGATCGGATATGGGGATGGCGGTGGTCGGGAAGGCAAGGGTGGGCGGCAGTCGGGGATGGGGATGGTGGGGGACGGGCGGCCGCGATCAGGGATAAGGAGGGCGATGGTCGAGGAGGGCAAGGGGTGGACGGTCGAACGCGGTCAAGGATGGGGGGTGGGGGCGGCGATCGGGGAGGGCAAGGGGTGGGTAGTCGAGCGACGATCGGGGATGGGAAGGATGGCGGCGGGCGGCGGCGGTCGAGGATGGGAGGGCGAGGGGCGGTCGGGGATGGGGAGGGATGGACGGTCGGACGGTGGTCAGGGATGGGGAGGGAGGGGGCGGCGACCGGGGATGGGGAAGGCAGAGGGGTCGGCAGTGGTAGGGATGGGAAGGGGGGGGGCGGCGATCGGGAGGGCAAGGGGTGGGTGGTCGGCGATGACTGGTGATGCGGGGGGCGGGCGACGGCAGGGGATGGGAAGGGTTGGGGGCGGCGATCGGGGAGGGCAAGGGGTGGGCGGTCGGGCGATGACTAGGGATGCGGAGGGCGGGCGGCGATGAGATGCGTGGAGTCTCACCGACGATGGAGAGGAGAGGAGAGAAAGAGAGAGAGCGCATACAGAAGGAAAGAAAAATTAAAAATTTTTAACCTAACTTACGGCAATAGTTTTTGATCCGCTGCCATAGATTTATGGCAGCGATTACTAAAAACCGCTGCAATAGATCTACGGCAGTGGTTTCATAACTGCTGCCATAGATCTATAGCAGCGATTTTTAGTAACCGCTGTCGCAGGTTGAAAATAATTTTTTTTATTTTTTTAAAATATTACATAATTTTAAAATTTAATATTCATCTTCACCGTTCATTATCTAAATAATTATCATTAGAGTATCGTTACAAAAAATTACCTCGATCCGATGGCCTTAGTTTCATCGATCAAAAAAATTTAATTTTGACGATCATGAACGACGATGCGATGACTGATAGATGAAGATCTTCGATCGATCCAAATATCTGTAATGATGATCTCAGTAATATTTGTAGCATACTATCAAAGTTTTACTTTAATCAGATATCGTTATCATATCAATTTAGTATGAAATAATTTTGGTCGTTAAATTAGAAACAAGCGATCAAAGGGCTAAACGACATCCGATTATGAGATAATTTTTTAGTTAAATAATTTTTATTATAATTTTAATTATTTTATACAATGATAATAGTAAAATTTAAATTATTTTTATATGAACTATTCATGTTAAGTAGATATTGTAAAAGCACGAGCATATGCATATAACAACCAACGGAGTTCAAGAATGGTTATCAGATAATATATAGTATTAGATCGTTCTTAGTCTTACAAGTTAAATTTTATAATCACCATCATAAAAAATGATTAAAATAGTAGCTAAGATCATTTATAAAAAAAATTATCTCATAATCGGATACTGTCTGATCCTTTTATCACTCATTTATCATTTAACGATCGAAGTTAATCTATACTAAATTGACCAAGATAATGATATCCGATTGAAGTAAAACTTTGATAGTACGCTACAAACATAACTGAGATTATCGTTGTAGATTTTTAGACTTATCGAAGTTCTCCATCTATCAGATCATCACATCATCATTCGTGGTCGTTGAAATCAAATTTTTTTGATTGATGAAGCTAGGACCATCAGATCGAGGTGATCTTTTGCAACAATACTCTAATGATAATTATTTAGATAATGAATGATGAAGATGGATATTAAATTTTAAAATTATATAATATTTAAATAAAAATAAAAAAATATATATTATAGCGGTTACAAATAACCGCTGCCATAAATTAACGTATAGCAGCGGTTATAAGAAATCGCTGCTATAGATCCGACCTATGGCAATGGTTGTCCTAACCGCTGCTATAGATCAAATCTATGGCAGTAGTTACAAAGAATTGCTGTCATAGATCGAATCTACGGCAACGATTAAAAAGAATCGCTGCCATAGGTCAGACTATGGCAGTGGTTTCTTGTAACCACTACTATAGGTCGGTCCTATAGCAGCAGTTCTTTGTAACCACTATCGTAGACTCTATTGCAGTAGTTTCGAAAATCACTGCAATAGTATACGCTGCCATGGACTCTTTTTATAGTAGTGTGAATCCTCTAAGGGCATCGATCGAAGCAGCTCTACTGCCTTTGTAGGAGCCAAAGATTCTTTCTCCGGCTCATGGCTAGGAGCCGAGGATTGTCCAACAGCGGGTTGGGCGAGGACGGCCTTCGATCGACTCCTTTTAGGAGCAGGGGCCATGCTTGCCTTTCTTTTCTTCACGGACCTCTTAAGAGCTTCAAGATCGGCCTGATTTATCACTGCAAGAAAATGGGTTGAACAATAAGAATGACAAAAAGAAAAACAAAAGAAAAGTCGACCCGAGCAAAATCCAACTTACTCTTCAAATCTGTCGGAATTAATCCAACCTTGAGCAGATTCTCCTCGACGAGAAGTTTGGACAATGAAGGGGAATAGTATTGAAAAGCCAAGCTATAATCTCCTCCTCAGCGTCGGATAATATTGGGGCCTTAACCGTTAATTTATGGGGGCAGCCCCAAAAAGTATTGAAGCCCCAGGATTGCTCGACCAAGATAAAAAAGAAATGCTTCTTCCAATTATGTACCGAGGAAGAAGCGCCTCAGAAGAGACGACGTTCCTTCCAGGGAGAGGCATACTACCATCCGACCTCTGTGGGATGATCGTTCAATGTAAAGCAACCCCGGAGAAGTTGGAGGGTAGGCTCGACCCCGAGGAGAAGGTAATGAGTAAAGAAACCTAGGATTTGTCGTCAAGAGTTGGGGGCAAGGCTACAAGAGCTTGTCCTAAAGAGGTTTAAGAACTCGACGACCAGAAAGTGAAAAGGCAACCTAAGGCCAGCTTTCAAGAATTCCTCATAAATACCTATTCTTCCTAGACGAGGAAGAGCTATCCTTTCTCCAGGATTGTCAACCTCTAATTTGAAGGAATCTGAAATTTGGTACCTTAACCTAATAAAGTTTAGATCCTTAGAGGTGAGGATCAAACTAACTTTGAAGGGGCCATAGTCCGAGACCCCTTATTCTTCGGATCTGCCCAAAGAACCAAGAGCCTCGAATCCACGATTCTCGTCCCTCGAATTATTATCCAAGCTCCAAGTGGATGGAGATGTACTCGCTCCACTCATTGTGGGGGAAAGGAAACTAACCTACGAAAATGGTTGTGGCTGAGCAACAAGATATCAAGGACGAGGAAGGTGGTAGGGTATTTCTGACCGAGCAATCCTCTCATAGGCACAAGTGTTGAAGCTCCCCTCGGCAACAGCAACAGTAAAAAAAAATGAAGTAACAGCGACCCTTATTTATGGAGGACTTGGACGGTTCCGATCCATCATAGATTTACTAAACTTTCCAGATTTCCATCAGGTGGCAGACGTTGATTCGCCAAGGCAGATAACCACTGATCAAGACTGATGAGCGATCAGACTATTGGTCTTCCATGGGTCTCTTCGTAGAGTCGATTATCGATGCATGGCTGCCTGAGCTTTTTGTATAGATCAGCCTCAGCTTCAAAAGAAGACTCACTTCGGCTAAGCAATAATAGTTCGGCCTCGTGAGTGGAGGGCAGCTATTGTGGATTGACTATGGTTCATCCTCGGCCTAAGGTTCATCGTCTACTATCGATCTATGGTGATGAGAACGTGATTACCGCCCACCCTCAACTAAACCCTTGCAATAAGTCGACTATTCATTAGCGGATCGCCAACCAATAATAAATCATTCGTGGTCAACTTATCACCAAAAAAAAGCTTCTCCATGTTGGTCTAAAAGAAGCTGTTTGTTGCCAATCTATCCTGCTTGATCGATTTTGGCCGACCAATATCCGACCGACCAATGTTTGACCAACCAGTGTCAAACCAAACCGTCTTCAAGTGTGATCCCCTTCAGATTGGTTGGCAGTGATCTATTAAGGGTCAGATATTACCGAGCTACTATTATCTTAGCCAGATTCGTATCCTCTCCAAACTAGAAAACTTAGATAAAGAAGTTCTTCGCGATCTTGTCTTCCAAAGAAGGAAGTAAATCTCCCAAATCAATCTAGAGCGACAAACTCGGAAGATCGTTAGAGTCCAAGATGGATATGACTCCAATTTTTTTCCTATAAATAAAGGAGCTCCGGGACCCTCCAAGTACATACATAACTCGATGCTTTCTCCTCTTTTTGTTCTCCAGTCTCCTAACTTGAGCGTCGGAGGATTTTTACTAGAAAACACCCCGATGAAGACTCCATTGCAGGTGATTGAGTGAAACTCCAGTAAGCTCTTCCTCAGCCACAGATTTCTTGGCGGCCGACCTCAAGTACGGAGATCAGGAGCAACAACTATATATCAAAAATACTTGGTACCTAAATTCATAGTAAATCATACTTTTTAGCACCACCTTAATGTTTCAAGGCGTTACACATTGATTTAGGAAATCTAAATATTTTAACCCTTTTTAAAATTACTTCAATATATATGAATAAAAAAAAGAAAGAAAAAAACGAACTCAAAATTATAAGTTGCCCATCTGTTGAAATACCTTGATATCAATCACCCACCGGAACGGCCAGGATATATTTTATCCAGAACAATGATTCCACCTAACCCACGATCTTACTTTGGTCCAAACCGGATCAGGATCAGGAGGAATATGCTGATCGTAAAGAGGCTTTAAGGATGATGTGAAGGATTGTCCCGATACAACGAATAGTCTGTGAGTCCAAGGCATGTCCTTTTGGCCGCGAAGCGTGGCCGTCCAATTTTGAACAACAGCTGTGTCCGAAGTGCGATGGCAACCGGAGAAATTATTGTCTTGACTCCAAAGATAATTTTCTTTGGTTCCTCCGACTCTGAACTTGTTTTCCATGTGGCGTCCTATAATGATGAATCAAGATGAGTGCTTGACGGATGAGATTTATAAAAATGAGCATGCCCATACGGTGCATCCGTGTAGGATATAAATATCTCGTGGTTTTGTGGGGAGTAAATCCTTATTGGCATAAGGCTCTTTGTGCGAGAGGAGTCTTCCTCTGTTAGGAATAAATTATTTATGAGTAGGTAAGTTGGAAGTTTGGTGGCCTAAGCATGGCTTTTTATGGTTGAGAAAACAAAGGAAGACCACTATTTGGCCCAACAAAATGTAACACATCCAAGATTTTGAATGCCCATTCATGTTAGGACTATTGTGGGACCCACGCTTTGCAGTGGGGTTATTTAAAATATGAAGAAAATAATCTAAATATTGTGAAATTTTTTGTTGATTCAAAAATATGTAATGTATAATTTCATTCCAGAAACCTATCTAAATGTTATTTTTTTTTGTTCTGGTATATGTAACGAACTTAGAGGATTGAGAGAATAGTTGAATTAACAGGGTTCTATAGAACGGGATTGGTTTGGGATATTCTTTTTTATTAATTTAATTTTTAATTATTTTATTTTCTCATTACTTTATTGGAAGGTTGCTATTTTAATTATTAAAGTAACGAGGAAAAAGTTTAGGAGGTATATATCATTTGAGGAAGAAGTTTGTGAGAGTTGTTCCAGCATATATATAGCCTAATGGGCTAGCTTTTTTAGTTTTTATTTTTTTTTCATGTGATGAATTAGGAGCTCACCCATCCATGATTTATTAAAAGGGGTGAAAAGGTGCTATGTACTGTCCATCCCAATGTTAGACTTTTCTACTGGAAGGTTGTTTGGGATTAGCTTTCGACATGGATGCTTCTTAGAAACAGAGGCATGGAAATTTTGGTTGTCTGTCTGATTTATCGGCTGAAGGATGAGTTGACAGAGCATGCTCTTTTTCGTTGTCCAAGGATGAGGCTAATTTGGAGGATAGCAAATGGTCAGCCTTAGAAGACGAGCAGTAGCCCTTGGCTGTATCCCCTTCTAGAAGCGATCCGTCGAAGTACAACTGAGAGCTCGATTTGGAGTGATAACATGGTATCGTCATCTATCAGATCTAGTTTTTTAAGAATAGCCTAATCTTCAAAGTTGAGATTGTACTTGCATATCGGGTGCTAAAGAGAGCTTATTGCTTAATTATGAAGTACAGTCATTTTGATACTGTTAGCCTATCCCTTAACATCCCAAGTTTTTGGGATTTTCTTGCTGTGCCTACAGCGATCTGGAGGGTTCTTATCATTTTTTAGGAGCCCCCTCCTTTGAGATTTATCAAGATCAACTTCGATGGTAATGTCAGGGATGACAGGTGTAGCATGTGCTATGTCATCTGGGATCTAGATGTTAGGCTATTGGCTGCAAGGGGCTCATATCTTTTTAAGCCTTCCATCCCGAGAGCAAAGCTGCATACTGTTTGGATAGGTATCATTTGTATGAGGCAAGAATTGTCGAAAAGAATTTTCATCGAGAGTAATTTTGCCATAGTCATTGATTGGATCTAGGACGAGGTGAAGCATCTGGAAGCTTATCTTCTTCTTTGCAATATCTGAAGATCCCTTTGTCATTCAATCATAATGTATATTTGGCATATCTTCCATAAGGCGAATAACACGGTAGATTGAGTTGCATCTTTTATTATCGAATACACTGGAGATTGGACCTGGCATTAGGACGATGCTAGCCCACAAGCCCTGCAAGATATCTTTTATTTTGATTTCTTGGATTGTATTTATAGTAGATTGGCATGATCACCCACTTGTACAAAGAGAGTAGCCCACATGCATATCTATTTTACTCGTGAAAAGATCTTGGCATCATGGCTCTTAGTAGGGCTAAACTAGCTTATTTCTATTACTTTCCATTTTGACCAATCTTTACTTTGCATCCTCAATCTTTGCCATGCATATGGGTTTTACTAACAACTCACATGTTTTGCTCCTTACCTTTCCTTTCAAGTTCTACACCACCATACTCTTCATTGTTGCCTGAGCCCTTGTGCTCCAACCCCCAGTGTCACATTCTCATTCCTCAACATTGCTTGGTCCTTCGCCTCTCTCCCTATAGCACTACCATCGGATAACATCTCTTCTCTTCTCGACCCACATGCATCCCTTCTCTCTTCTCTCCTTCTCTTTGTTGATGGACCAGGTCATTGACCTGGATGCTAATATGGATAATGATATGGTGCAACGCGCAATGCAAGCCGCTTGCTTGTCCTTCCATGAGGTGATGGCAACATGTCATGCCACAACCCAATTCCTGCCAGGGTGTGGAGCTATATATGTCTCCACTTCCATTATTATTCATACTTACTACACTGGACTATTTGAAAAAGAATGAAATCAATGTCACCCATAATATAAATAATAGATCTATCGTATACATTTTTTTTCTGCTCAAAGTCTACGGTTCACGTCTCTCCTTTCCTTTTTAGGTACACGGTGGAGGTCAGGACCTTCTTACTAAGCGACATATGTCCCCAAAAATAGGTTCAGAATCCCCATGAGACCACGACAGCTTGGATGGTGATATATATATTTAAGGATACCAAAATATTTAGAATAACAGTTATATATTGCTGCAAATCTACTTCTCTCGCACACCTTTGACTTTGGCGGCATCTTTTCGAGGATCGAAGAGTATATGCATCTTTTTCCCTTTTTCTATATATTTTTTTTGGTGAGATTCCATATGGCGTGCGCGAGTCTTTGACAGCATATGCAGTTGCTATCACAATTTTGTATGCCCATGCATCGATTCCCATGTTTTCAAGCAGAAAAAGTGCCAATTTTCTATCCATTTATCATAGTTCGTATAAATATTAATTTAGTATGTAAAGAACTATTTGAAAGAAATCAATATTAATGCCTATGCATAATCTTCTTTCGCATCAAAGCAGCTTCCGCGCAAGCTTGATGTCCCCCCAGCAGAGCCTTCCAAACATCTGGACCAGCTTCCTCTGACATCAAGCTAGCTCACCAACTTCTTTGCATCTACCAAATGACCGGCACGTGAATCAATCCTCTTCCGCCTGACCATCCTTACAAATATGATGCGACCATCACCCGCCAAACCTGAGCGGCAAAAGGCAGATCACACATTTAGATACATAACATGTCCGACTCTTTACCGCAACTCCATGTCACAAGAGAGGGCAAGTGCTGCTTCTCCTTTGTCATTAATCCTGTAGGATGATTCCATAGAGTTCCACGAGATCATATCCAATAGACCATCTCATCAGATACTCTGCACCCTAGTTCAACATAATCACATTTTCCAGCCGCCGAACCATTCTGGATTCACTTACATAGAAACAAATCTAATTTTGAACCAGGGTTTTAAATTCCGATCGTCCTAATTTTTTTATGGAACGAGACATGCCACCATCTCGAGACTTGAGATAGAGGATGTTGGTTGGACGGTCCCATCCAGATACATGAGATGGTACTCCATTCCGATCCTATCAGGACTTCCATCCTTATTTTAAACCATCCGACTGAAATTACCGAGATAGCTCAAAACTTGCTTGCTTGCCGCAAGCCGTCAGCAAATTGACTATTGTTGTCCTCTCTTCTCGTTTTGCGAGCAATTGCAGCCCTTCAGTTGGTTGCCCATTCTGGACAGTAACCCGAGGCAATCGCAGTCCATGATACCAAGCTCTTAGTTATACAATCAAATGACATCCTAACAGACCCAATATCCTCACAACTGGAATACTTTGTGATCCGAGAATTCTTGACAGGGAGCTCCAATCCATACCCACCGATAACAATCTGGTCATTGACCATCCTCCCCTCATAAGTTTCCAAGACTCACGTACGCATAGAAACACTGAATTCATCACTGCAACACCTAAATCTACGAAAACCTTAATAACTTAACCGTGCATGCTCTCGCATAGTCGAAACGAGCCATAACCAATACAACTCCGAGTGACACATCATGATCCGAGAAGGCTACCATACCAACTTCCCATTGTCGTTTGAAGAGCAATAAAGCTTCTTCAAGCAGATCACGATGCACAAAAATCCAGCAATCATGGAATTCCGGGGAACCAAACTCAGCTCAACAATTTCCTTGAGCAAACATAAAAACTTATGGGACCTCTAGATTTAGCATGGCAATCTAACATAGATTGGCTTCTAACCCAGTTTTAAACATCCTTCCATTAACAGACTCTCCAAGCCTGTTGTTGCACTAAACCAACACTCCGCGATAGTGAAAGAACTTGGACAAAAGCCCTACTCCTGCATCCGAGAAATTAGTTGAAGAGACTCGGCAAAGAATCCATTGATTGCATACCCATAAATCATATTTGTAAACAAAACAACGTTCTTCTCAGGCATTTCATCAAACAGTTTCCTTGCAACGTCGGTATGCGCCATCTGTAGTACCCATGGTCGAGGTTAGTGGTGAAGGCAGGGCTTGGTTTCCAGCTGGAGGCGAGGAACAGAGCCTGCGTTCTATTAGGAACGGAGGTGCATGGAGGGGTCGCCAGAATGCGAATGAGAATATTGTTCCATTTTAGGCCCGATAGGCCCGAAATTCTTATCAGAGGCCTTTTTGGGCCGTACAGAATATTGTGAACTGGTGGCTGGTGCCCGGTGGATCAAGTTGGTCCATGGTGCCAGCCTATAGCCTCCCGTCTGACAAAACTAAATTCTCTGGCTATATTATCATTGCACCATTTTTACTGCTGTTAAGCATGATCAAGTTAAAACATTAGCCAGTTATTTTATGTATTTTCTATGGAATTCTAGAAACTAAAGATTGTTTAACGGAAGTTTTCTGTATAGATTGTTATCATATGCAGAATACTTCAGAGCCACGAAAGACATAGAACACTTCTCATAACGTGATATATTGGGGCATGTTGGTCTTCGGGAGGAGAAATTATTGCATGCACCAAGTGCAAGTGAACCAGGGCAAATCCCAAGGCATATGGATGGTGGATAGCGCATGTTATAGGGGTCATTCCATCTTAGCTAATGTCCTCGTGATTCAAAGAATTCTCAGATTGATAAGAATTCCAATAAGACTTGAGTGTTGAGCTCATTATAAAATTGATCTCATGAAAGTTGAGCTCATCATAAAGCTAACCTCATGAAGATTGAGCTCATTATAAAGCCCACATCAACTGAAAATTGAGCTCATCATAAAGTCGACTTCATGTGCTAGATGTGTGCCCTAGAAGTCAGATTGATTAACACTTGTAATATACTTTTAAGGATAATTTTATAATTTTGATTATAAATTAATAAAAAAATTATTTTCTATCACAGTGTAAATTTAAAGTATCTATGATACATCTTTTGAGTTAATAGTAATAATGATTCATATTTTCAAGAGTTGAAAATTTAAGATATGAATTCTCATAATTAACTCATAAATTGCTCTCGATCGTAGGATCATCATGAGGATGGTGATCGATCTAGAAGATTGGTGTACGATCGCTTTTTTAGAATAGATGTATCTTGAGTCTATGATGTGGAGATATCGAAACGAGAGTACATGTACTCGTTAGAGAACGAGGGCACTGAGCATGACCATCTCGAGCAGTTATAAGAAAGTCTACCTTCTCGTCGATGACTGGCTCGATGTTGCAGTGGTGTATCTGATTTTTTGATCTGAGGTGCATTGGTAGTTCACCTTGAGGATGTTATAGTTTGACTACACCATAACTCGGTCTCCTAGCCATTCGAAACTCTGAGGTGTATGTTGGCTATAGTATGTTCATTGTAGGAATTGAATTGCACCAATAGGGGATCTATCTACCTTGGTAGACGAGGAGTAGTCCTATGATAATTATAAGATTAAGTCCTTAAGCCCATGGTTATGGCAGAATGAAGATGATAGAAAAAGTTTCTACTAGGATTTTACATCGAACTCGAATCAAATGATTAATTCATATGATGGATGTTGGGTTTGACGAGTTCGCCTTAACCCTAATCCTGTCGGGGCTTAAGATAGAAGAACCCAATCACATAGATAGCTGCACCGAGAGGTTCACTTTCAGTTCTAATGGATTGCCACCATATACTGCTAGGTGTCATTGATGAATTTTGGGAGCAATTAGAATAATTTTGATAATCAATCATTCTAATTATATGAATCGGAAGAGTTTTGGTCCATCAAAAGGTATTTCAATGATGTTGATGATAGTGATCACGACATATTTCATTACCATATAAAATTGAACCTAACTGAATCATATAAATAAGGATTTGGATCTAAATGCCATCAATTGAGTTAAACCCAGTTCGATTGATTTAGATTAGATCCAATCAGGTTAAAGATAGTCGTGCTAGCACACGATTGAGCCTGACTTTCTTCTTCTATAATTTTTTTGATTCATCGTAACTGACTCAAATTTGATTTGACTTATTTCTATATCTTGAATGAATTTATTTTCATCTGACTGAAACCTATTCAAATCAGACTAATTGTAGAAATTAAATCCATTCATAGTGTAATTGGACTAGGATCAAAAGTTGACCCAATTAAGAGAATTGAGGGTCACCTGATCAGATGCTTCTAGAAAATTTTTTAGAAATTTTTTTGATCTAATTTTTGTATATGTGATAGGGCTCGAGTCATACTTTAAGTGTGCCAAATTTCGTGATTTATGGATGTACCTAGACTAATAGAGTTTAATTTGGACTAAACTCTTAAGGAAAGAGTTCTAAGCGCATCCTTCTTTATCTACTCATGCCGCCCCCTTTTTGATGGCTTTTTGGCGTCAAAACCAAATAAAGATATGGTGTTTGATGTGGAGATTAATTTTAGGAGTTCCAAAAGATCAAATAAGATGGTTATTTGATCAAAAGGGACTCCTATATGGCGCAGGATTTTTCTATAAGAACCCTTGCACAAAAGGGTCTTTAATTTGTGATCTCCTTTCCACGCCCAAGTGTTGCCCCTTTCATCTTCCATGCTCCTTTGATTCTCTCTCTCCCTCTCTTCTACATGTTTAAAAAGTTAGGCACAAATCTAAGTAGAAGATCCAAGATTTTTGGCACAAGATTCAGGATCTACGCGACGGTGTTTGTGAGACAAATAGGCTGCTTTCAGAAATTATTTTAAAGGATCTATAAATTAAATTCAGATATGATCTTTAGAAAAAATATTCATGAGGAGAAGACGTTCAGATCCTATCTGAGTGGATATTGGTAGAGACCAGGTGCATGCGTGGCTCCTTCCAGAATCTCATAAACCAATAGGATCATCATAGGATAATCAGATTATCCAATAAGATACTTAAAATTAAATTTAATTTAATTTTATTTTTAATTTTTAATATCAGATCACTATAATCAGATTTGAGAACTTTTAGATTTGATCGAATCGTAGAAATTTTTGTAGAAAAATTTGTCTTAGATCTGATCAGATCTGGATGATCCTACTATGAAAAATCAGATTTTTCTTCATCATGGAGGTTAAGCTCATCATAAAGCCTACCTTATGAAAGTTGAGCTCATTATAATGCCAATCTCACCATAATACTAACCTCAATTGGAGATTGAGCTCATCATAAAGCCTACCTCATGGAGGTTAAGCTCATCATAAGACCGACCTCAATTGGAGGTTAAGCTCATCAAAAAGATGATCTCATCAGATTATCAAAAGACTGACATCATCAGATGGCTGACCTTATCAAAAAGCCAATCTCTAACACATGACAATATCATCATATCACGTCAGCTGATTTAAAGATTCACCATCATTACTTTAAGCCACATTACCAAAGGTATGATACCCAGTTTAGATGATTACTGATATCTGCTATTCTACATCGATCTTTCATCGACCTCCCAGCAATAGTAGTTTGAGTCAATAGCTAATCTAAGATTAGATTTACTTTATTCTCGCCGTCAGCACTATTTCGGTAAATTATCGATGTCGTCAATACAGTGAGATTGGTGAAACACCGACCTTAACATAGTCAAACTTTGATTGAAGCACCAGCTGCTTCCTAGCCATATCATAGTTATCCTCCAGCTATATTACAATTAGTTGCCACTTAGGCAAATCGCGTATAGTAGCTATCCAGCTGGTCATTCTTTTATAATAAATTAATGGCCTAACAAACTTTTCTTAAGGCCTAAGCAAATCCTCTATAAATAGAGGAGCAAGATATCCTTCCGGAAAGTAAGTTTAAGCACAAGATTCACTGAGTCAATACTCTGCTAAAATATGTTCTTAACTTCCCCACTAAAGGAAGATCGAATCCCTCTCTACTCAAATCATCATTTCTTGTCTTCTAACCTTTCATTTTCACTATTTATTCTCAAGGCCTCAACTAACTTAGGCATCGGAGGATTCTAAAATAGAGGATATTCCACTGATTCTTGAAACTTTTTTGCAGGTTGGTTTGTGATTCACATCGATCCAATTCCAAATCAGCTTTTTAGTACGTATTCTTCTCAGCAATCTGAAGCCTTGCCATAATAGATTGGTGCTAGAAGAAGGAATTTTGCCTAAAAGATTTTTATGAAAATGATGAATAGGAATCCTTACACAAAAATTTTGTAGAAAATGATGAATCAGAGAGTAGAAAATAACTCTATATTTTCACCATCTTCTCCTGAAGATATGCCAAAAGTAGTTTCACCTCCACTTTAATGTATCACAAAATAGATTAGGGGGCAAATAAAAGTTCTTTCTCAAAAAGATATCGCACTGACAATAAGCTTACAGTAAATTTTTTTTTAATATCTCAATTCTTATCCATAAGAGATCAGATCCCTCTGTGTAGTCTTATTAAGTCACATCACTTTACTACATCATCCTCAGAGCCTTAAGCTATCAATTCATGATATTAATAAGGATGGCCCCCACATACTATAAGGTGACAATACTCATCAATTCAAAAAATCAAGGGGCTAGACTCAGTGTTTGAGAACATGATGAGGGGCAAAAATATCCTTTCTAGACTTAGTGCTCGAGAACATGATGATGGACAAAAATATCCTTTTCGACTTCCCCTTTTTTCAAGACTCTTAAGCCCCATCTACTATTTTATTCTTTTCTTGTAGGACAAAAGATTCTTGAGCATATAAGCCAAAGAAAAAACAAATAAGGACAAAAGTTTTGTCCAAACGAGATATCTGATTGAGGAAACTCAAGTTTCGAGGAAGAAGATTGAGACGAAAAGAAAGAGAAGAAAAAAAAGAGAGAGGGGAGAGAGCCTGATCCCCAGCCAAATTTAAAATGATATAAAGCACAAATCAAGTCCGAGTCAAATAAAAAGTAGTCAAGCAAAACTCGCGAGTTTTCAAATAAAAACTTATGGTAAAAAGCTCTTAAGCTTCCATTCGCTATTCTCTCTCTTTTCCTTCTTGCAGGATTGAAGGAGAAAAATAGGACCAAGTTGAAGTCAAAATCTTGGTCGAACAAAAGTCAAAATTAGGCTAATATAAAGCAAAAACAAACCCTAGCTGAGACAAAGAATAAAAAAGAGTTAAACAGAACTCAAAACCTCCATGGTAATAAATTCTCAAGTCCCATCTACTATTCTATTTCTTTCTTGTAGGACAACAGGTTTTTGAGCATATGAGCCAAAGAAAAAAATCAAACAAGGATAAAATACAAATTCAAAATATATCCAAACGAGGCTATGTTGTCCGACCAAATGAGGATAAGGTGAAAATAAGTTTGTCCAAAAGAGACTATGGTGTCCGGCAAAATAAGGATAAAGTACAAATTCAAAATCTATCCAAATGAGGTTATGATGTCCAATCAAACGAGGATAAGATAAAAATAAGTTTGTCCAAAAGAGACTATACTATTCGGCTAAATGAGGATAAAGTATAAATTCAAAATCTATCCAAACAAGGCTATGATATCCAGCCAAACAAGGATAAGGTGAACATAAGTTTGTCTAAAAAAAGCTATGTTATCTAACCAAACGAGGATAAACCAGATCGTGAGATATCCGATCTTCGAATTGGACCTCATAATTTCAAATTCTAAGACACCCGATCTTTGAATTGGACCTCATAGTTTTAGATCATGAGACAACTGATCTCCGGATTGGACCTTATAATTGCAAATCGTGAGACACCCGCTCTTCGAATTGAATCTTACAAATCAAGATCAAATAAGATCGTGAGATATCCAATCTCTGAATCAGACCCCATAAATCAAGATAACGAATTGAGGTCATCAGAAAGTCGATCTCGTAGAAGGTCAAGCTCATCAAAAAGCTGACCTCATTAGGAGGTCGACCTCATCATAAGGCCAACTTCGTTAGAAGACTGACCTCATCAGAAGATAGACAGTTGAGTTCATTAGAAGTCCGACCTCATCAAATAGCAAAGATCATCAAAAAGCCGATCTTCGAATCGATACAACTCCGAATGGTACAAATGGAGATAAGATCTTTTTATCATTAAAAATCCAATCTCTGGATCAATAGAGTCTCGAAGGGTACAAATGAAGATAAGATCTTTCTATTATTAAAAAATCGATATCTAGATCGGTAGAGCCCTTAAGGGCATAAATGAAGATAAGATCTTTCTATCAATAAAGAATACCAATCCACAGATCAAGTTTATCTTGCAGCTTTATAAAATACCGATATCCAGATCGAGATTATCTTGAAGCTCTGACAAATAATGATCTATGAATCGAGGTTATTTTAGATTTCTATCAAATAACGGTTTATGGATCGAGTTTATCTCACAGCTCTATAAAATATCGATATCTAGATCAAGGTTATCTTAAAGCTCTATCAAATACCAATTTATAGATTGAGGTTATCTTGGATTTCTATCAAATATTGATCTATGGATTGAGTTTATCTTGTAGCTCTATAAAGTACCGATTTTTGGATTGAGGTTATCTTGAAACTCTATCAAATACCGAATTATGGATCGAGGTTATCTTCTATCAAATACCAATCTATGGATCAAATTTATCTTGCAGCTCTATAAAATACCAATTTATGGATCGAGTTTATCTTGCAGCTCTATAAAATATCGAT
>QRFJ01000388.1:158189-352604 GCA_006176705.1 Cocos nucifera
GGTTCACTTTCAGTTCTAATGGATTGCCACCATATACTGCTAGGTGTCATTGATGAATTTTGGGAGCAATTAGAATAATTTTGATAATCAATCATTCTAATTATATGAATCGGAAGAGTTTTGGTCCATCAAAAGGTATTTCAATGATGTTGATGATAGTGATCACGACATATTTCATTACCATATAAAATTGAACCTAACTGAATCATATAAATAAGGATTTGGATCTAAATGCCATCAATTGAGTTAAACCCAGTTCGTTCGATTGATTTAGATTAGATCCAATCAGGTTAAAGATAGTCGTGCTAGCACACGATTGAGCCTGACTTTCTTCTTCTATAATTTTTTTGATTCATCGTAACTGACTCAAATTTGATTTGACTTATTTCTATATCTTGAATGAATTTATTTTCATCTGACTGAAACCTATTCAAATCAGACTAATTGTAGAAATTAAATCCATTCATAGTGTAATTGGACTAGGATCAAAAGTTGACCCAATTAAGAGAATTGAGGGTCACCTGATCAGATGCTTCTAGAAAATTTTTTAGAAATTTTTTTGATCTAATTTTTGTATATGTGATAGGGCTCGAGTCATACTTTAAGTGTGCCAAATTTCGTGATTTATGGATGTACCTAGACTAATAGAGTTTAATTTGGACTAAACTCTTAAGGAAAGAGTTCTAAGCGCATCCTTCTTTATCTACTCATGCCGCCCCCTTTTTGATGGCTTTTTGGCGTCAAAACCAAATAAAGATATGGTGTTTGATGTGGAGATTAATTTTAGGAGTTCCAAAAGATCAAATAAGATGGTTATTTGATCAAAAGGGACTCCTATATGGCGCAGGATTTTTCTATAAGAACCCTTGCACAAAAGGGTCTTTAATTTGTGATCTCCTTTCCACGCCCAAGTGTTGCCCCTTTCATCTTCCATGCTCCTTTGATTCTCTCTCTCCCTCTCTTCTACATGTTTAAAAAGTTAGGCACAAATCTAAGTAGAAGATCCAAGATTTTTGGCACAAGATTCAGGATCTACGCGACGGTGTTTGTGAGACAAATAGGCTGCTTTCAGAAATTATTTTAAAGGATCTATAAATTAAATTCAGATATGATCTTTAGAAAAAATATTCATGAGGAGAAGACGTTCAGATCCTATCTGAGTGGATATTGGTAGAGACCAGGTGCATGCGTGGCTCCTTCCAGAATCTCATAAACCAATAGGATCATCATAGGATAATCAGATTATCCAATAAGATACTTAAAATTAAATTTAATTTAATTTTATTTTTAATTTTTAATATCAGATCACTATAATCAGATTTGAGAACTTTTAGATTTGATCGAATCGTAGAAATTTTTGTAGAAAAATTTGTCTTAGATCTGATCAGATCTGGATGATCCTACTATGAAAAATCAGATTTTTCTTCATCATGGAGGTTAAGCTCATCATAAAGCCTACCTTATGAAAGTTGAGCTCATTATAATGCCAATCTCACCATAATACTAACCTCAATTGGAGATTGAGCTCATCATAAAGCCTACCTCATGGAGGTTAAGCTCATCATAAGACCGACCTCAATTGGAGGTTAAGCTCATCAAAAAGATGATCTCATCAGATTATCAAAAGACTGACATCATCAGATGGCTGACCTTATCAAAAAGCCAATCTCTAACACATGACAATATCATCATATCACGTCAGCTGATTTAAAGATTCACCATCATTACTTTAAGCCACATTACCAAAGGTATGATACCCAGTTTAGATGATTACTGATATCTGCTATTCTACATCGATCTTTCATCGACCTCCCAGCAATAGTAGTTTGAGTCAATAGCTAATCTAAGATTAGATTTACTTTATTCTCGCCGTCAGCACTATTTCGGTAAATTATCGATGTCGTCAATACAGTGAGATTGGTGAAACACCGACCTTAACATAGTCAAACTTTGATTGAAGCACCAGCTGCTTCCTAGCCATATCATAGTTATCCTCCAGCTATATTACAATTAGTTGCCACTTAGGCAAATCGCGTATAGTAGCTATCCAGCTGGTCATTCTTTTATAATAAATTAATGGCCTAACAAACTTTTCTTAAGGCCTAAGCAAATCCTCTATAAATAGAGGAGCAAGATATCCTTCCGGAAAGTAAGTTTAAGCACAAGATTCACTGAGTCAATACTCTGCTAAAATATGTTCTTAACTTCCCCACTAAAGGAAGATCGAATCCCTCTCTACTCAAATCATCATTTCTTGTCTTCTAACCTTTCATTTTCACTATTTATTCTCAAGGCCTCAACTAACTTAGGCATCGGAGGATTCTAAAATAGAGGATATTCCACTGATTCTTGAAACTTTTTTGCAGGTTGGTTTGTGATTCACATCGATCCAATTCCAAATCAGCTTTTTAGTACGTATTCTTCTCAGCAATCTGAAGCCTTGCCATAATAGATTGGTGCTAGAAGAAGGAATTTTGCCTAAAAGATTTTTATGAAAATGATGAATAGGAATCCTTACACAAAAATTTTGTAGAAAATGATGAATCAGAGAGTAGAAAATAACTCTATATTTTCACCATCTTCTCCTGAAGATATGCCAAAAGTAGTTTCACCTCCACTTTAATGTATCACAAAATAGATTAGGGGGCAAATAAAAGTTCTTTCTCAAAAAGATATCGCACTGACAATAAGCTTACAGTAAATTTTTTTTTAATATCTCAATTCTTATCCATAAGAGATCAGATCCCTCTGTGTAGTCTTATTAAGTCACATCACTTTACTACATCATCCTCAGAGCCTTAAGCTATCAATTCATGATATTAATAAGGATGGCCCCCACATACTATAAGGTGACAATACTCATCAATTCAAAAAATCAAGGGGCTAGACTCAGTGTTTGAGAACATGATGAGGGGCAAAAATATCCTTTCTAGACTTAGTGCTCGAGAACATGATGATGGACAAAAATATCCTTTTCGACTTCCCCTTTTTTCAAGACTCTTAAGCCCCATCTACTATTTTATTCTTTTCTTGTAGGACAAAAGATTCTTGAGCATATAAGCCAAAGAAAAAACAAATAAGGACAAAAGTTTTGTCCAAACGAGATATCTGATTGAGGAAACTCAAGTTTCGAGGAAGAAGATTGAGACGAAAAGAAAGAGAAGAAAAAAAAGAGAGAGGGGAGAGAGCCTGATCCCCAGCCAAATTTAAAATGATATAAAGCACAAATCAAGTCCGAGTCAAATAAAAAGTAGTCAAGCAAAACTCGCGAGTTTTCAAATAAAAACTTATGGTAAAAAGCTCTTAAGCTTCCATTCGCTATTCTCTCTCTTTTCCTTCTTGCAGGATTGAAGGAGAAAAATAGGACCAAGTTGAAGTCAAAATCTTGGTCGAACAAAAGTCAAAATTAGGCTAATATAAAGCAAAAACAAACCCTAGCTGAGACAAAGAATAAAAAAGAGTTAAACAGAACTCAAAACCTCCATGGTAATAAATTCTCAAGTCCCATCTACTATTCTATTTCTTTCTTGTAGGACAACAGGTTTTTGAGCATATGAGCCAAAGAAAAAAATCAAACAAGGATAAAATACAAATTCAAAATATATCCAAACGAGGCTATGTTGTCCGACCAAATGAGGATAAGGTGAAAATAAGTTTGTCCAAAAGAGACTATGGTGTCCGGCAAAATAAGGATAAAGTACAAATTCAAAATCTATCCAAATGAGGTTATGATGTCCAATCAAACGAGGATAAGATAAAAATAAGTTTGTCCAAAAGAGACTATACTATTCGGCTAAATGAGGATAAAGTATAAATTCAAAATCTATCCAAACAAGGCTATGATATCCAGCCAAACAAGGATAAGGTGAACATAAGTTTGTCTAAAAAAAGCTATGTTATCTAACCAAACGAGGATAAACCAGATCGTGAGATATCCGATCTTCGAATTGGACCTCATAATTTCAAATTCTAAGACACCCGATCTTTGAATTGGACCTCATAGTTTTAGATCATGAGACAACTGATCTCCGGATTGGACCTTATAATTGCAAATCGTGAGACACCCGCTCTTCGAATTGAATCTTACAAATCAAGATCAAATAAGATCGTGAGATATCCAATCTCTGAATCAGACCCCATAAATCAAGATAACGAATTGAGGTCATCAGAAAGTCGATCTCGTAGAAGGTCAAGCTCATCAAAAAGCTGACCTCATTAGGAGGTCGACCTCATCATAAGGCCAACTTCGTTAGAAGACTGACCTCATCAGAAGATAGACAGTTGAGTTCATTAGAAGTCCGACCTCATCAAATAGCAAAGATCATCAAAAAGCCGATCTTCGAATCGATACAACTCCGAATGGTACAAATGGAGATAAGATCTTTTTATCATTAAAAATCCAATCTCTGGATCAATAGAGTCTCGAAGGGTACAAATGAAGATAAGATCTTTCTATTATTAAAAAATCGATATCTAGATCGGTAGAGCCCTTAAGGGCATAAATGAAGATAAGATCTTTCTATCAATAAAGAATACCAATCCACAGATCAAGTTTATCTTGCAGCTTTATAAAATACCGATATCCAGATCGAGATTATCTTGAAGCTCTGACAAATAATGATCTATGAATCGAGGTTATTTTAGATTTCTATCAAATAACGGTTTATGGATCGAGTTTATCTCACAGCTCTATAAAATATCGATATCTAGATCAAGGTTATCTTAAAGCTCTATCAAATACCAATTTATAGATTGAGGTTATCTTGGATTTCTATCAAATATTGATCTATGGATTGAGTTTATCTTGTAGCTCTATAAAGTACCGATTTTTGGATTGAGGTTATCTTGAAACTCTATCAAATACCGAATTATGGATCGAGGTTATCTTCTATCAAATACCAATCTATGGATCAAATTTATCTTGCAGCTCTATAAAATACCAATTTATGGATCGAGTTTATCTTGCAGCTCTATAAAATATCGATCTATGGATCGAGATTATCTTGAAGCTCTATCAAATACCGATATACAGATTGAGTTATCTTGGATTTCTATAAAATACGAATCTATAGATCGAATTTATTTTACAGCTCTATATATATTGATCTTCAAATTAAGGTTATCTTGAAGCTCTATCAAATACTGAGCTATGGATCGAGATTATCTTCTATCAAATATCGATCTATAGATCGAATTTATCTTGCAGCTTTATAAAATACCGATCTTCGGATCGAGGTTATCTTGAAGCTCTATCAAATATTGATATACGGATCGAGGTTATTTTAGATTTCTATCAAATACTGATCTACGGATCAAGATTATCTTCCAGCTCTATAAAATATTAATCTTTGGAGCGAGGTTATCTTGAAGCTCTATTAAATATCGATCTATGAATCGAGATTATCTTGGATTTTTATTAAATACCAATTTATGGATTATGGTTATCTTACAGCTCTATAAAATAACAATCTTTGGATCAATATCTTATGAAATATCAATCTTTAGATCAAAGTTATCCTGATAATCAAAAATTCGATCTATTCTCTACATCGGATAAATAATATCAATCTTTGATCGGGATTATCTTAAAGTTCTAATAAAAATTCGATCTACTCAAGACTATATCGGATAAAGTTATGAAAATTTGTCTAAGAGACAAAAATACATAGCTCAAACTTGGGCTACTTTCATCCAAAAGTGACTTCTTCGAACTCAAAAGTAGAGGGCAAGTATTATGAGATCATCCCACCTCAGTTAATGTCCTCATGACTCAAGAGTTCTCAGATTGATAAGAATTTCAATAAGGCTTGACTATTGAGCTCATTATAAAGCCGACCTCATGGAGGTTGAACCCATCATAAAGTCGATCTCAATTAGAGGTTGAGCTCTTCATAATGTTGACCTCAATTGAAGGTTGAGCTCATCATAAATTCGACCTCAAGAAGATTGAGCTCATCATAAAGCCAACCTCAACTGGAGGTTGAGCTCATTATAAAGCCAACCTCATAGAGGTTGGGCTCATCATAATACCGATCTCAACTAGAGGTTGAGCTCATCATAAAGCCTATCTCATGAAAGCCGACCTCATCATAATGCCGATTTCAATTGGAGGTTGAGCTCATCATTAAGCTTATCTCATGAAAATTGAGCTCATTATAAAATCGACCTCAACTGAAGGTTGAGCTCATCATAAGGCCGATCTCAACTAAAAGCCAAGATCATTAGAAGGCTGACATCATCAGATGGCTGACCTTATTAGAAAGCCAATCTCTGACACATGATAATATCACCATATCACATCAGTTGATCTAAAGATTCACCATTACTACTTCAAGCCACATCACCAAAGGTACGATGTCTAGTTCGAATGATTATTGATATCTGCTATTCCACATCGGTCTTCCACCAACCTCTCTAGCAATAGTAGTTTGACTCAATAGCTAATCTGAGATTGGGTTTACTTTGTTCTCACTGCAAGCACTATTTTGGCAAATTACTAATGTTACCAATATAGTGAGATCAATGAAACACTGATCTTGACATAGTCAAACTTTGACCAGAGCACTAGCTGCTTCCCAGTTATATCATAGTTATTCTTCAGCTATATTACAGCTATTTACCACTTAGACAAACGACCTACAACTGTTATACAGTTGGCCATTCCGTTATAATAAACTAATGGTCTAATAAATTTTTCTTAAGGTCTAAGTAAATCCCTCTATAAATAGAGAGATAGAATATCCTTCCGAGAGATAAGTTTAAGTATAAGATTCATAAAGTTAATACTCTACTGAAATCCATTCTCGACTTCTCTACTAAAGGAAGATCAAATCTCTCTCTACTCAAATCCTTCTTTCTTGCCTTTTAACCTTCTATTTTCACTATCTGTTCTCAAGACCTTAGCTAACTTAGGCATCAAAGAATCCTAAACCAAAGGATACCCCACTAGTTCTTCGAACTTTCTTACAGATTGGTTCATGATCCACGTCAACCTAACTCCAAATTAGCTCTCTAGGACGTGTTCTTCTTGACAATCTGAAGCCTTACTACAATAATGCGCAATCAGAAATTGATGAAATACAAGGGGTAACAAGGCGTGTTATCCATCGTGGGATTTGCACGATCCAATTACATCCGGTGCATACAATAATTTCTCCTTTAGGAGCCATTCCAATAAGGATATAAACTTCAATGGCTTAGTGAAAGATAATTATGTTCATGTTGGAGATCATTGTAGGAGAGTTCTTTATGCTAACGGGATGCTTGGTTTGTGACTAGAATTAAAATCAAAATGAATTGAAATCAGAATCAGAATGGCCAAATCGTCTGAAGTATTTGGTTCGTAATAGGAATGAAAATTTAAATTCTTATGAGTGAGGATTGAGTTTTGGATGGATTATTCCATTCCCATTCTACCCTAGAATGATAACTAGAATGGAACTCCTCCCAACCACATGGGTAGAATGGGACTTATCCATGCCCATTCCGATTCCAAACCCTAACTTCTTTCAACCAAACACCTCCTAAATCTTGCTAACTCTACCACTCTTGTACTAGCAACTAAATTAAGAGTGGCATGGGCAAGGTTTAACAATCGCTATCCATTGTCTCAGGATTAACAGGTTCTAGTCATAGTAAGTTTACACAACTATGATACATTAGATGTTTATAATGATCTTTTTAATGCTTCTATTTCTTATAACACCCAGTTAAAGAACATGAAGGCTATGTGAGGAAATTTTGCAGCAATTCCATTTATTTCATATATATTTGGCTTGAAGGAATACGCATCAACTAGGACCTTAACCCATGAGATTATTTATACCTAGATCCCTCTACTGTTGGTCATCGCAAACGTCTCTCGATGTGTTTTCTTAGGGGTCATTTGGTTGGAGGTAATCTCACATAGAAATGATTCTCATAGCAGATTACAATGTTTGGTATGAAAAGTAGAAGGAAGAGAAGGTAAAAAAAATGGTGGATCCTATGCTTATTTTTCGAAGAGAGAAAGTAAAATAAATACTATAGGAGTGTTGGACTAGTTGGTATTTAGCAAATTCTCGAATAATGGTAATCCATATTTGATAAAAATACATCCAATAAAGTTGTATATATAATAATTGACTTTATTCTAATATCCTTCAAAATGTGAGGATTTGTGGTACTCCCAAGCCTTAGAAGGCCATGTGAGGAGTCAGAGGATTGGCTCTGGAGATTCTAGGAGCTTGGTTGGTGCTTCGAAGATCTGAAATTTAAGGTAGAACAAGAAATCAAAGCCGAAGAATCAAGACTGCAGAAAGAATATTTTCTGCAGATTGTCAACTTAGTCCAAAACTGAGTCGGCTAAGTTTCAGAGCACAGGCAAAATAGAAAGATCGAATTTCGGAACTGTAGGTACGGCACAGAACTAGGTCGGCTCAGTTTCAGACTGAGCCGATCCAGTAGAACTTAGCCGACTCAGTGCTGAGACTGAGCTGACTCAGTGTACGGGCAGAGTTATGCGAGGATCTATTTTGGGCTAAGGTATGGATTAATCCTAGGGATCTTAAGACCTAGTTTGAGAGGTCTTAAGGGGGCTAACTTATGTATGGATCGGATCTAAATTCAGAGGATAAGAGTATGGGAGACATGGGTGTACATGGGCTCGATGAGTGCTTTCATATATTGGATTAGCCAGAAAAGTTTTTAAGCTGGGGTTTATTAGGGTTCATGTGAAAACTCTAGGGTATATAAATTAGGACATTATAACTTTTACAGAAGAAAAAAATATAATTGAGCTTTTCTCCCTAACTCTCTTTTTTCTTCTCTCTGGTTCTAACACTAAAACTCTAGCTTCTCTCATCTTTCTTAAATCTTCTTTAGTTTGCTGGATTAACACAAAGATTCACGCAAGAGATCGAATCTACGGCTGTGGCTCCGAGCAGCCGTAGGAACAATACAAAATTCATTTAATAAAAAACTTTTGTAAAAAAATTAAGATGAAGATGGTATTATACAAAAGGTTATACGATTATAGTCATCATATAAAAACTAATTAGAGATAACAATACTATCATAGTATTAAAAAAATATTTTATATTGAAAGATATATTTATAAATTTTACCATATTTTCATATAGGATTACTCCAACCAAATGCAATAATCCTTTTTCAGTGTTATTTTTTGGAGTAGTTTTTCCACCAACCAAACATAATAAAAATTATTTTTTTCTATAATTATTTTTTTAGATAAATAATTTTTAAAAATTATCAGACTATCCCATAATCTGATGTACCCTAACTAAACAGATCCTAAGATTTTAATTCTAGGCTTGACCTCCTAAGCCACCTACCAAAAAAAAAATTCATATATAGGTCATCACCGTTGGAACAGTATGGATTCTTGAATGTGCAAGCCATCACTAGGCTGCTTGAGTTTGATTATAAAGGTTGTTTGATTATAAATTGAACCCAATTGGTGCTCTGTTTAGCTTATTTTCAGCTCAATTGATCACAATCATTGAATAAAAAATAATTAAATTATATACATACACCAAACTAGATATTAGTTATATAATTTTTATATTTATTTTACTAATTAAATAATACCTAAAATTAATCTGAGAAAAATACATTTCGACTATAGTATAGATATTAAATTGCTAAGATTATTTTAAGCTATATATATTATTTATTTGTTTATCGATGAATGTATGTATGTATATTAACGACTTGGGAATAAGGGTGTGATTGAGGGATCAAGATTGGGTCTGATCAACTTTAGCTTGAATTATTTTGATATCAAAGTTTGAGATCAAGCATGTTGGCTTGTAATTTAGTGGGCCCAACTCAAGCTCTGTTTTGAAGAAAGTTAACCATGAGCCCATTTAGATTAGTTCAATGACTTAAATTGAGACAAAATCAATTTGAGTTTGCATTAAGCTTGAATCAATCTTCAAACTCAATTCCATGCCCTGCAATTCCTTTTTTTCATTTTATCATGATTGATTATGTACTTCCTTGCATATTATATATATATATATATATATATATATATATATATTGTATTAAATCTATTATATGAATTATGCTGCAAAATTTGATCAAACCAGGTTTATTTTTGGCATGGATTGAGATTAACACTGAGCATGTGAACTAGGGTCAAGTTTGGGTCAGTTGCATCAGAACCATGTCTCATTATATCTCACTTTGAACCAAGGTTGAGCTGCTCAAATTAATTGACAAAGCTTACAACCTAAGGCTTTTGCTAAATCCTATAAAGATATTGTTCTTAATGTCTCAAACTTGACTCATTAATGAGCTAGATTGAGCTTGTGTCAATTATAAAATGCGACAAAATTAAACTAGACCATTTCCAGTGACTCGGCATGTGAAATCACCATCTAATATCAGTTTATAATGTAATGCATATGATATGTATTTAGAAAGCCGTGCTATACCACACAAAGATCTTAAATTTTTTCCAGAAAATTGTGTAAAAGTTTTATCATTATCTGGACCTGTTTAAGGTCCATTTTCTGTTCCGAGGTGCAATGGTTATATCCCATGGGCCGCGTTTGGACGGACGACGGCCCTGCCATGCCCGTTGACGCTATTGCGTCAATGTGGGCCATCGTGTGGGCCTGCCAACATGCAACAGGATCAGGATCAGGGGTTCCTCTAGAGTCTAGCAATCAACCATCCTTTACCCTTTTTTAAACAATTAAACCTCAAATAATTTTGTCCTTTGTTGGCAAAGTTAGGTTTAATAAAAGCAAAAAGCTCGACTTCCAGAAGCCTTTGTACCTTCCACTAAAGCCTTCTATAATTTTTTTTCACTTATTCTCCCATCATATATTGCAGACCGGATTCCCACATTGGTAGAACGGCATCCATCCGTTTCTAAAAGATGGATTCCCGTTCTCAAAGAAGAATAAGTTCTTCTTGTTGGTGCCACATGTTAGGCTTATATTTTTCCCCACATCCACTAGGATTCAAGGCTTCTGCCTCCAAATTATCCCCCAACCAACCCTTCTCCTGGTAGGCTGACAGCCTACTACCCTCATTTAAGTCATCCCGTCAAGGTTCTAATAACAGAATAAATCCATAATAATGAATATAATAGATCCACATAGAAAACCTTCTTAACCATTGTAATGATTATAATAACCATTATTTCTTCTACTATATATGATTTTAATTTTCCAATATTAAAAAACTGACTTTTAAAATGAAATTATTATAGATGGTAGCTGAAAAATAGCAGCATCATTTTTAAATTCAGTGATCAGTACTTAACTCATAAAAAAATATTATTTTTTAAATTGTATAATCTATTTTGGAGGAAAATTGATATTTTTGAATTTAAAAAATAACTAACTACTTTTGTGTCATAATGAACCGTTACATAACGGAGAGAGCTAAAGTTAGTATGTTAGGCGTGATTTCAAACCTTCCCATCCTTCCTAACTTTTCCATCTTATCTTAATTTTAAATCCTGCGTTATGGTGGTTCTCCGTGAAGCATAAGACACCATGTAACGTAAAAAGGAAGCCTTTTTTTTTTTTTTTTTCCCCCTCCATCCATTGATGCCGAAGGAAAGGTTGCTTTTGCCCGGGAAAAGACGGGGAAGAAAGGATGGAAAAAAGAGAGAACCCGTCTCGTTCTAGACAGGTGGGGCCCTTCCTTTCCAGCCCACGTCCCTCCCAATAGAAAGGCGAAATCCGCCTCGCTATTCGAAATTCTCCCGGCTAATGCAGCGAAAAAGAGAGGGAGACAAGACGGTCAGCGAAGAACCTCCCTGCCCGGGCGAGCCGGTCAGCGGCCCGCATGTGACGCCGCCTGTCATCGCTGACCGCTAGCCAGCTCACGCCGTCAACAGCCCCCCGACCCGTCAGACCCGCCGATCGTACGCCCACCCGTCTGGCGCTCGAGTAGCCTGGCGGGCTGACCCTCGCGGAGCAAAAGTTAACAGCAACGAGATCCGTCACGGTTCGCCGTTACTCCCTCCTTGATTTACTAATAATGACTGTTTAACCGCTCTCTCCCTTATACATCACTTATAATAAAAAAATTATTACAACAGATTATTTATTATTTTCACTATCTTTTATGCACTATTTTTAATTAAAAAATATTATAATATTATAATATAAGCATTACTATAGGTTTGTACATCGATCGCTCATCGACATGAATCTGAGATTTGGTTGAAGAGATGCTTTTTTCTAAAAAAACCTGAAAGTCTGCATGTACCAAATATACTCCAGCGAGATTCTTTAATATTTAAGTTAGTCAGAACTTGAGAATATAAAAAAAAAAAATAGAGAAAGTGTGAGTACTACTCTCTATGGATGTATTTACTCGCCTATCTTAGGATTTTCTAGTTATCTCTTTATATAGAGATAGAACTATAGATTATTATGCCTAAATCCGATAGGTAATTAGATTCTTATGTTGTATGTTGTTAAGTCTTAACTAGGTAGGCTGTTGGGATAGAAAATTCGCCAACTAACCTACAAATCAAGATTATTAGTTGTGAGTGCAAGTTGTCCATGTTCCAAAAGTCATTTAGAGTTTTCAATGACCTAATCCCACCATTGACATGTCTGGTGGCTTGAGGTTGGCATGGCATCGAGGTGTGGCCTCAATTTGGATCCAAGGTCGATTGTATGCATAATAGGTCATAGCCCTCAAGGTGATGTTGTCTGATGTCTGGGTCAGTTTCTAATGAGCTGGAGTAGATACCTGCTTGATCGGCATTCAATTGGTAATGGGACTGACTATCACTTGGGGTCATTAGCTTGTACTATATCTTCCTGGGTTGAATCCATAATGTTGTTTAGGTCATCTCAGTTTTAATTCGAAGTGTCTCAATTGGCGAAAAATGGCTCATCTAAATTATGATTCATATCCCAATACTTGCCCTCCACTTTCGAGTCCAAAGTGGCTTGCTGACTTCGGACATAGGAGTAGTTTGTTGAGGAAGCCATTTTTTGATCATCGGATATATTCGAGATTAATTTCGAATTGATGCTAGGACTTATGCTATTATTATTATGTTGAATATTTTAGGCCGGCCCCAGCTCCCAAAGTGACCTTCGGACATGCCATAATTATGAAAACACAAGAATTGAGGTGGTGCACCGAAATTATTTAGAATATTCGATTCTGAGGATTCTTTGGTGGCTGGCGCACCTTAGCCGAGGTTGATACGTGGTAGGATGCATGTTTTCCATAATCATTACAGATTACTATGCTAATCAGAAGTTGACACATGTCAACATCTTAGGTGGGTGCGTGGAACCATCAGATTGATCAAGACCATTAGTGCAACTATAAGTGACGGCGCTTCTTTGCTTATTTTCCACCCTCCTTTGTTTCTTCTCCAGATGCTTTTCCTCCATAGCCATTGGGAGGCTTCATCGTAGCCATGCGCCACCTACAAGGCTTCGAGCGATTATCTTTGAGGTTGCCATTAATCATCTAGTAGGCCTCTCTGGGCTACTTCCTTCTTTTCTGCAACCTCACAGTCTTCCCCTATAGTCATTTAGGATTTCTTCCTTCAGATCTTCCGTTTGATTTGTTTTCTTGCCTTGGTTCTTAATTTTTCTTTGCATCTTCTTTATATTTTTATCTTTTCTTCGATCGAAATGGAATCTGATGGTAGTGAGACCCAGGACGAGAACCTTCGGGCCTGCCAGGGCTCTCAGTTGGTTTCTCCTTAGATCAGGTCTGGTGTGGAACCCTAGGCCACTGCCACCTCGAATCCCCTAGCTTAATCTAAATCATCCAATTTGGATGCTCCCGAGCATAGGTCAGAAGCAGAGAGGTCTACCCTTACTGAGTTTGATCTAGAGAGGATTCGAGCTTTTTATCAATTTTCTGACTGATTTCGATTGAAACTTGCCTGGTTGAGTTGACCGGGTGATTGATGCTCCCAAAGGGCAACTTATGATTTACAAGAAGTTTCTTCAAGCTAGATTTTGATCCTCCCTTCATCCTTTCATTTTTAATCTTCTTGACTTTTATCGGCTCATCCCTGCTCAGATCAGTCTAAATAGTGTTCGGATAATTATAGCTTTTATTATTCTTTGTGTTTTGATCCATATCGAGCTAAAGTGCTCACTATTTTGAGCATTCGTCACATTGAAGAGGCACCCCCGAAATACAAGCCGATGGTACTTCAGTCCTCATTGGGGCTTCTGCTTCATCACGAGGTTGCCTTTCTCTATCCATGGATGGAAATGCCGCTTCCTTTTCATTTCTTCCGATCTCAGGCACCCACGGACCTCTTGGAATAAGTATGTTGAGCCACCTCGAGGATTAAGAGCATCTCCAAAAATTACAGCATATGTAGATTCCTTCACTGAAGGAGTTTCTATCTAAGCAGGCTTTGTATAATGTCGGTATCAACTTAGTCAGTCCTTGAGATACGACTGATCTCCTAAACTTGAGCTTTTCATTTTAACTTTGTTTTCATATCTGGCCAAGTACTAACTCTTATTTGTTGTTGCAGCGATGAGGCCGATCGACCTTAGAGTCATTATGATCCATCCCGAAGAAGAGATCGGGCTCCTTTAGTGGCAAAGCATTGATATCGAAAAAGAAGCAACGAGTAGCTATTTCTCCACCCAAGCCGATGACAATCCTAGGGTCCTCCAATAATAAGCCACTGGTCGATGACAAGCCAAAAATTGTTCCTGTTGCACTATTGAGGTGGCAGTGAAAAGCTATCCTTTGGGCAAGCTTTGTTGATGTTAATGTAATAGATGCATATCCTCCACTTGCCATTATTCTTTTTCACTATCATCACATTCGCTAACTAACCAGGGTAATGAGCTTCTCAAATGAAGCTCGCTGCCATGAATTTGTCTATCTCCTCATACATCACCTGCCATTGATTTGGTGAAAAGTTCCTCTTTTTTTACTGAATCGAATGATGTCCAAGGTCAATACTTAACCTATGAATAATGATTTTAGGAAAAATAATTGGTATGTCGGACGCCGACTAGATGAAGATGTCAGCATTCATCCATAGAAACTATAGCAGGCGATCCTATAGGTCAGTTGTTAGCATTGTCGTATCTAGATCATCCTAATTGGATTGTCCTCTTGGAGCGGTATGGACTCCAGTTGCTCAGTGGGTTCTCCTCAAGCCTCCTTAAACTCTTCTTGATGGTCGAGATTCTCGATTGGCAGAGACTCTATAGGCTTCTTTCCCTTCATTGAAGCCATGAAGCATTGACGGGCGCTGCATCTGGTCTCCTTGGACCTTATCGATCCTATTCTTTGTTGGAAACCTTACCAAAAGATGGTATATAGATACTATCACCCGGAGCATGTTAAGCTCAGATTAGCTGATTTTGACATTATAGGAGGATGGAATTCGGACCACTATGAAGGTCAGCCGCATGATAGTCTACCGAGGCTCTCATCCTATCATGATAGCTAGGGTTATTTCTCCCTCAACTAGAATGGAATCTTCTGAGAATCTGACGATACGAGTATTTATCTTTTTCAGCTGATTTGCTGATAGTTTTATTCTTTGGAAAGTATCATAAAACAAGATATCCATCAAGCTTCCATTATCAATGAGGATTGTTTTTATATTATAGTTTGCTATCATCATAAAAATAACAATAACATCATCATGGAGAGTTTGAACTTCTTGAATATTCTTATCAAAAAAAAATTGCATCACCCATTCACCATCTCTTCGGTGACAAACTCCTAGCTCGATCCTTTGTTCTATGTTCTTGATGAATTCCGAGATCATGTTGATGATGCCAACTATTAGACGATTGCTGTTGTCCTCCTCCTTGGGTTCATACTGAGGTGGCTGCTCAATCATCCGATATTTTTGTTCTTAAACTTACTTTCAATGTATCCTCTTCGAATCGAGACTTCAATCTTGTCCTTCAGCTGGCGGCACTCAGTGTCGTGATTGATGTCATAGTGGAACCAGCAATATACTTATTCTAATTCTGCTTCGTCAATGAGACTTTTGTTAGCTTTGGCTGATGAAGATATTTCTCACTATTGATCTCCATGAGGATCTGGGACTGAGGTATGGACTAGGGGGTGTAGGTGTCAAACCAACAAGAAGGACTCCTCGACCTCAGGTTCTTCAACTGGTCAGAGGACTCGGGCTCACCTTGGGTTCTTCGAAGCACCTCCTAGGGGTGCTTTTCGCCTCCTTATTTTTCTCAGCTTGCTAATGGATAGCTACTGCTTCCTCAACCTACGCATACTTTTGAGCATAGACAAGGTTGGCATAGTCCCTCGAAAAGCTCTTATCAAGGAAGAAGAGTAGGTAGTTGCTCTGAAGTGCCCTATTCAGAGCTGACATCATAGCCTCCTCATTGAGGTTGCAGACTTCTAATGTGGTCGTGTTGAAGCGGGCCATGTGGTCATGCAGCGACTTTCTCTCTTTTTGTTAGATGGAGAAGAGGCTATCAGAGTTCATTGATCAAAGATGGTTGCTTTTGAGCTACATGACGAACTACCTGTCGAGTTGCTAGAAGAAATGGATGGTCTCTAGTTGGAGACCAGAGTACCATGCTCACATTGACTTCTTAAGCATGGCCAGGAAAGCAAGACATCTAAAACATCATGAGGGCTCAGTAGCCCTCAAGGTGGTCCGATGGATTCAAGGATCCATCAAAAGATTCCACTAGTGGTATCATGAACCAAGGTGGGACTAGTTCCATCAATATTCTTTAGGAGAAAGGCAAACATGCACTAAAACTGAGAGGGTTATCAGGCTTCCGATCTCCTTCTTAGTCCAACTTGAGCCCTCACTCGATCTCTTGAATCTTCTACTCGAGGTTATTTTTATACCGAGATCTCTCGAGGTACTGAGAGTACCTCGAAACTGAGTCTCCTCTCAAGGACTCGAAGGCCCAATGTCACTGATCCACTCTCTCAGACCTTCATCAAGGTGAGAGGGAATGGCAGCTAGCCGACTCCAAATGGTGAGGGAGCCGCGGGGCCTCTCCAAGCTCTTGGGGTGGGATCGGTGGCCGCGCTATGATGGAGCGGTTAGGTCCTATTGATTTTGTCCCTCCATCATTTATTGGAGCTTCTGGACTATGATGGTAAGTGCCTGGACTTGCTAAACCAAGGCGTTGAATTGTTAAGGGCCTATGGCCATGGCAGATGGAGTCGGATTCGCCACTAGCGATTTTGAGCTCCTTTGGCTCCATCGGGATGACTGGTGGAGAGAGGTAAGAAGTGTCTTATATTCGAGTCCTCATCATCTTCTTCCATCTTCCTTTAAAAAATGGGTGAGAAAAATTCTTTCTCTAGTACTAGTTTGTTGCTACAAGTCTCTGAACCAATGTTGGTTGTCTGCCAATGTGAATCTTGGGTCTGGTTGAAGAGGTACTTCCTCTCGGAAAAATTTACAATGGAAGTTCGAACGCGCTAGAGGTTGAGAACATGGAAGAAACAAGTGAAAAAATTGATAAAGTATGGGTACTACTCTCTGTGGGTGTATTTACTTACTTATTTTAGGATCTTTCGGTTATCTCTTTATATGGAGATGAAGCTATCGGTTGTTATGCCTAAATCCAATAGGCCATTAGGCCCTAAAATTGTAGTTTGTTAAGCCTTAATCGGATAAGACATTAAGATAGAAAATTCATCTACTAACCTATAAATCAAGATTATTAGTCGTGGCTCTAGGTATCCATGTTTCGAAAGCCATTGGAAGATTTCAACAAACTCATCTCGCCATTGAGATGATTGGTGGCTTGAGGTCGCATGACACTAGGATATCGTCTTGATTTGGATCCGAGGCTGGTTGAATGCATAAGATGTTATAGCCCTTAGGACGGCATTACCTGATGTTTGAGTCAGTTTCTAATAAGTTAGAGTCGATATCTACTAGATCGATGTTTAATTGATGATGGGGTTGACTATCACCTTGAGTCATTGATTTATACTATCTCTTTCTAACTTGGATCCATAATATGATTTTGGCTACCTCGGTTTCAAGCTGAAGTATCCTAATTGATGAAAAAAAGACTTATCCGAATGACTTATATCCCAATAATAAATATCGACTATTTTTGATATCTTACACTATTTTTAATAAAATAATCTTTCAATTCAAAATTTTTCTTAGATTAAATGACAAGTTTATCTGGTAAGTTTGGAAAATGTTACTATTGATTTTATATTATTGAACGTTAATTTTTTTCAGATCATAATATCATTTTTCATCGTAACACCGTTATGACTCTAACTACTTGCTATTTTGGTATAAAAAACTTCGAATGAAATATAATGAGTAATTAATGACCGTTATAACAGTTTAGGATGTCAGGGGGATCCACGGTTGTAACGTCACAGAACCCTTCACTGAAACTTCACTTGTTTCTTGTTCTCAAAAAAAAAAAAAAAAAAAAAAAAACCCTTCACTTGATCCCCGCTCTCCTCTCTTGTCCTCTGTAACGGCCGTTAGACCCCCTGACGATTCTGTAACCTTGCACGAGAGCCACGGTCACGTTACGCATCATGAGATGCAGTCATGCAGTCTCTTCCTCCGTGCACTCCATCCCCACTCACACCCACTCCCTCTCGTTCTCCACTGTCTCTCTTTCCCTCTGATTCTCTGGCCACAAACCCAACACTCGCCTGATGCTTATTCTCTCCAACACCACCCCATCCCATCCCCTTTTATCTGCCCCTCCTCCCCTCTCCCGCCAGAAGACTAGTACCACGAGAACAAAAAAAATAAACCAAGGGATTGAGATGAAGCCTTACCCGGCTCTGTTCGTCTTCATCCTCTTCTCTTCTTTCCCTCTCTTCTTCGCTTCCAGTGATGGCGACTTCGATGCTCTACTGAAGCTCAAAGATGGGCTGATAGGTCCCGCCGGCGATGGCCTCCACGACTGGGACCCCTTCGCCTCGACCCATTGCTCCTTTTCCGGCATCACGTGCGACGCGGATGACCGCGTCGTCGCTCTCAACATCTCTTACGTCCGATTCCACCGCGCTCTGCCGCCGGAGATCGGACGCCTCGACCGGCTTGTCAACCTCACCATCGTCTGGGACTCCATCACCGGCCGCCTCCCGGCGGAGATCGCCGGCCTCCCTGCCCTCCGCCTTCTCAACATCTCCAACAATAACTTCACCGGCTTGTTCCCGGACGTCGACGGTGGGTTCCCCGCGCTGGAGGTCCTCGACGCCTATAACAACAACTTCTCCGGCCCGCTCCCACGCGGCCTCGCCAAACTCCCCCGCCTCCGCCACCTCCATCTCGGCGGGAACTTGTTCTCCGGAGAGATCCCGGAGTCCTACGGTGGTATCGAGAGCCTCGAATACCTGGGCCTCAATGGGGACGCCCTCTCCGGCCGGGTCCCGGCGAGCTTGAGCAGGCTCACAAATCTACGGGAGATGTACATCGGCTACTACAGCACGTACGAGGGCGGCATCCCGCCGGAGTTCGGGATGCTGACCTCGCTAGTCCGGCTCGACATGGCGAGCTGCAACCTCTCCGGTCCGATTCCGCGGAGCCTCGGCCGGTTGAAGCTCCTTGACACGCTCTTCTTGCAGTGGAATAACCTCACCGGCACGATTCCGCCCGAGCTCGGCGGGCTCGACCGGCTCCAATCCCTCGATCTCTCGAACAACGAGCTCACCGGAGAGTTGCCGGAGAGCTTCGCAGGGTTGAAGCAGCTCCAGCTCCTCAATATCTTCCGCAACCACCTGCGCGGCCGCATCCCGCCGTTCATCGCCGATCTCCCGAATCTTGAGGTGCTCCAGGTCTGGGAGAACAACTTCACCTTCGGACTTCCAGAAGGGCTCGGTCGGAACGGCCGGCTCGTGAAGCTGGACGTAGCCACGAATCGCCTTACCGGGACGATCCCTCCCAACCTCTGCGCCGGCGGGCGGCTCGAGCAGCTCGTTTTGATGGAGAATGCGTTCTTCGGACCGATTCCAGAGAAACTCGGAGATTGCAAGTCGCTGGTCCGCGTCCGGCTCGCCAAGAACTTCTTAAACGGGAAGATCCCCGCCGGGCTTTTCGATCTCCCCTCCGCTGACATGCTCGAGCTTCGCGACAACTACCTCTCTGGCGAGCTGCCGGCGAGGATGGCCGGGGACAAGCTCGGCATGCTCATCCTCGCCAGCAACTGGATCTCCGGCCCGATCCCGCCAGCGATCGGGAACCTTCGTGGGCTTCAGACCTTATCTCTGGAGTCAAACCGGCTCTCCGGCGAGATCCCGCCCCAGATCGGCGATCTGAAGCAGCTCACCAAGCTTAACCTGGGCGGCAACAACCTGGTCGGAGAAATCCCTCCTGATCTCGCCCGGTGCGCTGGGATACTCGAGGCCGTCGATCTCAGCCGTAACGTTCTGACCGGCGAGATCCCGGCGGCGATCACGGAGCTCCAGAACCTCAACACACTAAACTTATCCAGAAACCATCTCTCCGGCGAGATCCCGTTCCAGATCCAGCGGATGCTGAGCTTGACCACCCTCGATCTCTCCTACAACAACCTTTCGGGCGAGATTCCGGTCCAGGGGCAGTTCTTGGTCTTCAACGAGACCTCGTTCATCGGCAACCCCGACCTCTGCGGTGGCCCGCTGCACGTGCCGATCCCGTGCGGCTCGTCCCGGGGCCAGGCTCGGGGTGGGTCCGGGGCCGTCCGGGCCCGCAGGAAGCGGTTCTTCGCGTGTGTCGTGCTGCCGGTGGGGATTATAATTCTGGTGGGCCTGGCGGCGCTCAAGGCATGGAAGGCGTGGAGGGGAAAAGACCGGTCCGGCGCTTGGAAGATGACGGCGTTCCAGCGGCTTAATTTCACGGTCGACGACGTCATGGAGTGCTTGAAAGAGGACAACGTCATCGGCAAAGGCAGCGCCGGTATCGTTTACCGTGGGAATATGCCGAGCGGTGCCGATGTGGCGATCAAGCGGCTGGTTGGGCGCGGCGGCGGAGAACACGACCGGGGATTCACGGCGGAGATAACAACTTTAGGCCGAATCCGGCACCGGAATATCGTCCGGCTGCTGGGGTTCGTGTCGAACAAGGAGACCAATTTACTACTGTATGTGTACATGCCGAATGGGAGCTTGGGAGAGATGCTGCATGGAAACAAAGGGGCGCATCTGGGGTGGGAGACGCGTTGCCGGATTGCGGTGGAGGCGGCAAGAGGGCTGTGCTACCTCCACCACGACTGCTCGCCGCTCATCATCCACCGGGACGTGAAATCGAATAATATACTGCTCGACTCGAACTTCGAAGCGCGCGTCGCCGACTTCGGCCTCGCCAGGTTTCTGCAGGACCCTGGCGCGTCTGAGTACATGTCCTCTATTGCCGGGTCCTACGGCTACATCGCACCAGGTACGCCTTCGCCCTGTTTCTTCTTTCTTGTTTGTTTGGGTCTAACTTTGTCTTCAGTCGCAAGTCAGAAGACCACTGACTTGAAGACATATAGGCCTTTTGGCTGTGGGGTATACGAGCGATAATTTCTAGCGAGTGGGTACCCGGATGTAGATATTTATGATGGGATTGATGCGATCGCTTTGTCGCCACTGAGCTCGATCTAATGGTCGCATCGTCGTGTCAATAACCGGGTTCGTGTGGAGAACGTCCGGGGGACCGCTTTTAGCGTGTCGGGCGTGCTCCCGTTAGCTGAGCTGACGTCCGTTATGGATTTTTGCAATTTTCTTTAGAAGACTTGGGAGGAATTCTAAGCCCACCTTCTAACCCGTGCCCGCAGCTTCCCTCCACCCGGGTATCCTTTGTCAGGGACATGGTGATTGCTGGCGGCTAATCTAATCTTCTGGAACCCAAGTTGTAGGAGTGGCCTATTTTGATAGGCGGAAAAAACACTTTACATAAAATCTTCGTGTAGCGCCAGTGTATTTCTTTTGCACCCGTTTCACTTTTTAGTGCGAGATTCTATGTTTTTTAAAGCAATTTTCAGCTTTTAGGGTTGCATTTAGGGCAAACCTTGGCCCAAGTTGATCTCTAAATATTTCAACCCCAATCCAACCCAACCCAGTCTCCAGTTGGGAGAAAGCATTTCTCTAACCCAGTCCACCTCAACTACATCTTAAACTGAATTTGGGTTGGGTTGGGTTAGGTTAGCTGAGCTGAGTTAGGTTGTTCCATGTTAATTGGATCAAATTGGGTTGCATAGAAATCTTAAGATAGGGGATAGATTTGCAATGTTTTGGTGAATTAATATTTGTTGAAGTGAGATCCTCTCATTCATAAATTTCAATGTCGCACATACATATAGTTTTGAAAAATTAAAAAGTAATTACATAAATATATAAAATCAGGATTTTTATGTATTTATTTATTTATTTGTATATTGGATCAGATTGGGTCAGGTTGGGTTAGGTTGAAGGTCAGACCTAACCTAACCCTACTTGACATCATGTTGGGATTTTTGAGTCGATGCCGAGTCCAAATTCCTAGAACAGAACCTCAACCTAACCCTATCTAGCGAGCGGGTTGGGTTGGCAGGGTTAGGTTGAGCCCAAGTCAAGCAGCATCCTATCATTCTGCACTTGAAACAAACAACTTTATAATCCATATTGAGGTAATTGCATTAATGGTATATGGAAGATGCTGATAGGCAATTTTTTAAAAAATTTCTTTCAAGTTATCCTTGTTATTCTGAGGCTCTAAAATATAAACCACAACATGCCCAGATCTTCGGGATCTCCTTGGATTAGGGTTGCAAAGAATTAGGGCAATGGCTACGGAAGCATTGGATGCTCAGCCTAGGGATCTTCAACTCTACTGCCCTAACATGTTTCTTTTCATGAGCAATATGGTAATAATGTGCCACTCAGGGAATTTAAACTTGGACCTCCCTTGAGCACTACAAGCTTTTAGGAGTGGGGTGCTAACCAGCTGAGTTATCATCTGCTGGGTGCTGTCCTTGCATCTTCTATTCCACATCTCTGCAAAATATTTATTTACTAGAAAAGACTAACAACATTTCTTGTTTAGATTTCCAACCAAGATGAGGTATAGTTATTATCTTTGCATGTATGGAAATTCCAACATTTGATCCGGATCAATCTTCTGCATTGTTGTTTTGATTCATGTCACCAGTTTTAGCATGATGCCATATATGTGAGGACATAATGGCTGCCCCAGTAAAGAACAGATGTAGATGTGTGGCATTGATACAGAATTTTCCATGCGTAAATTCTGAAGGTGCTTAACTGCACTTGTAAAAGTCCAAATGAAATTAATTTTAACATCCTGAAGTTAATTGGCCTTTGACAGAGTATGCATACACTCTTCGAGTGGATGAGAAAAGTGATGTCTATAGCTTTGGTGTTGTGCTTTTGGAGCTGATCACCGGGCATCGACCCGTCAGTCCTGCTGCATTCGGGGAAGGAGTCGACATCGTGCACTGGGTTCGGAAGACAACATCAGAGGTCACAGACCAGTCTGATGCTGCAGCAGTTCTTTCTGTGGTGGATCGCAGGCTCTCACGATGCCCTCTGAATTTAATCATCAATCTGTTCAAGGTGGCGATGCTGTGCGTGGAGGAGAAAAGCGTAGCACGCCCGACCATGAGGGAGGTGGTCCACATGCTCTCCAATCCAACAGCGTCGACTGCAACCGATCTTCTTGCTGTCTGAAACAAAAAAAAGTCTGAAATTCTAATTGTCTAATTACTGCTAATAAGCTATGAGGCATTTTGTGGGTTGTATATAGTCTCGTTTCCAGATTGCTTCCTGTATGCCAGTGTGGTCTTGTAAAAAGTCTGCTCACTTGACTCAGCTGAGTCTTGTCACTTGATTGTTGGGAAAATTGTATTGTGGAATGATGCTGTGATATTTAATGAACTTATATACTATCTGTGATTGGAGGGCATGCAGTTTGGCTAATGATGGTGGTAGGGTTAATAAATGAGACTGTAGAAATTGATTTTAAATTAGCTGCTGAACGTGGAATGTATGTAGGATGTGTGGCAAAAAAAATTTTTGGAAAACAAATTTTTCGATATACTACTGAATGAATGTGCCATGCGCTGTCAGATTGTTCTGTAGAAAAAAATTGCACACTATCTAATAGCATAAATTTAATGGAGCTCTTGACCCTTAGAGCCTCGTTAAACCCACGTGCTTGGTAAGATCAGCTGTGAATTAATGCAGTGCCTGCTGAACTGAAGGCAAAGCAAAAATAGCTTAAAAAGAACATTACATCTCTGCGTATGCTGCAAGCTTGGCTTCCTTCACTTTTCCTTTCCTAGGGCTTGGCATGCTGCAGCTAAATTTTGGTCGAGGTTATTTTTCCAAATATATGGCCTCAAATGTTTATTTTTGTTGCGTCTCACGTAATATATATGTGACTTCAACACCTCCACTTCTGTTATATTATCTAGCGAGCATGTTTTAGGTCAACGTATATTTTCATAGTACTCTTATATTTTGGAAGGATGAACATTAACTGCCATATCAGGGCTAAGCCAGTGGGCTAAATGCAAAGAAAAGCAGAAGAATCACGTCAAAATAAACAAGCATGCTGTCATTTTAATTCGTGATTAGCTATGTCTTCTGCTAAATCCCTATTTAAGTGAGACATAACTGGCCTGTGCTTGCTATCAGGGGAAATTATGAGTTGTTTCGCTAGCTTTTGATGCGAGTAGCTTTTGATGGGGAACCTTTTCTTTTTTGTTGTGAGAAATTTGGAGGTTAAAGGAGTTGGATTCTCCAGATACATTAATAAATGGGATAACACAGGCTGTTTAAGATGCGATTTATGCTATTCTGAAATCTTGCAGTTGTGGATCAATGATCAATCAAATGCTTATTTCCCTCTCTTTTTGGTTGCCTCATCTTTATTAAAGGCTCGCAGATAAAAAAGATTCTGCTACGCTTACCCAGGAAGCTCTCTCGAATTGGCATAAACCTAGTTTTGTAGCACCATCCATGTGTTAGTGGTTGGTCAGGGATCAAAATGTTACCTTTATCCTTCATGGTTAAAAAATTTGAGTTGAACATAAGTGAATTATGCCTCGGGATGTCTGGCATATCTACGAATAGCATGCAGCACTTGGATAATATCTTCTGAACCGATGTGACGACTGCTCTGAAAGCTCTTAGGAATGTTTTATTTTTTTGATTTTGTTAAATATGCTCATATTAGAATTGTATGAAATATCGAATCTTTTTTTCTTTAAAAAAGACTTAAATGAGCCAAGAATAAGTTGAAATAAAAATGAGTAAAGATTTAACAAAATAAACAACTTGGCTTAAATGATACTTAAACTCATGGTTCGAGCTTTAATACCATGATATCATGTTACCAAAAATTTTCTTAGAATGGGATCAATAATCTATATCAAGTATTCATTATAGAATGGTTTACAAAGAGAGCATAGAAAAATCAAATTATTTGATCATTTTGTTAGCCTTATCAAATTATAATTGAGTTTGACATGTCTTATACCCATAAGAGATAACATGGATATAGATGGTTGTGGTCTCTCATCTAATTAATTCTTTTACTAAATATATAATTCAATATATATTTCTTGTTGAAAAAATGCTTTGAGATTCATTCCATAATAAGCCTAAAAGAAGGTTCAAGATGACGAACGGAATCTAACGAGTCTAAGAACAGCCTAAATAGAGTCCAAACGAAGAAGATACATGTAAGAGAGTAGGCCAAGAGTAGCTTATAGGGTCCATGGGCCATTGGAGGGGCCCACGAGCCGATGCAAGTCGGAGGTGGCATAGGCCAGGCCTGGCAGCGCAATGGCTCTGGACCAGCAGTGTGTTGGGTCGGCCTAGACTCGTGCGAGCAGATGCTCGCGAGCCGCTCGGGTGCCAAGCCCGTTGGATAGCGCGGTCCATGATGGACCGCTCTCATTATCGCAGGGCACGACTGTGCGCATGGACCGATCGAGAGTCGATCATGATCAGATGGCCCAAAAAGAATCTGACATGATTTGAGCACTATTTACACGATCGGATAGCTTTGGTTCGAGCCGATCATGATCGGATGGTCTAGAATGGTTATAGGATTTGATTCGGGCTCAGTGTCCTAGTAAAACATTATTTTAAGATTTTTGGAGGCTATAAAATTTTGATTGATGAGTCATTTGTTACATCGAATAGCAAAGAGATTTTTTGAAAGATTTCAGAAAGCTTTTTTGAGGATTTTAGTGATTTTTGTTGAGAGACTCTTGTATAAGAATTGAGTGGTAAGTTTCTCTTATATTTATTTGATTTTGTTTCTCTCATAGTGAAGTTTTGCATGACCCATGGAATTAGGCTTAAGGCCAATTCATGTATTTTTTATTATATTTATTTATTATTCTTTCTTCTTTCTTTTCTCGTGTGGTATCAACATCCGCTTCTTATCATTGTTGTGATCTTGGGCAGATGATCCATATTCCATAATTGAGGGATCTATCCCAATAAGTGGTATTAGAGTCTGATTACCATGAACTAGTGGTATTAGGCAGTCCAGACAGAGGTGGTATTAATCAAAATTAGAAGATGGAGAAGATAAGCACAATAAGGTGGAGATCAATTAGTTTGACGGAAAGAGCAATTTCTTCTTGTGGCAAGCGATGGTAAAGGATATGCTCATCCAACATGAATTAATCGACACTCTCTTAAATGAAAAGAAGCCAGCCATAATAGAGAAGAAGACTTGGGAGCGGCTACAGATGTAGATAGTGAGTACCATCCGCATGTACCTGATGGATGAGATGGCGATTCATATACTTGGTGAGACTTTTTCGATGGTGCTATGGTCGAAGCTCGAAGAGTTATACATGGTGAAGTCTCTCACCAACACTCTTTCTCTAGAGGTAATTTTACTAACTATGGATGGATGAGGGATAGAGTATGCAAGAGCATCTTAGACACTTCCAAAAAATTATTACCAATTTTCTTGATGTAAGTAGGAAGGTTAAAGAGAAGATCAGGACATTGTTCTTGCTAGCTTGCCTTTTCTTTCGTATGAGTTTTTGGTAACTGCTTTTCTAGTGGAGAAGAGTACCATCAAGATGGATGAGATCACTGTGGTGATTTTTCAGAATGAGGTATTCAAAAGAGAGAACCCAGCTTTGAGCTCAAATAGCGGCAGCTCAGCTTTGACGATTTCTAGAGGAGCAGGTGGCAGCAGATAGAGCGACAGAGGATCATGAGATGGATGATCCAAATTCAAGATAAAAGATCTCAGCAAGATTAGATGCTACCCATATGATGAATTGGGGCATCGTGTTAGAAATTATCCTAAACTCAAAGATCAGACAAGGGCTACTGCAACGATGGCCAGTAGTGAGTCAGAGGCTGATATCTTGATGAGGTATCTACTTCTTTCCAACAGTAAATTTTAGATTCTACATGTATTTATAATGTTTGTTGTAGAAAGAAGCTGTTTGACTTTCTAAAGAGTAGTATGGGCACTGTTCATCTGCTGGATAGATCGAGCTGTGCGATCAGAGGCATCGAAATGGTCAACTAGAGGACACATGATGGTACAGTAAGGAGATTAGGGAAGGTTCAATACATATCCAATTTTAGATAGAATTTTATCTTACCAAGCAAATTAGATTCAAACAACTATAAATGGTAGCTGGTGATGGAATCCTGAAGGTCAAATGCAACGATAACATTATTTTGGAGGAAAAGAAAAGGATGAGAGGATATTACTATTTGGTAGGGAGCCCTATATGAGTTGGAGCTTCAGGAGCTAGAGAAAGCCCAGTGTGAGGTGGAGTTCTAAGTAAAGATGGATCGGGTACAAAATGAAAGACTCAGAAGGATGAGAGACGACATTGCAGAGTAAAATTTCTATTGCCATAGAAGATTTTTTTGAGTAGGTCTTTGGTCAGAGTGGACACAACCCATGACGGAGGTGGGACCGAGTGGTCTGGCTCAACTTCCACATTTGCCAATCCATGAAATAGCAGGCATGCCCAGGGTATAGGAGCGAGATAGATCATAGGCTCGTAAAGATAAGTAGAGGCCAAACATCGAGTCGAGATAGAGATTGTTGAGAAAAATACCTCAAGATCCAGTCCATAATAAGCCTAGAATGAGGTCTAGGATGACGAACAAAATCCAATGAGCCCAAGAACAGCACAAATAAAATCCAGACGAAGGAGATATACGTGAGAAAATGGGTCGGGAGCAGCTTGTATGGCCCATGGGCCGGTGCAGGTTGGAGGCAGCAAGGGCCAGGCTCGATAATGCATTAGCTTTAGGCCAGCAGCATGCTAGGCCGGCCTAGTTGCACATGAGCATGCATGAGCGGGCATGCATGGGCTATAATAACCCGGCCCATTGGGCCCTTAGACCTAGCCAAACCTAAAAGATTTGAAAAAGAAGAAGACGAAAAAAAAGAAAACCTCACACGTGCGGGTGTGCGTGAGGCAAAGAGAGGAAGACTTGGGTGTGCATGAGGCAAAGAGCGGAAGACTCAAGTCTTCCTCTTCTCTAACTCCATCAGGGAACGAGGTTTGATTCTCCAAAAAAAAAAAAAGGGATTTTAGTCTATAAATAGAGAACCTCTGTTATATCTTATTTTCCACCAAAAATTACTTGAAAAATCATCTTGAATTTGAAAGTTTTTCGTCGAGTTTTTTTTCTTGAGATTCCATTGGAGAGATCGCTGAATCTCTCACTGTGGGCATCTCCGACTAAGGTAACGCCTTCTCCTTCCTCCTTTTCTAGTCTAGCCATTATCAGGATTCAGTCAAGTAGGTCGCCAGATTCCTAGTGAATAGGATCTTCCCCATCCTCAGATTTTTTCTTTTGACTTTTTCCTCTATTATCCAGATCATCGGCGGCTGTGATTGCCATCGGGGGTCATTGTTGTTGTTGGCCACTAGCTTGGATAGCCATGGCTAGATGAAGGCACGAAAAAAACAGACAGAGAGAAGGGGTTCGATCCACTATTTTCACGAGCAAGAAGAAAGAAGAAAAAAAAAAGAAAAGAAGAAAAAAAAGAAAAACAAAAGGAAAGAGAGAGAGAGAGAGAGAAAAGATTTTCTCTCTCTTTTCACTCTCCTCTCTCTATCTTCTCTCTCCAAGTTTCTTTCTCCACTTTCTCTTTCTAAAATTTTTTCTCTCTATTTTTTTTTCTAGAATTTTTTCTCTCTAGATTGATTCTCACTCTTTATGAAATTCTCTCTCTAGATGTCTTTTAGACTAGTAGATGGTCCAAATATCTAGATAAACCAAATTAATTGATTGACCATAGGAGGGGTCCCGAACTTATGATGTTAGGATTGTTTATCATAATTTTTCATCTTTTCTAATCATCTACGATTTTTATATTTAAACCATGATCATGTAGAGGTATGATTATTTATACAAGATATCGAGTGGACATATTATGATCTCGAGTTCATAGATTGAAGGATTGATCAATAGCCATACTTGAGTCTGAGATCAATTGAGGTAAGAGTCTCTATACATGATCACCATTATATATATTATTTCTATCGTTGGATTTATATCATTTGTTTTATATCATTAGATTTGTATTGATTTATTTATAATGTTTGAGATATATTGTTTCTTGTATAGTTTTTCAACATGAGTATACTATGTATTGATTATATATATATATATATATATATATATATATATATATATATATATATATATATATATATATATATAAAAGAATGATTATATGATTATATAAGCATGACATATTTGATCTAATCACATTATATTTAGAATTGATTTAATGAAGTTAACATATAATAACTGGATGGAAAAGATATGGTTTGGACTAGCTTCGTTGTATAAATAGTCCGCTAGAAGCTTATGTCTGGAATGGCCTCCATCAACTTATGCGTAGGATTTTGGGTCAGACCAAGATTGAGACAGTTCGTCAAGAGCTCATACCTATGACGGTCCCTACGGACTTACATGTGGAATTTTGGGTCAGACTAAGATTGAGGCATGATCTTGATTAGTCCAAAGTTGGAAAGAAAAATATTAAGAAAATTAGATTTATGATAAAAGAAACAAATGACAAGATATGTAACTAATGTTGCATGATAGATTTCAATAATTGAGATATGATAACACACATCTTTTAACAAGATATATATTTGATGCACATTTATATGGTTATTTAAGTTATTTTATAAATTTGATATATAAATTCGTGCTTTACTATTATTTTTAAATTAATTTATTATTGATGTAGGTATACAATGATTCTTATTGGGCTGTAAAGTTCACCACCACTCTTTTTTCTCTTTTCTTTTCAGAATTACAGGATGTATGCATTTGGCTAAAATTAGAATCGTAATTGAAAGGATCGATTAGATAGAGCACCATCAATGACAGTGGGATGATCAAGTTTTATAAATTATATAAGATTGAAATTTATTAATATAGAATTATTTATGATGAATTGAGATGGATAATATTTATGGAATATTGAGATTGTAAGTAATTTTTACAGACCTTGCATATTCTTTAGGATTTGCTTTAAAGAGTGTGCAACCATCACGTATCCGATCTATGTGCTGGGTTCGAGGCGTGACATAGGCTGCATGGGTGCCCAGGCTTGCTGGATAGCACGATCGACGGTGGACCGCTCTCACTATCATGGTGCATGACTGTGTATGTGGATCGGTCGCGATTCGATGGCTTTAGAGCAAGCCGATCACAATCGAACAATGGGCGTCGATTCTGGGCATAGTGAAGCAGCTATTTACGTGATTTGATGGCTCTCGAGCGAGCTGCTCATGATCGAACGGTCCAGAAAGAATTTGGCTTGATCTGGATACTATTTGCATGATTTAATGGCTCTGATTCGAGCCGATCACGATCAAATGGTCTAAAATGGTTTTAAGATTTGATTCAGACCCAGTCTCCTAGTGAAATACTATTTTAAGATTATTGGAGGTTATAAAACTTCGATTGACGAGCCGTTTATTGCATCGAATAGCTGGTAACATCTTGGTAGTGCAGAGAGGCTTCTTGAAAGGTTTTAAAGAGCTTTTGTGAGAGTTTTAAGATTTTTTATTGAAATACTCTTATACAAGAATTGAGTGGTAAGCTTTTTTTTTTTATATTTATTTGATTTTATTTTTTTTATAGTGAAGTTTTATATGCCTAGTAGAGATAGGTTTGAGGTCAACCTATGTATTTTTTATTATATTTATTTGTTGTTCTTTCTTCTCCTTTTTTTCGTATAGTATCAACATCTACTTACCGTAGTTGTTGTTGTGATCTTGGATGGATGATCCATATTCTGCAATTGAAGAATCTATCCCAATATTTTTAATTTTAAATATTTTTTTTTTAGATAAAGAGGAAATACTTTACTGAATAGTCATATGTATAAGCCAGAGTAAACGGTAGTGCTGCTTTAATATTACAAAATAGCAGCAAATAAACGGTTGTTCAAAAAGAGGCAAGAATAGGCCGAGGCCCAAACAGAGAAGGTATACAAGAAGATAAATGACCAGACAAAACCAACATTTTAATAACAACATAGTGAAAAATAGGCGCATAGCGGAGATATTGTAGACAATGTTGAAATTTGAAACCCATAAACTCCGAGTGTGGCAGTTGGATTAGCCTGAAAACCTTGTTAATATAGGCACACTGGAGAAACATAATCCACCAGTTGAAGTAAAATTTTACCATAGAAGTGTTGGTAAGAAAATCCATAGCTATCATCCAAGCAAAAGCATCTAAAGGCCAACATATGCGACAAATAATCCCACGGTAGGAAGGCAGCAAAATGGGTGACCACAATCGGGAATTATGCTCATGCGAGATCACATCGCAAAGGATTAAAATAGCTTTCACGTTGATGGTTTTTGGAGCACAGCAAGTTGTAATTTGAGAGAGTGAACAACAGCCAGTTGAAAGATAAATACAGCAAAAGAGACACTGAAAAAGTCCCTAAAACTTTGAATACCTTTTGTGCTTCCTTTGCTCCTTGATTTGCCATTTTGCGCAGATCTCATGTTGATATGCATTACCATAAGAAGCATAGACAGCTGCATTCAAGGAAGAAAAAGCTACACATTTGTTATATAAATAGAGAGTAATGAGATATATGCAACAGAAAAAATATTTAACCCGTAAAAGAAACCAAACTAAGTCAGTTAAAAAAGATACCGTTCCCAAACTTTTCTTTTTTTCTTTTTTTTTCTTGTTGTCTTCTTGTTTTTACCATTTTGTCTCTGTGACAACATTCGTTTGAAAACTGCAAATGCTTGTCTTTGGCCCAGCGTCAGCACTTGCAATTACATGTAGAATGTAGTGAGGAAGGCGGAATGCAACAAGAGAAGCATATGTATTAATGTAGAAGATATCAGCCTCGAAATGCTTTATATCAGATTTCTGATCAAGTGGTCTGACCTTACTACTAATGATAAGAAAAACCTGATCAATAATAGGTCTTAAAGCTACCTCCTGGCACAACCACTAATGCAGAGATTAAAAAGCATCGACATAGTTTTATTCTGCATGCTGAACTCTGAACCACGATCAGAGATATTGAAGACTGTGAAAACCATAACTTATAGCAGTCGAAATGCATATTGCTGAACAAATAAGAAAGGCTCCATGGATCTCTTTAACATTGTGTATGACCAAGCAACCATGTAATCTGCTTTGAAATACAAACCAAGGTAAGAAATAACTTTTTTTTTTCATCATAAATCTTTTTTTTTTTTTTCCCCTTTTCTCCTCCTCCTTTTTGCCATTTCCATCTCTTTGTTCTCAGATTGTATTTTCTTCTTTAAATTCTCTTTTTCATTTGATCTTTCCTTTTTTTTTTTTTTTTGTTTTTCTTTTTTCATTCATATTCTTAAGATTTTTTTTGTCATCACCCTTTTTTTTTCCTTGCACACATTCTGTTTCCCTAGAAATATGCACCGTACAGCAGGAAGGATATGATTAATGTAGACTTTGAGATTAATGGTAGGATGGTTAGATGCTACGTCATAACTAGGATGTCCTGGGCACCAAAAATAAGCATTGCAATTGCAGACGGCAACAACACCAGACTGAGCACTAAAAATTCCGGCCAAGCAATGCGCACAGTTGGCCTGGGCAGGAGTGACACGCCAACCACCTCATCAAGAAGCGTGCATTAATTTTAGTAATAACAATTGCGTGTTGATGCAATCAGCACGGAAAGGTGCAGAGCATGGGAACAGCTGTCAAAAATCTTAATCCATATATCGGTTCCTTGAGTTACTTCTGACATCACATACGATTCAGATGCTACCCTCTCTCTCTCACCCACACCCACACACTTGTCTAGGAGATTCTAAATCACTTGTTTTTCATATTTCTTTATGTGAATTGGAAGGTGCACTGGATTGTTATTGAATTTGCTACATTACTATCATATTATATGATGACTATGTAAATATCTATCACATAAGATCTTAAACATTCCATTTGAACTAGCAAGATGGTTTCAGCAGGACAATCCACCGGTGCCTGCACAAAAGAACTAGGCTCTTGTCAAAAATCTAGCCACCTCAAGCATACAAATTGCTTCAAAGAATAAGGATTGGTTTAATTATTCACCTAATCAATGCAACCGAGCAAAGAAAAATAGCTTTTGTCGTGGCAACTAAAAGCAAATTTTCGATCCATTATTTGTTGGAGAAACAAAAAAAAAAAAAAAGGGTTCCAATGCAACTCCTCTTTTGTAATGAGTCCCTATACCGGAAGTTCGAACAAAAGATAAGTTCTAATTACATAAGCTCGCTTTACAAATGGGGGTTCCAAATTGCTCCATCACTAATGGCAAAGACGGTGCCTCCACTTCTTGGCTTCTCGGGTGGTCGAAACGCTTGCAATTTGGCAAAGCAGTGGATTTCTGATTCACTCGTTTTGGCACCACTCTTTTCTCCTCAAAGATTTGAAAAGAAAAAGGCATCCAACCTTATTGTTCTCGAGAGACGTATTTTAATACAAAACTGATGTTACTGGAAGGGTGGCTTGGAACCGACCAGCGTTACAAGTAGGTAATGGGACATGATAACCCAATCTTATCCTATCCTGTGATTATGATATAGCCGGGTAGCTCATTAAATGACAACCTTGCACTTGCTTTATTCTAACAAAAAGACCATGTGAGCTGAGATCTCTTTTCTAGATCCGAGTTCCAATCTTTTCACTGAGAAGTCACCTCTTGTCAAAGTTGTGATGGGTAAGCCTAACGGGAAAAACATGGTTTGAGAATCATATTCCACATTTGCAAATCCTCAGTACCTTTCGTTAGATTTCATTCGAAGTCTAAGATCTTTTTTGCATCAAGTAATGTTTCTTCGCACATATGGACTGGAGGCATCAAAATGAAGGGATATAATGATATGAAGTGAGAGCTTTACTAAGTTTTGAACAACAGAAGTGTATTAGCCACCCCCTTTTTGCTCTCTCTAGCTACATTTATAGGTAACTTAAGATCAACAACACACAACTCCCAAATCAAACATGCAACAGAGAATTCCTTCAAACAGAGTAAGTCACCCTTGGCACCTTAACTTTAAGGCAGATAAGGGAAGGCAGTAACTTCCAAGATTAGTCGAGGTCATCGGAGTAATTTTAACAATCTCTTTCATTCTAAATCCTGTGCATCAGTCAGCCAACTTTTAAAGTATGAGAACAGTTTGAGAGATTGTGGAAGAAGCATCAGACCAGCAAACTGCTTTTGGAAATTCGCTACGGGATCCTTGTTAAGTGGGAGTCGAACAGTCTCAGCGTCAAAACCAACCCAGAATGAGAACTGCTTTGCCACAATGGATACTTGGTAATGCAGAATATTTTATCCCATCATCTGGGTAGATAAAGCATGGCAGAAGGAGCACATCAGACTTCTTCAGCTACGATGAGGCCATTGGCGATGCTCTTCAAGAAGCTCCACACCTTCATCAACTGGAGAGAGAACAGAAGTTCTGCCCTTCCACAGAGGAGAATGACTCATGAGGAGGCAGAAGAAGAGGAATTCAGCTACCGAACTACTCCCTGTCTCTCCTCCTACTACAGCATCTTTGTTGCACGCCTGGCCATCATGGTAATTGGTTTTGCTGACTCTTTGGTTTGATTTCTTAAAGCAAGAAAACAATTAGGATCTTGCCTCTGAGACTAAATACTAGCAAAAAAGAATCATGAAGAAGATCATTACGATTCTGAAAGTAAGTTATATTTCCTCGCAAAGGCATGAGCATTCTTGATAAAAAATTCTTCATGACACATGCCTGCGAACCAGCCTGGTGATTATAAATGCATCCATGCTGACAGAATCAAACTGCAGTTTGGGATTCTGGGATGCAGTAGAATGCAATCAACAATAAGAAGAAAACCATGATTTTGGAAGCATAAGACAACAGACTTGAGATGGTTACAAGTAAACTGAGGGCTCATCACTTCATTGTCCATGCCTTTCAATTTCCCAATAGGCCACACATTTTGGTCCTCCCTGCTATACACGCAAATATACTCTCCTAAGTTGCTCATATAATCTGTTTTCTAGCACTGAAATTGTCTTGAATTTGAGTAATTCTCAGTAAAATGAAAGATCTGGTCCATTTGAGGGTTGTCCGATTTCTAAATAATCTGCATATAATTAAATTTAAAAATGCCTGGTATCATGTAAAAGAGGTGTTATAAAGTAATTTGCTGCTAAGCTGCCAATGAGTCATTGCATTCTTTTCCCAAGAAAATAATGATTCAATGTATTCATCCAATACATATATTTCTTATGTCGCTTCTTACAATAAAAAAACATGTACAACTAAGCTATCATGAATATGTTGAGGCCTACACAGATTGCACTCCCTGGGAGAAAATTTAAATTTGATATGGATAAGGACATGAAATCTTCCATGATGGTGTCATGTCACTAATTTAATTGAAGGGTAGTTGCTCAATACAACACACTAACCCAGTTATTGCTATCAGTGCATTACAAAATGTAAACAAATAATTCAAGAAAGAGATGCCACAATTTTTACATATTTGGTGTTCATACTGACTTTATATGTACCAAAACAAATATGCTTCTATAGCAATCAACATGCATGTAATATATAACTACATATTTATGCTTCTTTCTTCTTACTGCAGGTCATGCTGGCCATTTTAATTGGAATGCTAACCATGCTGACCTGGCATTTTACAAGGGTTTATACAACAAAGACTATAAATAGCTTAGCATATGGCCTTCGCTATGAAATACTACAGCGGCCCATTTTACGAATGTGGAACATCCTGAATTCCACTGTAGAACTAACAATGGCCCAAGTAAAGCTTTCTGAATATGTCATAGGTAGTTATGACAAGCCATCAGCCCAAGAACAAGTTGAGGTGGATATATTATTCATTCTTTATCATTTTGTTCAAAAATTACATTCCTACATAAAACACTTGAAACTAATTGGCAACTTTGATCTTAACAGCTACATCAAGTGATGAGGAATGTAACATGGGCACTATTTTCAAGCAGAAGAGCTCTTGATGCGATAACTATAAGTTACAGAAATGGATTCGTCCAGGCATTTCACAGAGACCGCCTGAGCAACAATACATTCTACATCTACTCTGAACTTGTAAGTGAAGGAGAAGCTCAAGGTGCCCATCTTCACATATCTAGAGACAAAAATGCCTCTGCCATTTTGTATAGAGAAAGACTTAATCCTGTCACCGGTGAAAAAGAGGGTGATCGGAGGCAAATCCCCCCAGATGATCTGATTAACATTGCAGGTCTCCCGGAAGTACGAGATGGTTCTGCTTCTTGGCATGTAGCTGTGTGCAAGTTTACAGACTCGCCACTGCTTTCAGCAGCATTACCAGTCAGGCATCCTAACGAAGGAAGCATAGTGGCAGCTGTTGGTGTCACCACAGCATTTAAAGGTGTTGGTCAGCTGATGAAGGAACTTGTAGACTTCCACAGTGGCTACATGTATTTGACTTCTTTGGAAGGTTATGTAATTGCAACATCTACAGATGCTCCATTGTTGAGGAATACAACTACTGGTCGGAAGCTTATGATGGCTACTGATTTGGAAGATCATATTCCAAGAGCAGGAGCAGAGTGGTTACAGAGAGCGCATGGAAATAAGTTTCCAAGCAATCACGAAGTTCATGCTGAGAATGTCTTGTTGGGAAATCAGCGATATTACATAGACTCATTTTTCCTAAATTTAAAAAGGCTCCCTTTGGTAAGAATTCCAAAGTCTGCAGAAAAAAACAACTTATTTTAATTTTAAGATATGCATCTTGGCTTTTCTACAAAGTCTGGTATAACAGGATTTCAATACACTGATATGATACAAGGTCTTCCTTTGAGATTATTATCCATTCTTCATCATCATCACTGTCTACATCAATAACTGAGACTTATCAAATTGTGGGAACAATATTTATGCAACTTATCAGTATTTTTATTTCATTAGAATCTTAATATTTCCACTATATTCTTAGTGAGAGGAGTTTTATACCAGAATATCTTCATATTCTTTGATTATTCCTTGTTTGCAGGGACATATCAAGCGATTCAAATTTTATTTTCAACAAGTATGTAAAGAGGCAATATAAGATAAATACCCAGATACAAAGTGACAAAATGAGACAAACAGAAAGGGGGCAAAAACTGAGGGTCTGTTTGGATGAACTACAAAATCATAAATTCATAATATTTCATAATTTTAATGTATTTTGAAATTAAAGGTTATGATGTTTCCCTAAAAAAGTAATCATTTACAATATTAGGTGTTTCATGTTCCATGAAATTTCATAAAAGCTCTTAAATAAAATTGGAACTTTCTATTCTGAATAGAATGTTCCTACTTCATGTTTTCTTGCCTGATGATCTTCCATGTTTTTTTTCCTCTTTTGAACCTTCTATTTCTAAAAATAAAACACCTACCTCCAAGAAAAAACTCAAATATCAATTCAAGAAAAAAAAGAAAGTCATTATTTTGAAATTAAAAATCACCAAACAGCTTTGGAAATTGATGGTGCAAGAGCAGGCTGCTAGAACATTAAATTGCTTGCCCACCGCGCACCCTCCACCCCCGTTTTTATATATGGATCTGACATGAAAATCACCCAATCTGATCCGTTTATGCTCAGATTGAAAAGTTTGACCATTTCTAATATAGATTGAATATTTGGATAATATAAGACCCATTATAAACTCATGACAGCCTGAAGGTGACAAAATATGAAATTTCTCAATAGTACCAACCCTCCAAAAATTTTAGGTAATAATGTGCTGAAGCTATAAATTTATGTAATTAATCATTAACTTGTTGTTCAGAACAACTTAATTATGTGGCTGTCAATTAATTTTATGCAGAATATGTTATTGATAGCCTACTTATTGGTATTTTTTCTCTTCACATGATATATGCAGGGTATAATCAAGTAATCTAATCTACACAGGCACTCAACGGTTTGTTTTTGGGTTACCGTCAACTGGATCCACCCAAAAAAAAACCTCATGGATTATAAAAATAAATCTTAAACCTCATCCAACCCAACAAAAATGGAAGTTGGATGATGCTCAGATTCAATACTTTTATCCAATTCAGACATGGATCAGACCTGGGTTTGTGCCAAAAATTATCCAACCTAACCCTCTTGCAGCCCGATGCAACTACATGGGGAGAAAGTACTATGCAAAAAATTCTAATAAATAATTATTGATAGGTGTCCTAAGTTAAGATTTATTACAATTTATAAGTATACATTATTTTTTAATGTTTTAGATGTAGAAGTAACTCCTGTACATTTGATTGGATAACACAAAGATTGGGAATAATATAAGAGGGTTTATTCGATTCAGAATCAGCAAAACCTATCCACATGTATATTTGCTGGCGCCAATATATGTGTAGAACTTAGATAGGTTTAGTAGCAAAGTTCCATGAGGATGGTTGAACTAGATGACTTAAATAGGCTTTTCCTATCCCATAAATCAATCAATAAATAAATAAATAGGCTTTTCCTAGTACAATTTTGGTGGTATAATATACGTATATATAAGAATGATTAAAGAAAACTTTAAAATTTGTCTAAAAAATAAATTGATTAACATACCTTCAATAGAGTTCCTATCGTACCATAAGTTCCATCAGTCTCTTTTGCATGTTGCCTAAGATTACAGCACTGGCAATTTATGCTCACAGTTTTCTGTGAAAGTTTTATGATAATTGGTACTTTCTGCAGGTGGGGGTGATCATTATTCCAAGAAAATACATAATGGGAAAAGTTGACCATATAGGATTTACGACACTGGTTATAATGATATCTGCATCTATTTGCATTCTTGCTATTGGATGTGTTTGCATATTAATACTGACAAGTGGTGTCTCAAAGGCAATGAAACTCAAAGCACAACTAATAAGTCATTTAGATGCAAGAAGGAGAGCAGAGGCATCAAGCAACTACAAAAGCCAGTTTTTAGCAAACATGAGGTGATTAAACAGTTAACGTTTATCTTGCAGAACGATATCATATATGATCTTCTTATCATTGTTAAAAGGTTTGAAATTATTTATTCCACATGGAATGAAGTTTTGCATAAAATACCATTTAATATGTCACTATGCACAACTGTCTTTGCCATGTAACTTTTAAATTTATCTTACCAAGTTTTAGCATCCAATAAATCTCAAGCAGACACTCCTTACAATCACCATCATTGATTATTTTACTTTATTCCATAGTTAAGCAATTTTCAATCCCACAATCTCCAAATTACAGTAATCATGGTCACTGAGTTATGGACCTGAATCTAATCACTTGATTTTTTTTTTCTTTTTAAAGAATGCACGTTGAACAATACAGTTTTACAAAAGGAGAACATATCGATTTTTGACATGTACCAGATATTATTTTGCAATCTTGGACAAATGCTGTATAAAAGAAGTAATTTGGTTATTTTAAAGAACCTAGAGAGTTCCCAAGGTACTTCTTTTTCATTTTTCACTCATGTGTGTTCCTGTTCAATATGTTGGGTCAGATTCTGACACAAAGCCGTTCCTTTTGAATGGTTTCCTTCTTGCTCCTTTTCACCATTTCTAGAATTTTTAATTGCTTTGCATCTCAGTTGAACTAGTAAAAGATGATGGCATCATCTCATTTGCACTAGTTTTAGTCATATTAGAACAGATTTCACTGCCTGTGATATCATGACACTAAAAAATTATCAAGCTTAATCTTTCTGTGCACTCGAAATTTTTTTTGCTAGCTTAGTTGCTTGAATAAATTAAAAGCTTATTCTATGAATTCATCACTTTTACACTGTCTACTAAACAGTTTTGTTCTTTAATACTACAGTCATGAGCTGCGAACACCGATGGCTGCAGTTATTGGGTTGTTGGACATTCTTATATATGATAACTGTCTTACAAATGAGCAATTTGCTACACTTACACAGATTCGCAAATGCTCAACTGCTTTACTTCGGCTTCTCAATAACATCTTGGATCTCAGTAAGGTAACAAATTAACATAGTTCAATTTATGAAATTATTTCTCAGAGAAAGAAAGCCGAGAGCACTAATCATAAATTCCTTCAGTTTTCTATTTTAAAGCTGCATTTTGTTTTCTGGTACATTCTACTATTGTCGTTCCACAATGCACACATTACTAACAATTACTTGGTATTATAGTATTGTTAGATGACTCAGATCAGAACCTGTGTTTCAGAAATTCTTGATTAAAGAACATAAGCATACTTGTTTATCTAATATATAAATCATATCAATATTCCTTTCAGTTTTATCCATTTCTATTCCATCTTATTACTAGCCATTTACCAAATTTCCTTCACAGAAAAGCAGATTAGCATTATATGATGGTATAAGCTTCTTAAACAGTTAGTTCTGGTGATTTGACTTAGTCATTAACAATGTATACATCACGAGGGCCGTAAGCTTGGGAAAAAAAAGAGAAAAAGTTAGTATACCAGCTAACCAAGTTTCTATTTTCAGACTCCAACTATACAGTCAGTTAAATAATAATAATAATAATAATAATTACTCTCATAACAAAAAGGTCAACTAATTAGGGCCTAAAGTTATGCACGTTTTGGACCTTCAATTTTTCACATTTGAAGAACTACCATTAGTCCATCCAAGAGTGCCAAGGGCTGGAAGCACTTAAAAGCTACAAATGATTTTCAAAGTAATTTATCCCCGTTATAACAAAAAAACTATTCCTAAATCATACTATTGATTTAATGAAATTGTCGCTTGTCTAAACCATCTTGCTGTTAAGAAAAGAGATGATTTTTCAATATAGTAAATCAGTTAGAGAAAAAGAAACAGAGATAAAAAAAATAAACCCTCATGCTACCTACCAAATGAACAAGTAAACATCCATGTCAAAGAAGATCAGGAAAGACGACCATCTAAACATCAACAAGCGATGAAACGGTAACAGCTCTGTTAACTTTCTAAATGAATCCATTTGATTTCTAAAAACAAATGGAAACAAAACAGTTTCCTGATGGGAATTTACACTTTTGAAGAATCTGATTGCTCCCTCTTCTGAATTCTTGCTTAATTCATGCTCTCTTTCAAGCAAAAAAAGTTCTGCGGTGTTACAGCACTTTTCTTCAACATCCAATTATGGCACCAGAACTTGTGCATTTAATGTCCTATGTTTTCTCTTAACTATGAAGACCACTTCATTGCAAGGTTACAGTAGCCAGAATCAAGAGCGGATGCAGGAGTGCTGGTATGGGTTTGGGGAAGTGGATATCTGAAAAGCACTTTCACTTAGGAAATAGGTGCGAGCTCGAGATTTCAAGAAAAAGCAAGCTATGATCAAGCAAGATCTAAACTTTTCAAATTAATGAATCCACATGCTTTAACCATTTTCAAGAACTATTAGACATATCATATTGAAATTATAAAGTTTATATACTAACATGTTAACTAGCCCAAGCTAAGAACTGAACAAATAAAAATAAGGCATACTGTGGGGCTTTTTTGCAGCCAACAAAGTTCTGTTGTAAAAATTAACAGGCAACAGAATTTGGGTCCACCTTGTTAGCAGTTGGACCTCTCTCTTCACTACATGTGCTGGGGAGAGATTCCAGGTTTGAACCCAGCAGGCAGCATGCCCATCATTTTTTTTTTAAGAAAAAAAGAACTAATAAAAAAGGAATGTCACAATAAATTTATAGTGAGGTTGTTGAAAGAAGCCCTTCTATCATATTGTATGTAAAGTTTATCAAGATAAGCAGCATTTGGCTTCGAATATTGATCATGCATCAAGCCTTTTGTTAAGAAGTACTACCAGTCATCTTTTTTATCAACCAACAAGAATTTAAGAACATGCATATTTACCATTGACTAAATTTTTCCGTTAATGTCCTCACTTATTATCTAAGACAAAATCAGAGTCAGACAAGCCATTTAATAATAGTCCATAACATCATTGCAGGTTGAATCTGGAAAGTTAGTACTTGAAGAAGCAGAATTTGACTTGGGCCGAGAACTTGAAGGACTTGTGGATATGTTCTCAGTGCAATGCATTGACCATAATGTGGAGACTATACTAGATCTCTCTGGTATGCTTGTTAATTTTAAATTAGAGAACAAGAAACATTTTATAAAAGTTTAATAATAAATAATAATCATAATTTCAAAAAAAATGATCCTTAGTAGATACAGATAGTATAAAAGTTGAGAATGCTAGCTGTTAGAAAATATTCCTAACCAGAGTCAATACAAAGTTTAGATATTGCAGTTAGCCCATTTTCAAACTACCAAATCTATAGGTTTCCAAGAGGCTCAAGTTTTGGTGGTCTGTTGTTGTGCCAGAATAACTTTTCCAACTTTGTGATATAGGTACACGATTTACAAAAATTTGGATCATTTATAACTTCTTCAAAAAGGCAAATCAAAATCAGTGGAGGGACATTCCTTTTCAAATTAAATTTTAGGACTAGTCAAACAGGCTGAGCTAATTCCAGTTGAAGGTGTTGCAGAAATATCCTGACCGAGTGATATAAGATATCAGGATCTTCTCTTACACCTTAACTTCAAACATTATTATATATGAGTTAGAATCTACAGAAATAACTCTCCCAATTAACTGATTTTTAATAACTAATGATGAAATTGACTGCCCATGGGAGCTGCATTACTTGGTGTTGCTTCAAAGAGCAATAAGAATGGTTTTTATCCAAAAGATGGTTCAAAGTTCACAGAGGATTTAGTATAGATATTCAATACCTAATATGACATTATATTTTTCTTATTTGACCAAAATATCCATCTGAAATAGTTGAAAGGTTGTGTATAAAAAGGAAAAAAAAAAAAAAAAACTAGTTGTGTATGTATTAACTTCTGATTTTTCAGGGGTAATGCCTCAATTTGCATTATCATATTATTCACTGCCATGAGGCTAATCTTTTTTGTAGATGACATGCCAAAAGTAGTTCGAGGAGACTCTGCCAGAATAGTTCAAATATTTACAAATCTCATAAGCAATTCCATAAAGTTCACATCAGGTTAGTACCTTCATCAGCCATGAATTATATTCCCACATTTACTCTTTATATTAGAAAAATTATACATGAATTTTGTTAGAAATGAACACATCTTATTGTCTTGAAGAGACATCTATTTGGCTTTTTTAGAAAAACAAGAGAGATGGAGGATGGGAACAGTGGAATAGAAACAAAGTTTGAGTACAAAGTTCATTCATTTTTTTCATGCATGGCAACTTCTTCCCCCACCCCCCTCCCAAACAAGAAAAAGCCCCCGATTACAAAGAGAGGCTACATTCAACTTCTATGTCCTATCAAGATAATTATGTTCAATTTTAACTCTATCCAGCTTCTACGAACTTCTAAAGATAATTAGTGACTCTTCCGACCTCATCTAAAAAGAGTCTTGATAAAGATAAAGAAACTAAAGAGAACAACTCCATATAGAACAAACAAGACGAATAATTCCCAACCCTCCCAAATCGTGATAAGATTCCAAAGATAATTTAAATCCACATCTGACAGTATCAACAAAATTTGGATTTCACCAATTTCTATTTTCTTTCTATGTTGAATGAGAAATATCACTACAAAGGGTTCTTTTTGTGCTAAATTAATTTAGATAAGTAGATATTTCACATTATTGCCTAGCATAAAACCTTCTATAAATTTTCATGTTCTTTGTAAGGAATAGCAGCAATCTTTTTTATAAAGACATTTTGCTTTCCTATATTTTATAAATCTAGGAAGTCAAAAAAATCCTGGGAATTTTAGAGTTCAACAGAAACATCCATAGCCCATGTTCTGCAAGATTGTCTATAATATCAAGATTTTATGTCCCGGCAAGACGGGGGGCATCTCGGCTATCCAGTCCTATTCCTATGAGAAAATGGGATTGGGACGGGGTCGGAACTCTGAAACCCATCCATGCAAGGAAAGAAGAAGAAAGATAAAATAAAGGAAGATGAAAAAAGGGAAAAGCATAAGGAAAGAAGAAGAAGAAAAGGAAAGGAAAGAAGGAAGAAAGGAAAGAGAAAGAATAACAAAAAGGAAAAAACAAAGAAAGGAAGGGATGACAAAAAGAAAGAAAAAAGGAATGAAAAAGGTAGAAGAAAAAGAAAAAAAAAAGGAAGAAAAAAAAGAAAGAAAAAGAAAAAAGAAGGGAAGACAAATGAAGGATATCTGTTGGGATGCATGACCAGGATGACTTGTCATGGGGTGAGTGTTTTCCTTACACAAACATCCGTGCAGGCCCCGGCATGCCACACACCAAGGCCAACCAACCTGAGTCCTTCACTCGGACATGCAACAAGCAAGCAACAGTCCAGCTACATCGCCTAGCATGCACTTCTATGCCCCTACCTAGCAATTCTATTGCACTGAACATATGCAACACCCTCAAGTGCCCCCAAGTAACCCGACCCATCGGATCAACTGTAATACTCATATGCACCTTCGTGCCATAACATAGACTCTCCCCAAGAGTGCTCTGTAGCTCGGCACCTCTGTGCCAACTTTAAGACTTTGCCGGTTAAGCCAAATACTGCTCATCCAGGATGTTTCGATCCTCAACGTACCTCCGTTCCATGACATAACCACAATGCTACTGATCCACAAGCCACCAAGCTGCCCTACAGGAATACACAGACTAAATCTACATGACACGACCATGCAACACCACTGCTATGCACGAGGCTTAGGCAAATCCATCTCTAGTGCCACCCAGCTAAACTATTAAGTCAGCACATTCTGTGGCTCCTCAAAACTACAACCAATCGTATACATCCGAGCCATCTCAGGTTTTGCTATCCAAGCTCCCCAATAAGTTTTTGTGCCATGATCCTAGTCCTACATCCTCGATATGCCTTTCCATCAATGGCCATATTGCTCAATAGTGTTCATGGCCTACTCGCACATCACCATGTACTGTCCTAATCCTGAAGGTTCATGGTCATATTGCCCAACATGGCAACATCCTACACCCATAGTCTGCTTGCATATTGTACACTGCCATGATATTGACATCCAAATTTGTCCATCAAGTAAACATATTCGATCGGCTGATCCTTGCATCAAGCTATCCTCTCCTGGCACGACCCTCATGGTCGTCCTTGATCCTTGGCCTAGCTTTAAGGCATATACCTTGACTGATATTCCATAAGCTTCACCCATAATCCACGACCAATTGGCACCCATGGATTCCCGAAAGACATCATGCCGCGATGCTCACGAGACTTGCCTATTTGGATAGACCACAACCTTGCCCAACTAGTCCTCTATCGCCTTTTCGCTCTATTGTAGAGATCAAGAATACATAGAGTAGCCCGGACAATTCCTCGAGGATACGATCTCTTGGATATCCCCATCCCACATAATATGATCAGCTCGTCCGACCAGCATTGCCTTGAACGCTTCCATACAAGACCATATGGGCGTGGCAACACCTTTGCCCTGCAATTGTGCCATGGCAGGCCCATGTCCTACAGGCCTGGGGGAGTTGAGAACACAGCCAAAGCTCCACGTTCCTCCTCAAATCAAGAGAAATCCTTGAGTATCCACACATATCTTGGCGGTCCACCGTCATGCCAAATATCAAGCATCCCAAGCCCTCCGATATCATCCCATGGCTAAGCGTCCTGATCCACGTATCGAGTAGCAATGCAAATTTTGGCCCATGCCAAATCCTTTATAGCACCATGCCATGCTCATGCCGGCACCCCCTATGACACGCCAATGGCTAAGCCTATGATAGGTTGTCGAGATGGGATGGTACGGCGGGATGTCCCATTCCATGGAGATACCAGGACACCTCTATCCCACGAAATTTAAAACCTTGGTCAGTATAGTTCCACTTGTCTAGTTCAAAATCTCTATTCTCCTAGTTTCCAATGGATAAAGATTTTTAACAAGAAACACAAGGAATAAATGCCAACTTTTCAGCAAGGCCAGCTGGATGTGAAGGCAAGCAACTATTTTAAAGACTTACAGCACCAGAATCAACAGCATCCCTTTCACGAAGCTAGTTTTATGAATAAAGCATAGAAACTGGCCATGAATACAGAACATCAACATCTGAGCCCTATTGACCTATATATGAAAATTAATATAAAAGGAAGATAAGAGCAACAAATGACAAGAAATCTCTGGCAAGTCAATAAGTGGAGATTGACAAAGCAACAAGCAAGCATTATGTGAGTTATATAGGAAGTATCAGCACCTAACAGAGACACTGTTTACAAGCTTGTATGGTGAGATTATGAAGTGAGTCACCATCAGGGAATTAGAGCTTATTTAAGTAGACTCTACAGTGCAGCAATCAGTCAAGAAACACTAGAGATCTGATATACTTGTATAGACAAATGTAGAAAAGATAAATGTCCCACGGAAGAGTAAGAAATCACACAACTAAGAAGAAACAGAGTGATCTCGGTTTTACAATTTATATAGGCTTCAGAAGTGCTCTTTGGCTGGTTGAAGCAAATAATCTTGTACCTGTACTGATTATTTGATTCTTTTGTAAAGATTAATGAGTTCATAAAATTGTCACAATGGCTTTCCTGTTCACGAACAATATGAAGGAGATACTTGCTACTAATGTTTTGCAACCAAGCCTGAAAGAACAAAAGAAAGGCGACATGTTACAAGTAGGATCTTTGTAAAGCGGCAAGAAATCATAACATCTAAATTGTCCCAAAGAAAGGCATTACTTTATCAATAGCACAATACCTGAACGGTAACTAGCTAAACAAGAAGCAACATAATGGAGCAATTTATCTAAGTCCATCACTATCATTTTAATGCTGCATCTCAATGAAAAATGAGGCAACTGAACACCATTCCAGGTAGAAATTCTCAGAAGATCAGAAAATAGTCAACTTAATAAAAAAACCCAGAATTTTGCTGCCAATGTTTGTATTAGCAGATGTCTACCCCCTCTAGGAGCATAAATGGGTCAGCTTCTGGTCAGATCAAGACAGATCATGCCTAAACCCTATATACTGATTGGTTTTGGATTCATTTCATATTTTTCCTTTTAGGGTTCAATTTGGGTTTAGAGGATGTTAACAGACAGCATATTTGAATGGGTTTCAGAGGGCCACATTATTTTGCGTGGATGGTGTGAAAGCTCAAATTGTACAAGACTGCCTAAGGGTTCCAAAGATCAAAAGATGTCACAATGCACACCCAGAAACAAATTAAAGCAAAATGAGAGTATTTTGAAAAAGGAGTACCAGAAAAATGATAGAATTACTCTGTGGTTTGAAGTTGAAGACACAGGCTGTGGTAAGCAATTATTTTCCTCATGTTGGCCATCTCCTAGTGATTGGTGAGACGAAGCTAGTAATTTGGAATCCAATGCTTTGCAGGAATTGATCCAAGCAAATGGGAATCAGTATTTGAAAGCTTTGAGCAAGCTGATCCATCAACTACACGAATGTAAGCAGCTTAACTTATATCCTATTGTGTACTTGGTTTCAGATCCTATATGTCTAATAGTGTCCAAAGTCAGCATTCAATAAGTACATGGATCATAGTTTAAGATCTCTAATATGAGAATTTTTTTGTGGTTTCTCATCATTTGTAGGCATGGAGGAACTGGTCTTGGCCTATGCATTGTGCGCAACTTGGTGAGTTAAACAACGCTGACATGACTGAAATTAATTAAAATTTTATTGGCACATTCTACAGTATTTTACAGAGTCAAGCTAAAAAAAGCAGGAATGAAGGTTCCAAATTATGGGATTCCTTGAAACCCAAACAAATCACTATCAAATTTTGATATATCAGAAAGAAATTCAAAGCATCATCATAAGTTCCACATTATTTTAACCAATGAACCTGGAACCAGCTGAAATGCAGGCAGCATCACCAACATCCAAGCTGAAACATGATTTAAAGTTGATTCCATATGTTAACAAGATCTCACCTCTAAACTAGCAAAAACACTTGTCACATGACAGGGAAAGCAGTTCCACAGCAACCAATACCGGTAGTGTTCTCCATACCAAAAAATTGTTTGGTATGAACAGTAGCATTTCATTAACAACAATTGTCTGAAAGAGCCTTCCCAAGGAATAAGAAGCGGCTTAAAATGACACAGCCTACAAACTCAATTTTTTCTGTCAAAATGGTTTGAAGATGGATGATATTCAAACTGAATGATCATAGGTGGTATTGAGTCCCTGCAGTCAAAATTTTAAAGCCAGTACCAGCACGCATGCCAGTCACCGGCTGGTACAGCACAGGTTACTCTTGATACAGACCGCAGGCTAGCACACCTTGTGGCATGAACAATTTTAGCTTAGCATAGGGTTTCACACTTTTCTTAGAAAAAAATATTTCTAGCTAGGTGGACCATATTTGATGCATCAAAAGTCATATTGTTATTTTATTGCATTCATCTAGCCTCATACATGTTAATAAATATAAAAGACAAATATTGATGAAATTCTAAGTCAAGCACAATATCTATTTTGGTGATCAAGTCAAGCACTACCAAGGAAGGATTCTAGTTGAAAGCGGACAAATTACCGTTATGTACACTAACTCCAAGATCCACTAAGCCCCCACAACAAAAAGCCCTCTCCACATATTCCAAATGTGCAAATAAGAAAAAGAGGTGTTTAGACACCTTATGGCTCGACACTAAAGCGGTACCTACAGGTGTGATTTGTACCTAATGATACTGCTCCATACCAAGGGCTTCAAAATTATGCAATTGCCTGGAGTTTGTTCTCTGTTGATACAGAATCTGCTGCCTGGCACCCTTGCTTGCGACATTCAAAACCATCTGCACAAACATAAAAGTTCTTTAAAAAAATATTCTGCACTAGAACCCCATTCACCAACAAGAGAGGGAATTCATCGTTAGTAATTTGACATAGCCACTAACTTAAGAAGATTTTAATCATTGAGATACATTGACAGAATCTTGGAGTCTGTTGAATATTTAGATCATAAAATCACAGAGGTCTAGAACAAAGATATATTCATCACTTCTAATCAAGATGAACATCTGCCACTAATTCAAGAAATACTGCTCATATTCTTTTAAGAATGCATAACTGGTAATCCATGCCATAGTAGCATCAAAATGCTTTGCAAGTTAAAAAAAACTAGCATATGACATTATCCGTTTCTACTTTGTCATGAAACAACTTTCATCTTATGGGAGATGCTGAAGTTTGTATGCAATGATTGTCCCTAGGTAAACAAGATGGGTGGAGAAATAAAGGTTGTGAAGAAGGATGGCCAGGGGACCTTGATGCAGTTATACTTGGTCCTTGGAATGCCTGAAGATGTCACTGTAAATGGCTTCCAGACAGAATTTCGCAGGTATAGTGTCAAGGTAAGTAGTCTTATCAATATACGTAAATTCTTCTTCATTTTCCTAGCATGCTGATTTTGCTCGTCAGAAACCTTTTGCCAGAAATGCATAAATTGTTCTTCATTTTCCTAGCATACTGATTTTGCTCATCAGAAACTACCCTTTTGCCACAAATACATCCCAACATTTTTTTTAGAAAAAAAAGGTAAGATCCTTGACTATTAACTAGCAATCACATAAGAATAGAGTAAAATATGGTTGAATCCATTCAAATTAAAAGAAAATAAACAACAGAACGAGTTATATGCATGTTACTATGCTGCCTTCTGCATGACATTACATGCAAATAAACCTAAAATGGTCCATTTTTTTAGACATTTTACTTATATGTGACTAACTTGTTAGAGAAAAGGAGAAATTCAGAAAGTGAGGAGAGTATGTTTGAACACAAAAAAATAAAAAAAATAAAAAATAAAAAATAAAAAATAAATCTAAAGGTCACAGTTACAAGATAGATAGTATTGCTTCTTTTAAGCAGAATGCGAAGTAGGATCAACATCTACAGAATCTACAACTGTTCAATTCTGTAGCAAGCATGGTACAACATCTTAGTAGCAGGCAAGTATGAGTATCAATGGAAGTACAAGACCAAGAATTAATATAATCTAAGCTAAGTAGCCTATGAAAATCCATGTAATATGCCATAGGAAGGAAAATATTAAAAAGTCATGGAAAAAAAGGAGTGACTCAGATCAAGAACCAGCATATCTATCTAGGGAGAGTTTGAAGATTTGAAGAATGCTAGATGAACAAAAGGCATGTAATATCACTTTATTAGGAAACATAACCTAATATTTCAGATATGATAGTTACATCACAAATAAGAAATGAAAAATGAAAACAGATATGATGGAGCAAATAAGATGATTCTACATGTCACTAGAAAAAAAGGGTGGCCCAATGGCCAGTGCACAAGGTTCCCGCCATTGTAGGGTCCGGGAGGGTTAGATGTATATAGCAATATAGCATTATCCTACATGTAGAGAGGCTGTTTCTATATTTTAAGCCTGTGACCTCCAGGTCACAATTAAGTGAGCTTTAATAGGTCAATTGATAAAGATGACATTGTAGCATAATTTATGTGAATATTTACAATATTGAAGGCATGTACAGTGCTTCACTATACAATGCAAAAACTACTTATTATGAGACTCAAGAAGTTCCCAATTGCTCTAGGCTAGCCCCAGGTTGAGATTTAAGACCTAATTTTGGATACTTGTCAATGAAGCAATACCTGCAATTTTCAAGATAAGGCACTTCAATGATATGCACCACTCAAACACCTTGATATCTGCTGTCCAATAAATCTGCTGAAAAACTGTACTCTAAGAAATATCTAGAGAGAAGAAAGAATATAACAAAGAATACAAGGCACCGGAGCCTAAGAGAGACCAGGAAGGAAAAGAAGAAAGATGGGAGAAAGAAGTGATGATATATTATGGGGTGTTCGGCCTTTTCAGTCTGGCTGAATATCTCTTTTCCATCACTTAGTTTCTTTGGGCGGCACTCACAAACAATTAAAAGACCATATTGCATCCATAATCTAACAATCAATCCTGGTCAAATATAGGAGCCACAAGCAAAAGTTGCACATCACCAACATAATAGCAAAATAGTTGAGTCTTTTTACTATCTTTAGGCTAAGCTTCAGAAGGGAAAAGTGAAAAGGATGTGTCAGTTCTAAACATAGAGATGTAGAGAAGAACGAACAGATTTTGGATGAAAAGATGTGAATTTTGGAAGCATATATGATATACAGAGTAATAAAGAGATTTGTAAGATGATGAATGTGCATATCCAACTGTTCATCTGCTTATTTGTTGTGTTTAAGACGAACATCTTAGGCTGCATTTGGAGGTTTTAAATTTTAAATATCTTTTTTCTTGATTCAAAATTTTCTGATTTTGAAAGTTGAGTTTTTTCTTTTTTCTGGAGGTGTTTGGCTTCCAACTCATAAAAGTCTAAAATGGAAAATTATAAGATGATGGGGACGAGAAAATCATGAACTTGGAAATTCTACTAGAAGTAGAAATTTTCAACTGATGATTTGATGGACTTTATGAATTTCTCTAGTATGGAGAAATGTGCAGAATTCTAAAATAATGAATTGTGATATCTAAAATCACAAGAAATTCTTAGGAAACAATATTCTTTGTGCTTCAGAAGTTTAAGGACAGTGAACATCAGGGGTAAATTCCGCACAATATTTATAGAACTTCAACATTCAACATATCCCAAGTTGTCTCCATGGTAACTAGAATTGGTGAATAACTTGTGCAGGTCTTGCTGGCGTTACATGGCAGACAAAGCAGATTTATTATGTCTCAGTGGCTGAGGGAAAAGGGGGTTTTCACATGGGAAGCATCTGAATGGAATGGACTGACCCAAATCCTTCGGCAAGTTTTCCAAGAAAATATGGAGTGCTCAACAAGTGAATCATTAAACATGAGCAGAATGAGAGTTGTTCCCAGGGAAACCAATCTTCACAAAATGGGAGGTTCAGATGTTCTCATTGTAGTGGACATTGCACTGCTAGACCAAAGTACAAACATATGGAATCAGCAGCTGATTTTCTTAGAGCAATACCATGGAAAAGCAAAATTTGCATGGATGTTAAGCCATGATACCTCCAATGCCATCAAGGTGGAACTGCAACGGAGAGGGCATTTTTTGACTGTTATGAAACCATTATACAAGACAAAGATGATCCATATCCTGGATGCTGTTGTAAATGAGGTACACTTCAAAAACCAAAAAGGTAGGAATCTGTTAAACTCAACCATGGATGAAGACTTGCATGAAAGCCATGAATTGGATTCCATTCATTTTGATGCCATCAGTTCAGATGAATCTAATACATCTGATCTAGAAAAACAAGATTCAAAAATTAATACATTTTCTAGTGAAGAAGAAATAATAGAAAGAATTCCAGAATCTCATCAACCTCATTCTAGTTCAAGAAAAATGTCTACTCAAAGGGTCTCCATGGATAAAATTATAAAAAAAACCAACATTTTGTTGGCAATGGAAAACTCACTAAATATGTCAGAAGATTTCATCAAAACTGACAGGCATGGAAATAAAAGCATGGACTATTCATGTTGGTATGAGTATAAAGACATCAAAAAGAACATGATCAGTTCAACAAATGATGAATTACAAGATATAAAACCCCATTCAGCAGTTGGCAACAAAGATGCCTTTCTTAACTTGAATCAGCTGCACAATGAAGAAGAAAGCATGATAAAGCAAGAATGTCAATGGAATGCCGAGCCTACTTTGTATGAAAAAGGAGAAACCAAGCAGAAAATGATGGCAAAAAGAAATCTGGCATCATCAGGTAATGCCCAGGCAGAAGGAATGGAAAAACAACTGAGCACAGAAAGGTCGACTGAGCTTACTTGTAGAAGTTCAAGGCTCCTTAACAGTCAAGATATGCATTATCGTGTGCATAAGTGTGACTGTGTAGCTTCAAATACAATAGTTCCAGACCAAAATCCTCTTGAAGGCTTACATATACTGCTTGCAGAAGATAATCCAATACTACAGAGAGTTGCAACAGCCATGCTGGAGAAAAAAGGAGCCAAAGTTGTGGCTGTAGGAGATGGAATGCAGGCAGTAGATGCTATAAAATGCATGTTATGTGCTGAAGAGAGTAAAAGACAAAATTCAACTCATCAAGATGGTGTTGCAGGACTAAGTGAATTGCAAAAATATCCATCATTTGATCTGGTTCTAATGGATTGTCAGGTATCATTCTCATGATAAGCTTTATTTTACACATTTAGAACCTTCCTCTCTATTACCTTTCTCTTTTTCCAAGTTTATAATATAGAAATGCTTGATTTATGTTTCTCTATTACCTCTCTATTTTCTCAAATTTATATATGTGAATGCTTGATTGAACGTTTCATTTTTGTTTTAGCCCTTTTCTGTAGCCCTCCCTATATAGTGTAAAAACTAAAATGAAATTGCTTGTCAACTAATATTAGAGTCAAATAAAGTCAGACCTAATCATGTTAAGTTGTAAACTAACTCATTAATCCATAAATTAAATGACTGGAATTGTAAATCATTCTGTCTATTGTCTTAACTTGGTTTGTGTGATGTGATGACTCTTCGATAGAAGTTTTATATTTTTTGTTCTTGAAGAGATAGTCCCATTTAGGACAAAGGCTGTGTTTGGCATGCAGCTTTTGGATAGCTTTTGGGATAGTTTTAGCTTATTTAAGCTATTTTAGTGTTTGGTGAAGGCAACTTATGGTTCATAAGCTAGTTTTTATTGAAAGCTCCCACACCCATGGGTTCAAAATTAAAAGCTATTTATGTACTTTTTATTTCCAAATTTATCCTTTCCTTTTTTCTAGAGTTACTCACTTAACATTTAAGCTTCCTCCTCTCTCCTCTATTCTTTAAAATCTATCTACAAAAATATAATATATTATCATAATATTATAATAATATAATATAATATAATATAATATAATATAATATATTATATTATCATAACATATTATAATATATATTATAAATATAAATTAGAATATAATATATTATATATAATAATATTATTATATTACATATTATATTTATAATATAATATTATATTATATTATATTATATAATAATATTATTATATTTTTATTATAACAATAATACAATACGGTAATATATGATAATATAATTAGAATATATTATAATAATATCATATAATATTATATTTTATTATATTAAAATAATATATTATAATATATCTTATAATATAAATATATACTAGAATATCATATATTATATATAATATATATTATAATATATAATATATATAATAAATATATTTATAATATAAATATAATATTATATAATATAATATTATGTTATATTATAATAATATTATGACATAATATTATATTATACAATAATAATATTATTATAATATAATACAATAATATAATATTTTATAATATAATATTATATTATATTATTATAATATATATCATAAATATAAATATATATTATAATATATATATTTATAATATATATTTATATTTTATGCATGAGATGTGCATGGGGTATGATTTTTAATATATATTTATTATATCTGTTATATTTAATTAAACTGAATATTTGAAGTGATGTTAAAAATAAATAAAATGATGTTATTCCTTTTGTGTTATTTTGTATATGACAGCTTACTCACACAGCTAATTTTTACCAAACACTTAAGCTAACAAAGCTACAGCTACAGCTAACAGCTCAAGCCACAGCTATAGCTGCATGCCAAACATAGCCAAACAGTATTGGAGGGGTAGATTTATCATGCCAAACTTTCAAACACCCATTAGGAGTCTTGATACCAAGTGGAGCTAACAAAAAGAGGATCAAACTCACCCAAGAAAGATCACAAATTTTTTATTCATAATTTTGTTTGTAGATATGAAAGGTATGTCTTATCCTATCTTGACAATAAAGATGTTTAACTTACCATTACAATCTCAAAAGCTTAAACTGTTAGGGAAGGGCTAAATAATGTATATTAGCCCCCGATGCCTCCCCCCTTCTCTCTCACGTGCGGCCTGGACCATGCACGTGAAGCCATATACTAGTCAAGAATGAACAACTCACACAGGAATGAGTGAAGAGAAGAAAAGAGTCAAGATGATAAATGGATATTTTTGGCTCAGATACCATGTTAACTTACACTAGATCCCAAAAACTTAAGCTGTTAAAGAACAGGTCAATGAAATATATCAGACCTTAACAAAAGTTATTGTCAGTTCTAACACTACTCTTCCTGAAATTCTCAAGAAAGATAATACATGTGAATCACACGTATGATCCATCAATAGAAAAAAGGAGGTTTGTAAAAATGGATAAGAAAACTCCGATCCACATACTATAGAAGATCAATCAGACTTAAGATGTGTAACACACCCTGAGATGTCCATAAAGATACTTAAATTAATGTCTGCTGCCAGCAGTGGAGTGAAGATTTTAAAGTTGGGTTTGTGAATTCGGATTGCAGATGCCCAAGCTGGATGGCTACGAGGCAACAAAAGCAATTAGAAATCTCGAGGCAAGAACCAGTTTGCATATCCCAATCATTGCAGTGACAGCACATGCAATGTCCTCTGATGAAGCCAAATGCTTGGACGTGGGGATGGATGCATATCTGACAAAACCAATCGACAGCAAGTTGATGGTATCTACTGTTCTCTCCCTGACTCAGAGAGATGTTTGACAGAGAACTTGTCATTGTGAAAGATATGTTTAAGCTTTTAGTTGTTTGAGAGAACAGGTTTTGTTCATAAATGCCTTCAGCAACAAATAGTATCTTGTACAGTTACGAGCAATTATATTTGAAGCATTACTGCAGATCTTGCATTGCAAAAGTCCTCCCTACAGTGATTCAAAATTTCTAATTTTGATGCCTGCAGTTGTGGAACTGTAACAAAAAGTTCGCATCAGATTTTTGTTGGCTGCTTCTTGTGAGCCTAATTCTATGGATATCCATCAGATTCAACCAGCAAGCCGCTCGAAACATGAATGGTACTGTTTAATTTCATCTACCAGGAGATCTTGTATACTAACTATTGAAGTATGAGCACAAACGTAATGAAAATTCTATGCATCCAAAATCCAGTGATACATCGATGGGTACAGAATTATTCATTCATGCATTCAACAAATGCAATTGAGGTTTACTTAATTTCGAAACCTATCTTTCCACAACCTCTTCAGACAAAAAATTCACCATATTGTTCACAAAATCATACATTGAAGCAACGCTACTGAAAACACAGCCAAACAATTGACCTTGTTTCTTCTCCTCGCAATTCTTTGAATCTTCCATCAGATGTGATCGGTCTCTTTAAGAAAGAAAACAAACACTAACTGAATGCAAAAATCCATGTATTCTAAGTTCCAAATAAATTAATAATAGTCTTGATATTGCTGAAAACGGCATGGTGCAGGAAATGAAAGAACCACGGAAATACGTTTTCTTAAAAATTAGATGCCGCACTACTTATCCGCTTCATCATTACGGAAGCTAAAGTTAATTTAGAGATCAAAATAGAAAACATGATACGATATTGGCTTAGAACTGTGAAGGTGATCCATGTCTTGCCTATTAGTGCATAAAATTTATTTAAAAAAGAAAATCATAATGCGGGGACTAATCCAACGGGTACCCTTAGCCAGAAAAAGAAAAACCTCGGTGCAGTTTCAATTAAATCCTACATGATGAAATTTAAGCAGGGAGGGAGATGGGGTTGAGTGGTGGTACCGACATGGTGGCGTAAGAATGGAGATGAGAAGAGCGTCACATTTCGTAGGGCACCATGGCAAGTCACCTGGTTCTCAACCGCCATCCTGCACCCCTTTGTGCGTGCGCGCGCGCGTTTGCGCGTGTATTGGTATTGGCAGGCCTAGCCGAGCCCAAGCGTGCAAGTGTTTGGGCGGACCTTGCTGGGACCAAAGCTTGACAACTTATAGGGGAGAGGAAGCATGGATGATTATGATATCATATGTTGAGGGCACTTCAATTTTTGGCTGCTGTTCCATTGCATGGGCATGAGAGAAACTAATTAACTAATTAGGATGTAACTTAATTAACAAGGGATCATATAGAGAAAAATGATGGACGGCTCAACACTTCATGATCGACGATGCTTAGGACTATGGACGACGGTTGGATATTATATACATCATGATAGTGCATATGCAAAATTTGATTTTAAAATTGATGCAAATTGTGGCTAAATCTCAGTTTGAATCTTAAAGGCTTGAAAATATTGACCAATCTAGGGCATGAAGCATCGTTCTCCAGTAGAAAGATGCTGATTTAGAGTTCTTTACCATATTAATTTAAAAAAAAATTATTTATCTAATTGATGCAGGTCTCAACTTAATTATCAAAATGATGCAAAAGTCTAAAATGTCATTTGAAATGGCAAAGGATAAATTGCCCTTGCAAGTGACATTTTTAGCCCAATCAACCATCTAATGTATTCAACTGGCCACCCCCCCCCCAAAAAAAAATAAAAATAAAATAAAAACACCATATGAAACGGCATTTCTAAAAATACCATTTCAAACGGCGCTTCTAACTTTGCTTTTTTTTTTTTACCATTATTTTTTTTTACGCTTTTCTTTAGCATGTGCCATTTTCATGGTCTATACCATTTTTGCTTTGACGTATCATTTATTTAAATTAGATTTTTTTTTATTTTTTTCTTTAGCATGTCATTTATGTCATTTTTACGATCATTTGTGCCATTTTTGCTTTGACGTGCTATTTTATCAAATTAGATTTTTTTTTTGTGCTTTTCTTTAGCATGCCATTTGGCGTGCCATTTGTGTCATTTTTACGGCCATTTGATGTGTTATTTATGTCACCATTTTATCAAATTAAATTTTTTTTTCACTTTTCTTTAGCATGCCATTTTGGCGTGCTATTTATGTCATTTTCGCTTTGGCCATGCCATTTTGTCAAATTAGATTTTTTTTGCATTTTTTTTAGCACGCCATTTGGTGTGTCATTTTGTCAAATTAGATTTTTTTTATGCTTTTCTTTAGTGTGCCAGTTAGCATGCCATAACATATTTCAGTGCGATACGGCACGATATGGTGCGATACGAGAGTGGTATGATATGGTATCTAAAAAGTATGATACGATACGAAGGTGATATTCATAACATATTTCAGTATGATATGGTACGAGGGTAGTATGATACGATATGGCAAGGTATTACACATTTCAAGATCTATATCCATATCCACAAACTATAACATCATAACACTTTAAAATAAAAAAAATTAAATATATAAAATAATCTCCGATCTGAGATGTCAAGTTTACAAAAATTAATCATATAGTATAAAAAAAAATCATATAGTATAAGCCCAAAAAATACTAAGTCCCATAAGAACGTCGTGGTGCTCGTGGTTGCTTGGACCTTCTCAAGAAGGTCCTCAACGGTCACTCCTCCTGCTGTATCACCTATGATAGAGCCTCCCCGCCTTCAGTAGACATCTCCTGATCATGCATATGAGGAATATCAGATACTGTCGGAATATCTGCGAACTGAATGACCTCCTCATCTGGATGCAGGAATGTGCCTATAAGAAAAGACTCATACTGATGCCAACTAGAACCAGTTGCCGTCATCTTGGGTATGTAGGAAGATGAAGATCCTCACATCTGTGGATCAGAAGGTGGTGGCATATATGCAACATACGGCAATAACATCTACGGAATATATGGTGATGGCATATACGAAATATATGGTGATGGTGTATATCTCATATCTGGCATATCGGATGCTCCATGCCAAAGTGCACCACTATCTGGGTCATAACTAATCATTATCAATATTTCTGCACATGATCTCTCCATCTCCCGTAGTATCTAGATTCGCTCGTCCTCATCAGTCATAGATAGGGCCCGACGAGTGTCCATTATAAAACCTGACATTTGATCAGTCTACATAATAAAAAAAAAATTAGCAATACATTTTATAATATACAACATGTATAAAATTCAATATAACATTAAATAGAATATGGACGACCAACATTAAAATTCAGTACGACATTAAATAGACTTACCAACATCCGTATAGTAGAACTCTCACCCTCATATCTTGAAACTGCATACTGAGGCTGCCTAATGGCCCATACTATAATACTAAGAAACCAAGCCATGTAGTTCTTGGTATATGGACGGCCTCTCAATATATCATCATCATGAACTGTATGATCTTGTCATGCATTCCAAATGATGATGTACTCTGCATGTCTGATACGTCAGTCAATGTGAGCTTTTCCTCATCGATCGATATGATGAAGTCACTGACTGGTATCAAAATACTCTGGGATGTCCTGAATGCGGCCAAACTGCCACAGTACACGATCTGGGAGGTGTCACTCCACCACATCAAAATAAATAAACGACATCTTAGCAGTCCATATATCATGAGAAGTCGTGCAATACTGTGATAATATAGACATGATCTCATTTGTATATGGCTCCCATAAAAACTGATAGGTTTTTAAAAAACAATAGATTAGTAAGTTTATCTTCTAGTATATTATGAAAACTATAAAATAATATAGATACATAAATCAAAGTTACACATCTATGTGCATCAGTATCAGCCAATGTATCCAACTGGTACTTATAAACCAGTGCCACTTTTGTCGACACGTGGTGAACGTTGAATGCAACGTTCCATCTGCTTAACAGTTTATTCATATTAAATTTTTAATAGAATAAAAATAATACTGCATTTCAAATATTGGAACCAATAATTTTATACCTATATCCCTAATGTGCGTCCAGCCGAAATGGAACATTGGGATCCTGATGCACTGGTGGCATCTCAAGAAACTATGTCCGCAGTGGGCTGATAGTCGGCATCCTCTTTCATGTCCAAATCTGCTAATTCAAAATAAATTATAAATGATATCCTTAATAAGAGCCATAATCGAATGTTGAAAATTAAAATTATATATCATGTACCTACAATAATACAAGATAACCACCAATCTCAATCTGATCATGATACAAACCACAACACATAGCCCTGTACAAATAAGCTAATACTGTACTACTCCAACTAAGTTTGCATGTAAAATCTAAATCCTCTAATAGTGGTAAAAACATCAACTTTACCTTGTTAGATGAAGTATCGGGCAAAAGGACACCTTCTAGCAATTGAAGTATTTGACCCCTGACATACTATTGCATCATCTCCTCTGGTGCATCATCTCCAATATGAAAATATCGATAGCGATCATTCAAACACTCCATCCTCAGTCGTGAATGATCGAAGAATAGGACATCTGGCTCAAATCCTAGTAGCCGATCACATGTAGCTTGCCACTCTGAAATGATAAGCTGTAGATCAGATCCTATAACCGCATCATCATCAACTAAAAGTTCGGTGAGCACATTGACATCCTGTAATGTGATCATCGCCTCACCAAATAGAAGATCGAATGTGTCTCTGGATGCCATCGCTCAAGTAATGCAGTAATTAGACCAACATCCATCTGAATCCTTCCAATCCGATATACTCCATAAAATCTCAGATATCGCAAATAGTCCATAACTCTATCTGGGATATCCTCCATAAATCCGCATCTGCTCGATGTAAGCAAAGGTGTCTGGGCTCCTGTAATATGATAAGATAATAAGACCGCTTATATGATTTTAACAAGAATCTATTAAAATAAAAGTAAAAATGGAATGTTTACAGTGCCATCTAATATAGCCTATGATCGATGTGTCTCCGCAATATAAGAACACTATGATTTTGTGGGCCCGGATGCCATGGATTGTAAGCCATAATATAATAAATAATATCTAAAATAATGATATACATTCTAGATTTATTAGTACATTAGAAATACTATATTAATTTAAATCATACATAAAATAGGTCTATACATATATCCAACAACAGTTCAACTATCAGACTTATATAGAATAATAAAACAACTCTAAAATATATAGAGTAGTTCAACTATCTGAAATACATAGAAAGTTCAACTATCAAAAATACATAGTATGGTACACAATACTTTGATGCCTTTAGTTTCTTTCACTATTTGAAGTTGATGCACCAGGAAGCAACCTAGGACAGCGACGATGATCATGACCCTGTTCCTTACAAATATCACAATGATTCTTGCTTCTTATTTGCCTATCATCCATTTCATTTCACAGCCTTGTTGACTTTGACCTGCCCTTCTACTTAGGTCATAAATGATGATGATTGAAAATATATGTAAACATATTTGTAGACATCTAATAGTCTTCATGTGGTAATGGATAAAACTTTTCACTCCAAGTATTCATATATGCCACAACTGTATATGCATCATCCACGAATCTACTAAAATGTACAGCAATTTCTTGGCACACAACCAATACATGTGACAAGGATATCTATAAATGCTCCACTTTCTATAATAATATTTTCTTTTATTTAAAGTTATGATATGAGAATTTTTTCCACCTCTTAATCCTGCACTTGCTCTCCTTGTAAGCACTTTGTATATCCCTCTTTGGATATTGAATGCTGTTAGTTTATATTGATTAGCTTTAACTTGATCTTCTACAATCTTAATTGCAACATGAAGAGTTAAAAAATTATTTGAATTATCCTGCACATATCTTGAGACTTAGGCATGTCTCGTATTAAAGTATTTTACAAGATGGTAAAATGTCATTTGAACACAAGCACTGATTGGCACATTTCTAGCTCCTCATAAAATACTATTAAAAACCTCCGACAAATTTATAGTTAAGATACCATAGTGCATGCCACTATCATGTGCCAATATCCACTTTTCTTTTTCCAACTCAGATAGCCAACTGCAAGCCTCTGCATTCACTGTTTTGATCATGTCCATGATAAAATCAAACTTCCGAACTTGATGAGTACTCCCTACTTACCATACTGCTCTTTTAAGTGGTGCATTTTTAAAGTAAATGTTAAAATTGCTGCAGACATGTCTTAAACAGTATCGATGATAGGTACGTGGCAAACTCTATCCAATAGACTCATCTGCAATGGCATTCAATATACATAGATGTCTATCAGAAATTAGGCATATTCCATCTTTATTTTGTGCGACATGTTCTGAGCCGAAGAAGAAATCAACTCCAACTAGAAGTCATCTCTTCATCCATAATTGCATATGTTGAGGGATAAATCTTATTCTCTACATCAACTCCTGTTGCAATTAGCATCTTACCTTTAAACTTTCCATACAAGTGCATCCCATCAATGCTGATCATGGGATGGCAATGCCTAAAACCCTGGATAGATGGTTGGAAAGCCCATAAAACATAATTTAAAATCCACACATTGAAATTCTCAGTTGAAAAATAATTCCATGAAACAATCATATCAAGGTTTGCATTTTGGAGTGCAGCTATATAATAGGATAATTTTGCATAAGACAGCTTTCATTCTTCATAAATATCAACCAATGCCTTCTATTTTTCTAACCATACTTTTCTGTATGATATTATATATTGAAATTGCTCGTTAACAGTTGCCACAATAGCTTTAACTTTCATACCTGAATCTTTCTCAATAATATGCCAAACTAGTATGTCAATCATCCTTCCGCTGACATGTTTATGGTCTCTGTTGGGGATAAATCCTGCTCCCGCCGAAGTCTAGCTCGATGCTCGACCTAACACAACCTGTAGCCGTAGAAGAGCTTCAGCAGCCCGGCCCTAGCCGAACTCAGCCATCGAGCTTCTTTTTACTCCTCAACTGTCGAGCTTCTTCGGACTCCCAGCGTCAGGACCGAACCGCTCCAGTCGGTCGAACTGTTTAGCGGCCGAGCTCCTCGAACTCCTAGCATTCGAGCCTCCACGGATCCATTCAGACGGTCAAACTGCTTAGCGACCGAGCTCCTCGAACTCGTTGCGGTCAAGCTCCTCGAACTCAGCTGACGAGCCTCAGCCGAAGTCCAACATTCGGCCGAACTCTCCAACGATCGAGCTTCGGATTCCCAGCGGTCGAACTCCTCAGCGGACGAGCCTTAGCTGCATACCTCCAGCCAGACGCCTATGGGAGCCGAACTTCCTCCAAGCTTCTTCTTCAGGAGCCCGAACTCCTCCGAAATGGGCACACGACAAAGGCCTTCAACCCTTCATCCACCGTAAGCTCTGCAACCATCACCGTCAGTCCATCGAGTGATAGTGACCCACCATGAGGAGGCGATGGCGGTCACCATCCCATGGAATTGGCTCCGTCGAACCTCGAGCAGCCTGCCAGCATGCGGCTGCGGCCGCCACCATCCCGTGAGACTGGCTCCACTGAACCTCGAGCGGCCCACCAGCACGCGGCTGCAGCTGTCACCATCAATCCACTGCACACGGCACCTTCCCATGAGACTGGCTCCGTCGAACCTCGAGCGGTCCGCTAGCACGCGGCTGCAGCTATCACCATCAAGCTCCGTTATAAAAAGGACCCCTTCGGATATGCTAATCTCTCTGATCTCTAAGCTCTCCTCTTCTTCTCTAAGCTTCGGAACTCATTTCGAGCACTCCATTCCTATTGGCCAGAGCTGACTTGAGCGTCGGAGGATCCTGCCGGAGCCACTGTCCACCAGCTCTGGATGGGATTTTATTTTGCAGGTCCCGGCGGCGACCTCAGCGGCCTCCACTCTAGTGACCTCTGACGACGATCAGTTTCTGCACCAACAGATTGACGCTAGAGGAAGGACCCTCGAACCTCCGAGGTTCTCTTGTTCTTAAAGGAGTGCTCGGCGACTCTTCTTTTTCCTCTCCAGAGATCTCTCCTTTCTCTTCCGAAGAGAAAATGCCCCCAGGAGAGCTTCGATGCGGTAGGTACGCCTGCTCCCGTTGTAGCCTCGGTAGCCCAGGCTCCACCCGAAGCCATCGTAGATGTAGAGCAGTTCAACATGTCGGATGGGTTCGTGGCCCACCGAGGTGATACAGGCCGTGCGACAACCTTCGGTGGAGACTTTGCCAAAAAAATGCGAGGAACCGACCGTAAGAAAGAGCATTCGAGCATGCCAATCGCCCTTAGGAGAGAAATGAAGAGTAGAAGTTCTTCCGCAGAAGCGAAATGAAGTTCGGCACGAGGAAGGTTCCGCGGGAAAGCGGAATGGAGTTTATCGCGAGCAGAAAAGCGGAATGAAGTTCGACGGCAGCAAGGCCGAACTTCCCCTAAAATCTCATCATTGGAATGAAGTTCGGCACAAGTGAGGCCGAACTCCCTCTCGAGTATGACTCCAAGGAAGCTCCCAACAAAGATTTCACACAAGGTGAGATGAAGTTCGACCGAGCTCATAACCGCCCCAGGGCAAGCGAGGACTCCCTCTCGAGTATGACTCCAAGGAAGCTCCGACAACTGGGCATAAAGTTCTCCTACAGGTTTTACAACCCCTAACTCTTTGAGCTCGCCACCAAGGAGGCCCCGACAAAAGGACGTGAAGAAGCCCTCCCGAAAGGTTCCATAACTACGCCCCGCTCTTCTAACTCGAATTCTTAGCGAAGTTAAGAGCCAGCTGTCAAGACCAGAAGATTAACGATCTCCCCTAAACAAGCACGGTCGTAATGCGCCTACCATCGCGACCACGGCCATGATGCTGAGAAATGCATCCGATTGTGAGATGAAATTGAGGAGCTCGTCAGGAAGGAGCGACTGGAGAAAGTCGGCTAAGGGCGCTACCGTAACCAAAAACTCCTGGGTCGACCGCCTCACAGCGTCATCAACGTTACCCCAGGGAGGAGCTTGGTACATCGGTGGTTCGTCGGCTCCCAGCGACAAAGTCAAGAGCTTGATCCAAATCAAGAAGGCCAAGAGCTTGCTCCAAATCGAGAAGGCCAGCATGGGATAGAGGAGGTCGTCTGGACGGGACTTACTGCCCGAGGGAGGGAGCTCCGAGGAACAACGCCCCGACGACCCCTTAAATGGGGATGTGCTGCCCGTAACTTCCCTTCGATAAAATTCTTTCCTTCCAATAATGTTATTCCCTAGCACAGAAACTGCGGTAACGAGGGATGGAGCAGTCAAATAGTTACCATATTGAGAACTGGCGGGGGACCTCATGCTAATGGGGGCAGGTCGGAAGCCTTAGAAGCTCGACTACAGGAGATAAGATCTCCCCCGAGGAAGGCTCGACCATAGGAGATAAGATCTCCCCCGAGCTCGAGGAAGGCAGAAGATAAGATCTCTCCCGACTGCTCGGCTGTAGGATAAGATCTCCCCGAGCGCGCACTATCTCAGAGGAGATAAGATCTCCTCGAGGAAGGCTCGACTGCAGGAGATAAGATCTTCCCGAGGAAGCTCGGCTCAGGAGATAAGATCTCCCCCGAGCGCGCACTCGACCTCGGCCAGGAATAAGATCTCCCCCGAGGAAGGCTCGGCTGGAGGAGATAAGATCTCCCCCGAGGAAAGCTCGACTGCAGGAGATAAGATCTCCCCCGAGCGCGCACTTCGATCTCGGCTGCAGGAGATAAGATCTTCCCGAGGAAGGCTCGGCCGTAGGACATAAGATCTCCCCCGAGGAAAGCTCGGCTGCAGGAGATAAGATCTCTCCCGAGCGCGCACTTCGGCTGCAGGAGATAAGATCTCCTCCGAGAAAAGCTCGGCTGTAGGAGATAAGATCTCCCCCGAGGGAAAGCTCGACCGCAGGAGATAAGATCTCCTCCGAGCGCGCACTTCGGCTGCAGAAGATAAGATCTCTCCCAAGGGAAGCTCGACTGCAGGAGATAAGATCTTTTCTGAGGGAAGCTCGATCGTAGGAGATAAGATCTCCCCCGAGCGCGCACTTCGACCTCGACTGCAGGAGATAAGATCTCCCCCAAGGAGACCTCGACCGTAGGAGATAAAGATCTCCCCCGAGAGTGCGCACTTCGACCTCGACCGCAGGAGATAAGATCTCCCCTGAGGGAAGCTCGATCGCAATAGATAAGATCTCCCCCGAGCGTGGGAAGCTCGGTCACAGGAGATAAGATCTCCCTCGAGCGCGCACTTCGATCTCGACCGCAGGAGATATAAGATCTTCCCTGAGGGAAGCTCGGCCGTAGCAGATAAGATCTCTCCCGAGCGTGGGAAGCTCGATCGTAGGAGATAAGATCTCCCCCGAGTGCACACTTCGACCTCGGCTACAGGAGATAAGATCTCCCCCGAGGAAAGCTCGGCTGCAGGAGATAAGATCTCCTCCGAGGAGACCTCGGCCGTAGGAGATAAGATTTCCCCCGAGGAAGGCTCGACGGTAGGATAAAATCTCCCCCGAGGAAAGCTCGATCGCAGAAGATAAGATCTCCCCTGAGGAAGCTCGACCGTAGCAGATAAGATCTCCCCGAGTGCGGGAAGCTCGACCGTAGAAGATAAGATCTCCCCTGAGCGCGCACTTCGACCTCGACCATAGGAGATAAGATCTCCCCTGAGGGAAGCTCAATCGCAGTAGATAAGATCTCCCCCGAGGGAAGCTCGGCCGCAGGAGATAAGATCTCCCCCGAGCACGCACTTCGACCTCGATCGCAGGAGATAAGATCTCCCCCGAGGAAGGCTCGACGGCAGGAGATAAGATCTCCTCCGAGGAAAGCTCGACCGCAGGAGATAAGATCTCCTTCGAGCACGCACTTCGACCTCGACCGCAGGAGATAAGATCTCCCCCGAGGGAAGGCTCAGCCATAGGAGATAAGATCTCCCCCGAGCGTGCACTTCGACCTCGGCTGCTCGAGATAAGATCTCCCCCGAGGGACTGGGCCAACTTCGGTAGTAGGAGATGAGATCTCCCTCGAGCTCCCGCATCAACCTCGGCCAGAGCGCCTGAGTAACCTCGGATAGAGGTAAGGCTTGCGACGACCTCGGTCAGAGAGCTTCAACATCGACCTCGGCTAGAGAAAGCTATCATGTCAACCTTGGCTGGGGAGCTTCAACATTGACCTTGGCTAAAGAAAGCAATCGTGTCAACCCCGACTGAAAATGGGATCTTCGTCGGGCTTCAACCTCGATATCAACTTTAGCTGGAGGCGAGATCCCTCCGAGCTTCGACCTAGACCAGCACAGAGCTCGGAGGAAGACTCCGACAGTCGTCTTTCCTGCACTCCCTTCCTTCGATTTTCGAACTCGAAAGTGGGGGGGCTAGTGTTGGGGATAAATCCTGCTCCCGTCGAAGTCTAGCTCGATGCTCGGCCTAACGCAATCTGTAGCCGCAGAAGAGCTTCAGCAGCCCGGCCCTAGCCGAACTCAGCCGTCGAGCTTCTTTTTACTCCTTAGTTGCTGAGCTTCTTCGGACTCCCAGCGTCAGGATTGAACCGCTCCAACCGACCGAACTGCTTAGCGGTCGAGCTCCTCGAACTCCTAGCATCCGAGTCTCCACGGACCCATTCAGATGGCTGAACTGCTTAGCGGCCGAGCTCCTCAAACTCGTTGCGGCCGAGCTCCTCGAACTCCTCAGTTGACGAGCCTCAACCGAAGTCCAACATTCGACCAACTCTCCAACGACCGAGCTTCGAATTTCCAGCGGACGAGCCTTAGCTGCATACCTCCAGCCAGACGCCTATGGGAGTCGAACTTCCTCCAAGCTTCCTCTTCAGGAGTCCGAATTCCTCCAAAATGGGCACACGACGAAGGCCTTCAATCCTTCATCCGCCGCAAGCTCTGCAGCCATCACCGTCAGTCCACCGAGTGATAGCGACCTGCTATGAGAAGGCGATGGCTGTCACCATCTCGTGGGATTGGCTCCGTCGAACCTCGAGCAGCCTGCAAGCACGCGGCTGCGGCCACCACCATCCCATGAGACTGGCTCCGCCGAACCTCGAGCGGCCTACTAGCACGCGGTTGCAGCTGTCACCATCAACCCACCGCACACGGCACCTTCCCATGAGACTGGCTCCGTCGAACCTCGAGCGGCCCGCCAGCATGCGGCTGCAGCTGTCACCATCAAGCTCCGTTATAAAAAGGACCCCCCCAGATACGCTAATCTCTCTGATCTCTAAGCTCTCCTCTTCTTCTCTAAGCTTCGAAACTCATTCCGAATACTCCATTCCTGTTGGTCAGAGCTGACTTGAGCATCGGAGGGTCCTGCCGGAGCCACCCCCCATCGACTCCGGATGGAACTTTATTTTGCAGGTTTCGACGGCGACCTCAGCGGCCTCCACTCCAACGACCTCCGGTGACGACCAGTTTCTGCACCAACAGTCTCGACTCAACCTCCTAAACAAGTAAGTATGAGAATTCTCATATTTAGTAATCTAAAAATATCCATACTTTTTCAACAATGCAGCACGAAGCCTCCATTTACATTCTTGTTCATTATCTGATGATGCACATCGTATAAACTACAACTTTAAATGCGACTGGACTACATTGTATATCCAATGCTTTCGAATATGGTAAAGTTCAACAGCTCTCTTTAGATCATCTTTGCTATAAAAAATCAGACCTTTAGAAAATTCAATCATCGAAGAGTCCCAAAATTGATAATTATAGTTCAATCTTCGACCAGCACTAATAGCACAATCATGATCTAAATTTAAGTCGTTAAAAAATTATGGGGGTTCATGCATCCTGATAGATTTAGGTTCTCCTACACTATTATCGGGCTGATCATTTTGATCACCATCTTTATCTTCATCTTCATCATTGTTACTGTCCTGATCAAACTATTTTACTTTCAGATTTTAAGTAGTATTCCTTTTGGATGATCCCCTCTAGCCGTATTCTCTTTAGAAGTCCGAACTCCTCTGAAATTGATATATATCAAAGCTCTTCATCAACTAATGCCTACTTCCTCCGAACTTCAACTATTAAATTCCAACGAACGGCCACATCATGATAATGGACACCTCTCTCCGGAACAAACTCCACATGGCCCCGAGCGGCCCACTATCGAATGGTTACGACTGTCACTATCAATCTGCTACTGGCGGTGCTACAGGTGGCACCTCCCTCTATAATAGACTTCATGCGGTTCCGAGCGGCCTATTATCGGATGGCTATGACTGTCACTATCAGTCTGCTACATGCGGTGCCTCTCTCCATAACAGACTCCACGTGGCTCCAAGCGGCCCGCTATCGAACGGCTACGACTGTCACTATTAGTCAGCTACAAGCTTCGTTTCTAAAAAAAAACCCTCTAGATATATTTTGGCTAAGCTCTCTTCTTCTTTCCAAAACTCTATTGAATTCTTTTCTGAGCACTCTATTTCTATTGACCAGAAGAGCTGACTTGATTGTCGAAGAATCCTATTGGAGCCACCACCATCGATTTCGGATGGAACTTTATTTTGCAGATCATCGACGACAACCTCTTCTTCCTCAACTTCAGTTCGATCCGATATCGATTAGATTCTACGCCAACAGGATTGGCACTAGAGGAAGGACCCTCTATTTTTGAGGTTCTCTTATTTTTAAAGGAGTGCTCAGCAGCGATCTCTCTTCTTCCTCTTTAGAATTCTTTCTGAAAAAAATGCCTTCCAAGAAAGCTTCGATCCGATGATTAATGACCTCTACAATCAGATCCCATCCAGATCTATTTGCTCTCACTTCAGCTCTGGTAACTCAAGCTCCACTTGCAGCCATGGTGGATGCGGAGTAGTTCAACCTATTGGTCCAGTAGATTCGCGATCTCACGAAGGTGATGCAGGCCATACATCGGCAGGCTCCGACATAAATTCGATCAGAGCAGGCTTCTCTGGAGCCCCATGATTCGGTCTGGGGATGGCTGACTTGGGCTAATCGACCTGTGATCTCCGAAAAGGAGAAGTAGAGGATGGAGAGCCCTTGCTCGGATCATGACTCGACCCAGGAGGAGCTTTGCATCCGTTCCATCAGAAAACTTTGAAGATCAACGATCATGAAGATCTTCTGGATCAAAGGCTCCTAAAAATAAGTCGATAAATCGAAGAACTCTATTATACTCTCTCCTCACACGGTAATGATATTTGCACTGATCCTCCTTTTTCTCAGAGGATTATGTAGGAATCAATCCCGTTGAACTTCAAGCTTCCGTAGTTTGAGAGTTACGATAGGACCACCAATCCAGTCAATCACTTAGAGGCCTTTCGGATAATGATGCTGCTCTATGGCATGCTAGATGCCATTTTGTGCCAGATGTTCCTGTCTACCCTCAAGGGAGCCGTTAGGAATTGGTACTCAGCACTTAAGTCGGGTACCATCTTTTTCTTCGATCAAATGAGCCATCAATTTATGGCTCACTTCATTAGCAGTCGACATCCGCACTGAGGTTCGAATTTTTTGATGAATATCAAGCAGAAGGAGAGAGAATCTATTCGGACTTATGTCATCCAATTTAATGCTGCTACATTGAAGGTCCAAAATTTGGATCAGTCTGTTATAATGACCGTACTCAAGGGCGATCTTCAGAAGAATGATTTATTATTCTTTCTGAAAAAGTATTCCAGAAACTTTGCTGATCTGCTAGCTCGGACTTAAGGATATACCTGAGTGGAAGAGGTCTTCAAGCTGAAGGATGAGGAAGCTGCAGAAGATTGGCAGGCAGGTGAGTCTAATAAATCCACAGCTGATGAAAGGCCGAATGAAGCTCGACCATGCTTACGAACTCCTCCAGAGCGTAAGCGAGCTCGAACTCCTCCTCGAGCTTGTCGTCAAAAAAGCTTCGATAGAAGGGCATGAAAAAGTTCTTTTCTCAGAAGGTTTCATAACTATACCTCCCTCAATACTCCAAAAATGCAAGTATTGATGGAGATCAAGGAGCAACTGTCGAGGCTTGAAAGGATGCGCACTCATCCCGATAAGTGCAATCCTAGCAAATATTATCTCTACCATCATGACCACAGTCACGATACTGAAGAATGCATTTAGCTCCAAGACGAGATCGAGGAGCTCATCAGGAGAGGCCGGCTGGGTCAATTTCTCATACACCGGCCTGAAGCAAGAAAAGTTCGATCGAGAGCACTATCACAGCCAAAGCCACCAAGGAGAAAGGAACAATAAGAAGATTAGCCACCTCTTGGCATCATCAATACTATCTTTGGGGGACTTCGGTGTGAAGAGGCCAGTGGATCTAAGGGATCAGTGAAGAGGCGGAGAACTGAAGAGCCCATCGCTTTCACCAACAAGGATGCTCAAGGAGTTCAGTTTTCGCACAATGATGTGGTTGTAATCTCTTTAAACATTATCGATTATGATGTACGCTGCATTTTGGTAGATAATGGAAGCTCGATTGATGTTTTATTTTATGATGCTTTCTCAAAAATGTCCTTACTCAATAACCACTTGAGATCTATGAACTCTCCATTGGTAGGCTTCACTGATGATGCTGTGCCAGTTGAGGGCATAATAACTTTGAGTGCAGGACAACGCCTGAAGCTGGTTAAGGCATAAATCAATTTTCTAGTCATAAAGGCTTCATCTGCCTATAATGCTATTCTCAGTCGACCTAGATTGAACGCGTTCTGAGCAGTGGTGTCAACTTATTATCTAAAGGTGAAGTTCTCAATGAGCTATGGAATTAGGGAGATCAGGGGATATCAGGCATTGGCGAGATGCTGTTATTCAATTGCCCTGTAGAAAAATATCCAACCCGATCTTTGTCCTATTGATGGGCTGGATGCCCATGATGACCTCATCGAGGAGCAGGGCGAGCCTATGGAGGATCTCATATCTGTGTCCTTAAACGACGAAAATATGGAGCACGCTATATAGATCAGCTTGAACTTGAGGGATGAGGTTCGGAAGTAACTCATCACCTTCCTCAGAAAGAATGCGGACATCTTCATCTGGATCCCAACGGATATGCCAGAAATTGACACCGAGATCATGGAACATCGACTGACCATTGATCCTAAGTATCGGTTGGTAAAAGAGAAGATGCGCAACCACGCCCTGCAGAGACAGAAAGCAATTATAGAAGAAGTAGACAAGCTTCTCAAAGCTAGATTCATCCAAAAAGTTAACTATCTGATCTAGATTTTAAATGTGGTTCTCGTCAAAAAGGCAAACAACAAGTAGAGAATGTATATAGATTTCAAAAAGCTGAATAAAGTCTACCCAAAAGATAACTACCCTCTATCCAGAATTGATCAACTGATAGACACAACCTCGGGCCACGAGCTCCTCACCTTCATGGACACCTTCTCCGACTATAATTAGATACGGATGGCACCGAATGATGAGAAAAAAACTACTTTTTTTTACTGACTGTGGTCTTTACTATTACAAGGTTATGCTCTTTAGACTCAAGAATGCAGGGACAACGTACCAGCACCTGATCAACAAGATCTTCAAGAAGCAGATCAATCGCAATATAGAGGTGTATGTGGATAACATGCTCGTCAAAAGTCGAGCTTCTATAAACCACATTGTCAACCTCGAAGAGACCTTCAGTGTACTTAGGAAGTACAAGATGAAGCTAAATCCGATCAAGTGCATTTTTGGTGTGACCTTAAAAAAATTTCTGAGGTTTATGGTGTCAAGATACGGGATTGAAGCAAATTTAGAGAAAATTTTAGCTATTTAGAAGATGATTGCTCCAAAAATAATCAAAGAAGTTTCGTGCCTGATCAAAAAAGTAGCATCCCTAAATTGCTTCGTCTCGAGATCGGTCGAGCAATGCATATCTTTTTTTTCAAATTTTTAAGCAACCAAAGAACTTTTACTGGATGACGGAGTGCCAATAGGCATTTGAGGAGCTCAAAAACTACCTCAGTTTACTCTCACTGTTGGCAAAGCCCAAACTCGAAAAAAAATTATTCTTGTACCTAGCAGTCTTTCCAGCGGTCTTGGCAGCAGTCCTAGTTAAGGAGGAAGTGAAGATGCAGCGATCAGTTTACTACGTAAGCTAGATCCTGAGGGATGCAGAGATCAAGTACTCTAAGCTAGAAAAATTGACTTACTCTCTTCTAATTACTGTCAGGAGACTCCGACCTTACTTTCAGGAGCACACCATAACGATTCTCATGGATCAACCAATAAAAGTAATCCTTCATCAAATGGATGCTTCCAAAAGAATCGCAAAATGGGCAATCGAGCTCATGGAGTTTAACATCAATTATCGACCCCAACCATCGATCAAAGTTCAGATATTGATAGATTTTGCAGTAGAATGTATCATTCCAGATGATGCCAAGCTTGAAAAGAATGAGACCAGCGTCCTATTGTCGCAACCGAGCCTTTTCGAAGAAAGTGCCGATCTTTTTGAAGGTTTTTGGGCTCTGTACGTGGATGGTTCGTCCAACTTTACTGGAGCAAGTGCGGGATTGATCTTAGTCAACCCCGAGGGTGTCATCATCGAGTACGTGCTATGCTTCGAATTCTCTATAACTAATAATGGGACCAAATATGAAGCACTGATCATCGGGTTAAAAATAGCAAGAGAGTTAAAAGTAGATCGACTTCAAATTTATAATGATTTCCAATTAGTGGTCAACTAAGTTAGTGGCAACTATAAAGCATGGGAGAAAAGTATGATAAAATACCTTAAAAAAGTAAAGAATTTAACTCCAGCCTTCGATAGTTTTGGTATTCGACAAATTTTGAGGGCAAAAAATATAAGAGCCGATCTTCTCTCTAAATTGGCCACTTCAGCTCCAACCAAACTGTCCAAAGAAGTATTTCTTGAAACTCTAAAATGTCCAAGCTTAGAGGAATCATAGCTCGTTATGCAGACGGAGCTCGAGCCAAGCTAGATTGACCCACTAGTTGCCTATCTCAAAAAGGAAGTTCTTCCTCATGATCCGAAAGAAGCTCGAAAACTCAGGAATCAAGCCTCTTGGTACGTTTTGTATGAGGGCAAGTTGTATAAAAGGTCATATTCGCTACCGCTATTGAGATAACTCCAATCTTCAGAGGTCGATTTCGTATTATGGAAAGTGTACGAGGAAATTTGTAGAAGTTATATAGGAGCCAGATCCCTATCACAGAAACTACTTCGATAAGGATACTATTGGCCGATCTTATACCACGATTCTATGGAGTATGTTAAGAAATGTGACCGCTATCAAAGAAATGCAAATATACAAAGACAACCGACCTCCGAGCTTACTCCACTAAGCGTACCTTGGCCATTTATGCAATGGAGAATGGATATACTTAACCCTTTTTCAATGGCATCCGAACAATGGAAGTTCCTCCTAGTTGCGATCGACTACTTCACCAAATAGGTCGAAGCTGAACCACTAGCAAAAATTACTGAGATCAAGCTATAGAACTTTATTTGAAAGTCAATCGTCTATCAATTTGGTCTGTTCTGAACTCTCATAACAGATAATGGGTGACAGTTCACTGGGATGAGGTTCATTGAGTTCTACGAAGATCTAAACATCTTCCATCATTTTACATTGGTAGCTCACCTACAGACAAATGGGGAAGCTAAGGTGACCAACCAAATTCTATTGCAAGGCATCAAGACAAGGCTCGACAAAGCAAAGAGGGCTTGGATGGACGAACTCTACCATATCCTCTGGACGTACCGAACTACTCAAAGACTATCGACTGGAGAAACACCATTCATCTTAGCCTTTGGAATGGAGGCAGTCATCCCAATCGAGCTTAAACTTCCATCAGCACGGGTCGTGGCTTTCAATGAACAGCATAACTCACAGAACCTTAGAGTCAACCTCAATATGCTGGAAGAAAAAAGAGAGAAAGCCTAGGTTCGAATGGTGACCTACAGGCAAAGGGTGGCCCGATTCTATAACTCTAGAGTCAGAGGTAAGATGTTCAGAGTGAAAGACTTAGTGCTTCGACGAGCCGCCATCTCTCAGCCTCAGAGCCAGAGGAAGCTTGCCCCGAATTGGAAAGGTCTGTATGAAAAAGAGAAGGTCGTCCGGCCTGAAACTTATCGCCAGAAGGAGCTCGAAGGAGCAATGCTCTCACGACCTTTGAATTCAGAAAATCTGAGAATGTACTACCAATAATTTTTCTTCAATAAAACTTCTTTATTTCAATATTATTGTTTCTTGGTGCAAAAATAATGTGATGATAGGAAAGAAGCAATCAAAAGTGGCCATATTAGGAATAGGAGGAGAACCTCATCCTAACATGAGCAAGTCGAAGGTCTCATTCATTTTAGACGAGATGAGGAGAGAGGCCCTGACAACAGTCCTTATGTTCCCCTACAGTTCGTTAGGAATAGGAGGAGAACCTCATCCTAACATGAGCAAAGTCGAAGACCTCGTTCATTTTTTATGAGATGAGGGGAGAGGCCCTGACAACGGCTCTTATGCATCCCTACAATCCATTAAGAACAAGAAGAGAACCTTATCCTAACGTGAGCAAAGTCGAAGGCCTCATTCATTTTAGACGATATGAGGAGAGAGGCCCTGACAATAGCCCTTATGTGCCCCTACAGTCCGTTAGGAATAGGAGGAGAAACTCGTACTAACATGAGCAAAGTCGAAGGCCTCGTTCATTTTAGACGAGATAAGGGGAGAAGCCCTGATAACGGTCCTTATGCGCTCCTACAGCCCATTAGGAACAAGAGGAGAACCTCATCCTAATATGAGCAAAGTCGAAGGCCTCGTTCATTTTAGACGAAATGAGGGGAGAGGCCTTGACAACGGCCCTTATGTGCCCTTATGGTCCATTAGAAATAGGAGGAGAACCTCGTTCTAACATGAGCAAAAGTCGGAATCTTGTAGACCAAAGACGTGGTGAAGGAAGAAGCTCGGTGGAGAATTCTTACGTGCATTTTTTCATGACAACCTAACTACGTCAAATGCAAAAGACAGAACCTTATCCTGGTTTGTAAAAGAAGTTTTAGTTCGACGTCCACAACAAGCCCGACATCCACAACGAGCTCGACATCCACAATAAGCAACGAGCGCGAGAATTCGAGATCGAAGATCGATAAGATCTCTTCCGAGCTTCAACCTCAATGGAAGATAAGATCTCTTTCAACCTCGATCGGAGATAAGATCTCCTCCAAGCTTCAACTTCAACTGAAGATAGGATCTCCTTCAACCTCGGTCGGAGATAAGATCTCCCCCAAGCTTCAACCTCAATAAGAGATAAGATCTTCTTCAACCTTGATTGGAGATAAGATCTTCCTCAAGCTTCAACCTCAACAGGAGATAAGATCTTCTTCAACCTCAACTGAAGATAAGATTTTCTCCGAGCTTAGACCTCAATGGAAGATAAGATCTCCTTCAACCTCGATCGAAGATAAGATCTCCCCCGAGCTTCAATCTCAATAGGAGATAAGATCTCCTTCAATCTTGACTGGAGATAAGATCTTCCCCGAGCTTCGATCTCAATGGAAGATAAGATCTTCTTCAACCTCGATCAGAGATAAGATCTCCTCTGAGCTTCAACTTCAATAGGAGATAAGATATCCTTCAACCTCGATCAGAGATAAGATCTCCTCCGAGCTTCAACTTCAATAGGAGATAAGATCTCCTTCAATCTCGATTGGAGATAAGATCTCTTTCGAACTTCAATCTTGGCTGGAGATAAGATCTTTTCCGAGCTTCAACCTCAACAGGAGATAAGATCTCCTTCAACCTTGACTAGAGATAAGATCTCCTCCGAGCTTCAACTTCAACAGGAGATAAGATCTCCTTCAATCTCGATTGGAGATAAGATCTCTTCCGAGCTTCGACCTCAATAGAAGATAAGATCTCCTTCAACCTCGGCTAGAGATAAAATCTTTTTTGAGCTTCAACCTCAACAGGAGATAAGATCTACTTCAATCTTAGTTGAAGATAAGATCTCCCCCAAGCTTCAACCTCAACAGAAGATAAGATCTCCTTCAGTCTCGACCAAAGATAAGATTTTTTCGGAGCTTCAACTTTAATGAAAGATAGGATCTCCTTCAACCTTGATCGGAGATAAGATCTTTTCCGAGCTTTAACCTCAATAGGAGATAAGATTTTCTTCAACCTCGGTTAGAGATAAGATCTCTTCCGAGCTTCAACTTCAACAGAAGATAGTATCTCTTTCAACCTCGATCGAAGATAAGACCTTCCTCAAGCTCCAACTTCATCAGACGATAAGATCTCTTTCAGCCTCGGCTGGAGATAAAATCTCCTCCGAGCTTTAACTTCAATAGAAGATAGGATCTCCTTCAACCTCGACTGGAGATAAGATCTCCTCCAAGCTTCAACGTCAATAGAACATAAGATCTCCTTCAACCTCAATGGATGTCGAGCCTAGAAAAGAACTTCGATAATCGCCTTTTTTTGTACTCCCTTCCTTCGAATTTTGAACTCAAAAATAGGACTATTATTGGAGATAAATTCTGCACCCACCAAAATCCAGTCTGATGCTTAGCCTAATATAACTGATAATCATGGAAGAGCTTCGATCGAAAATTCTTCCTCCAGTGATCAAATTTCTTCCGAACTCCTCCAGCGATCGAATCCCTTTCGGGCGGCCAAACTCCATCTGAACTTTTCCATCAGTCGGACTCTTTTTAGACTTCTCTATCAGTCGAACTCCTCCTAGACTTCTCCTTCGATCGGACTTCTCCATTAATCGAACTCCTTCTGGACTTCTCCTTCGATCAAACTTCTCCATCAGTCGAACTTCATCCGAACTTCTTCTTTAGCCGGACTCCTCCCAGACTTCTCCTTCGATCGGGCTTCTCCATTAGTTAAACACCATTCAAATTCCTCTCCTTCAATTGGATTCTTTCATAAGTCGAACTTCTTTCAGACTTCTCCTTCGATCAAACTTCTCCATCAGTCGGACTTCATCTGAACTTCTTCAGTCGGACTCCTCCCAGACTTCTTCTTCGATCGGGCTTCTCCATCAATCAAACTCCATTTAGATTTTTTTCTTTTATCAGATTCCTTCAGGAGCCGAACTCCTTTCAGACTTCTTCATCAATCGAACTCCATCTGAATTCCTTTTCTTCAGTCGGATTCCTCCAGGAGTCGAACTCTTTCCAAACTTTTTCTTCAGTCAAATTTTTTCAGGAGCCAAACTTCTCCTTCAGTCGGATTCCTCCAGGAGCCAAACTCTTTTCAGACTTCTCCTTTAGCCAGATTTCTTCAGGAGTCGAACTCCTTCTGAACTTCTCCATCAGTCAAACTCCATCCGAATTTCTCTCCTTCAGTCAGATTCCTTCAGGAGCGAACTCCTTTCGAACTTCTTCTTCAGTCGAATTTCTCTAGTAGCCAAACTCCTTCCGGATCTCTCCTTCAATCGGATTTCTCTAGGAGCCAAACTTCTTCTTTAGTTGAATTTCTCCATCAGTCAAACTTCTTTTGGACTTCTCCATTAGTCGAACTCTATCCGAATTTCTCCGATGGATTACTTTCAGATTTTAAGTAGTATTTCTTTCAGATGATCCCCTCTAGCCATATTCTCTTTAAAAGTTTGAACTTCTTTGGAATTGATATATGTCAAAGCTCTTCATCAACTAACGTCTGCTTCCTCCAAACTTCGACTATTAAATTTCAACGAACGACCACATCATAACAATGAACATCTCTCTCCATAACAAATTCTACGTTGCTCAGAGCGGCCCACTATCGAATGATTATAGCTGTCACTATTAGTCTGCTACAGATGGTGCTACAGATGGTGCCTCCTTTCATAACAGACTCTATGCGACTTCGAGCGGCTCGCTACCGGATGACTATGGCTGTCACTATCAGTCTGCTATAGACGGCGACTTCTTTCGTAACAGACTCCATGCGACATCGAGCGGTCCACTATCAGATAATTATGACTGTCACTATCAGTCTGCTACAAGCTTCGTCTATAAAAAGAGATCCTCTAAATACATTTTAGCTAAGTTCTCTTCTCCTTTCCAAAATTCTGCTGAATTTTTTTTTGAGCACTCCATTTCTTTTGATCAGAAGAGCTGACTTAATCGTCGAAGAATTCTACCAGAGCCATCACCACCGACTCTAGATGAAACTTTATTTTGCAGGTCACTGACGGTGACCTCTTCTTTCTTAACTCCAGTTCAGTCTGATATCGATCAAATTCTGCACCAACAGAGGATATATCTTTCTTTTCAATATATAATTCAATATATTGGCATTCTGAAAATTTTAGAGAAAATATCAATATTTCTTAGGCATCTTCATCAGCATTAATTAGAATTAAGATATATTTACTCTGCATTAACTATTTCGATAAATTAGGAGATCTTCATCTTAATTTGATTTCATATTTTTCTTTATCTATAAGAATACCACTGTATAAATGGTTCAATAAGTTTTGATGTAATAATAACGAAGACAACCTAACTATCTGGCTTGCAGGCTTACTGTATTGCACGCCATCTTCATCATTTTCTATTACGCCATCATAATAAAATAGTAGATGAACTCGAGTACTAGCCATTTTCTTAAAAAATTCTATAACAACATCAAAATCAAAAATCAAAATATTTGGTATTAGTAATTATTTTAATATAATGGTTTACATAATAAATGCATCCTATCACCAACTAATAGGTAAAGTTAGATCCTATTCCATTCAAAAATTACATTAATTCTATAGATAATTACAGTAATCAAACGATACGCAATAAGAATCAAAAAAAAAATTTAGCAGCATTTCTTCTTAGTTTTTTCCACATGGAATGAGAATAAAGAAAAAATGCTGTCCAAATTTTTTTTTGAATCCTATGCATATCGTTTGATTACTGTAATTATCTATAAAATTAATTATAATCCTCAAATTATCCAAACTAGACAGTCAATTGATCAATATAAATAATTCTTTCATCCATATAAAAATATATCAATATATGGATGACATAGAATATGTACATTAATCAAAAGATGGGTCTATGGTTCTATCAATACATTATATTTAAAATTAAAAGATAGATATTGGAAATGGATCGGGCACTATCCCTAACCATGCTCGATCCAAAAATTCTTGTCAGAGTTCAGGTCAAGCTTAAGCCCGATGACTTTTGAAAACATTAAGTCTGGTCTGGATCCATTTCCAAAAATATAGTGAATAAGAACATAGCAAACAAAAAATATATTTATAATTAATTAATTAATTTTTTAGAAAAAAAAGGATGGGGGTTGGGACGAGGAGGTGGTGCTGGAGTGGTGGATGGTGGGTGGTGGGTAGGGATGGTGGTTGCGTCGATGGAAGAGGGCGTTGGGGGAGGGGTGGTGGCGTAAGGGTAGGGCAAGCCGATGGGGGGGTGTGGGGGGAGGTGAGGTGGGGGTGGCAGTGTGGGGCGACCGTCGGGAGGAGGGGGGTAGGGCGGGCGCAGAGGAAGGGGGGGCAGGGACACGGTCGAGAGGGGGAGGCCATGAGGCGGTGGGCACGAGGATCGGAGGGAAGGGGGTGGTGGGTCATGGCCAGGAGGCAGAAGGGTCAGATGAGAAGGGGAGGGGGGCGTTGGGAGGGCTTAGGCCCGATGGGGGAGAGCGGGGGAGGGGGTGTCAGTTAAGAGAGAAATAACCTGATGGGGGGCTTGGGGGGCGCTGGCAGGCATTGGCGCAAGAGGGAGGGCGGTGTCGGAGCAAAAGGGAGGAGACAGAGAGGAGGAGATCGAGCTGGACGGAGAAGAGGAGAATCGGGCTCACATAGGAAAAGGCATTTTTATTTTTATTTTTATTTTTTTTGTGTGGCTAGTTGGACATGTTGGATGGTTGACTGGGCTAGAAAATGCCATTTGCAATGGTGTTTTATACTTTGAGAAACACCATTCCAAATGACATTTTAGGCTTTTGCATCATTTTGATAATTAAGTTGAGACCTGTATCAATTAGGTAAATAATTTTTTTTTGAATTAGTATGGTAAAGGACTCTACTGATTTGCACATAAAAGGAAAAACAAAATAGGTTGCCAGATTTTTTTTGGGTACATAAGGAGGTTGCTAGAGTTGATTTGGTCAGACGAATTCCAATGTTAAGTCAAATAGAGCTTTGAAAAACAGGATATGTAGAAAAATAAAGAAGAAGAGAAAGTAGGGAGTTGGTAGTTTTATGGTCATATATGAAGTTTTGAGTTTTTTTTTATAGATGAGCTAAGGTTGGATTCTTCAGATCCTGTTAGAGTATCAACTTACTCTGATACCACTTGATGAGGATTTCATACCAGAATATTATGGTAGAAAAAAAGGAAAAAATAAAATAAAAATATAATCAAATAGTGGATCAGCCTAAAGGGTTATCTTTATGGGGCATGTAAAGCTTCACTATGAGAGAGAAAATCAAACAATATAAAAAAAACTTACCACTCAATCCTTGTACAAGAGTCTCTTAATAAGAAGCCTCAAACTCTCATAAAAACTCTCTGAAATTTCTCAAGAGCCTCTCAACACCTCCAAAACGTCACCAACTTTTCAACACAATAAACGGTTCATCAATTGAAGTTATATAGACTCTAAAAACTCAAAAATAATGTTCAAGTAGGAAATCCAGTCCTAAACACACTCGAGATCAATCCTGGACCGTTCGATCACGATTAGCTCCCTCCTAGGCCGTCAAATCATGCACAACCAATCCTAAATCAGCTCGGATCATTCTTGGACCATCGGATCACAATTGAAAGCTCTTCCAGCCGTTGGATCATGCAAAGAAGAAGGCCATCATGCCAGTTAATGCTCGATCAAATCCCAGCCGTCCAATCGTGACTGGCTCCTTTCTAAGCCATCGGATCGTGATCCATGGAACAATGCCATGGACCATGTGAAATGGTTGGAAATGGGTTGAAAGGTCCATGCAGGCCTTTGTAAGCTGGCGGTCTATTATGGACAGCACTCCACAGTGGGCCTGAGCACCCATGCGGCCTACTTCCATGCGGCTTGCGTGCACCCCCATGCATGCTCACGAGCTTGGCCAACCTAGCGCATGACTAGCCCAATGCTGCCACACATTGCTGATTTGTGCGGCACCGCCTATGGGCCCTTTCGATGGGCCCGAGGGCTGACTATCCGATTTTGATCTTTTTTCGTGCATAACTTCTCCGTCTGGACTCTGTTTGGGCTATTCTTGGACTCGTTGGATTTCGTTTGTCATCCTAAATTTAGTTCTAGCTTATTATGAATTGAATCTTGAGATATTTTTCTCAACAATCTCTATCTCGATTCAATATTCGATCTCTACCTATCTTTAAGAGCCTGTGATCCGTCTCACCCCTATGCCCTAGGGCACGCCTACTGATCATGGATGGACAAGCATGAGAGTCAAGCCAAGTCACTCGATCCTACCTCTGTCGATAGCCGTGATCCTTCTAATCTGAGATCTGCTCGGGATAACCTCCTGCGATAATAAGAACTTCATCTTGCGACATCGCATGTCGTCCTCCTGAGTCTTCCATCCCATGTTCGATCCATCTCCATCTGGAGCTCCACCTTACACTGGACTCTCTGCCATGAGGTAATGTTCTCCATATTTTCTTTCTCTTAATACCATCCTACTGTCGTGCATGATCTTTAGGATTTCTTCATCAGCTTTTCATCTAAAGCCGATCGAATTCAATCTGCTTAGTGAAATTAGATTCTTTTTAAAGCTGGATATGTATCGAACCTCACCCAACTTCTTCACTATTCCATCATGGAGCTTCATGTTGACCGTCCCGCTGTCCTTGATCTCATAGCTTGATCCATCTGGCAGGAACATAGTACCCTCATTGATCTTCAGGAAGTCAAATAGCTCCTCTCTGCAACATACATGAAGAAAATAAGCATAATCCATAATCAACTGGGAGGAAGTAGATACCTCATCAGTAACTAAAAGGACATCATCACTGCCTTCTGTATTACTACTGGCCATCGCCACAGTAGCCCTCATTCGATCTTTGAGTTGTGGGCAATCCTTAACTCGATGCCTTAACTCGTTATACCGATAGCATCAGATCTTGCTTTGGTCCCTTGTTTTAGACTTGGATCACCCACCTCGCGATCTCCTATCATTTTGTCTTCTACGGCCATCATCTCCTATCATCATCAATGTCGAGTTGTCACCTGAACTTGAGGCTCGATTCTTTCGCTTGAGAATCTCATTTTGGAGTAGTACAAAAGTCACCTCTTCTATCTTGATAGTGCTCTTACCTATAAGAAGAGCAGTTACTAAAGACTCGAAAGAGGATGGAAGCGATGATAGCAAGACCAACGCTCTGATCTTCTCCTCAACTTTTTCGCCAATGCTGAGGAGGTCGGTAAGAATCTTCTAAAAATTAGATAGATGCTCCTGCACGCTTTGGCCTTCGTCCATCTGCAGTTGGTAAAACTACCTCTAAAGGAATAGCATATTGGTAAGTGACTTTGCCATATATAACTCCTTGAGCTTTGACCACAGTGCCGTCGAAAAAATCTCGCCAAGTACATAGATCACGACATCATCTACTAGGTATAAGTGGATCATGCTCATCACCTACATCTGGATCCGCTTCCAATCCTTCACCTCCATGGTGACTGACATCTCATCATATAAGAGAGTGTCGATCAACCCATATTGGATGAGGACATTCTTTGCCCTTGCTTGCCATAAGAAGAAATTACCCTTCCCAATGAATCTGTTGATCTCCATCTTGATTGCGCTTGTCTTCTCTATATTCTTCAATCTCTATCCATTATTGCAATCTGTGCTTTGGTACTATCTTGCTTTGATACCAATTATTAGAGTATCAAATCGCTCTAATACCACTTGATGAGGATCTCGTACTAGGATATTACGATAGAAAGAAATAAGAAAATAAAACAAGAATACAACTAAGGATGTGGATCAGCTTAAAAGGTCACCTTCACTGAGCACGTAAAGATTCACTATGAGAAAAAAAAAATCAAACAATACAAGAAAAACTTACCACTCAATCCTTATATAAGAGTTTCTCAACAAGAAGCTCCAAATTCTTAAAAAAGCTCTCTGAAATTTCTCAAAAAGCTTTTCAGCACCTTCGGAACATCACCAGCTTTCCAATGCAACAAACAGTTCATCAATCTGAGTTATATATACTTTAGAAACTTAAAAATAGTGTTCTAGTAGGAAATCCAGTCCTAAACATACTTGAGATTAATCCTGGACCGTCCGATCATGATTGGCTCCCTCTTGGGCCGTCAGATCGCACATAAGCAATTCTAGATCAGCTCGGATCACTCTTGGGCCATCGAATCACGACTGAAAGCTCTTCCAGTCGTCGGATCATGAAAAGAAGAAGACCATCACACCAGATCAAAGCTTGATCAAATCCCAGCCATCTGATCGCAATCGACTCATCTCTGAGTCACCGGATCGCGATCGGTTCATGGAACAGTGTTGTGGATCGTGTGAAATGGTTGGAAACAGGTTGAAAGATCCATGCGGGCCTTTGTAAGCCGGTGGTCCACGATGGGCTTAGGTGCCCGCGCGGCTTGCTTCTACACGGCTGGCCTAGCGGTGCCTCGCACCACCAGTTTGGACCGTGCCACTGCTGGCCGGCACCGCTTGTGGGCCCTTCCAACGGGCCCGAGGGCCGACTATCTTGCTCTGATTTTCTTTCGTGTATAACTTCTCCATCTGGATTTTGTTTGGGCTGTTCTTAGACTCGTTGGACTCTGTTCGTCATCCTGGATGTAGTTCTAGGCTTATTATAGATCGAACCTCAAGACATTTTTCTTAATAAATCTTAAGTTAGGTGAAGAATTATTTTTCAATTGAATTCTTCAAAATCCTAAGTGGAGAATTATTTTTCAACTTTCTTTATCTATATTGATTTAGGAATATAAATCCAACTAAAACCGATTCCTACCATACCATACGTTAGTCAATGATTGGTAAGTCAAATTTGAGCCATATCTTGTTTGATGTAAGAGTTTGGACTCGCAAATCAAAAGCACGTGCATGATTGTAATATTAAGCTTGAACGACAATGTTAATAAGTAGGCTTTAAGCAAGCCAAGCCAACTTCATGCTTGGCTTATTTCATAATTAAGCTAAGCTCAACCATTCTTTTCCAATTTGAGTTAAACTTGAGCTATTAATACATAGTTCACAAAAGGAATTAGAAAGGTCTCATGAGATATATGGATGTAAAACTCTCTCACTTGTCGCAGTATGTTATTAGAAATGCCATCAACTCGGCAAGTTGAATGGAGGCACATATGCAATCCCTTCGGTCAGCTGTTATATAAGCTCACACTTAAAAGGCTACTAAAACCTTAGGCTTGTCTCAAGGGCCTTATATACATGCCATGTAATCTTTTCCTTCATATCTAAATTTGTCATGAAATGTAGGCGGGCTTGGACAAGAGATAGAAAACATTACATTCTCACCATCAACAATACAATGATAAATTATAACTTCTTATAAATAGTGGATGCGTGGTTGAAATGCTAGAGAAAATTTTAATCATTACAAGTATAAAATTTGTAATTGATAAAAAAATAATTTTAATAAATTTTAAAATTAAAAAAATTTCAACTATAACAATATTAAAATATTATAATTGAATAAAAAAATAAAAAACATAACTGATAGATCCAAGCAATCCAAATAAAATGAAGAAGAGATGATATCCTAACATCATTCTAGATATTTTATATTTTTTAAATAATTTATTTTACAAAAATTGATAAAAAATTTGCTATCAAATGATGCGATCATATAAACAATATTAAGAATGAAAAAAAAAAAAATAAAAAGATCAGACAAGATAACTTTATCTAGGTTATCATCTTTGAATACTAAATTATATTTTTAGAAGTAAAAATTATTGATCAAAATAATTCTATCATGTGTATCTTATATCATCCAATAATAAATTAATATATCATTCAAAAAAATAAATAGATATACTGTTATCTATGTTTCATTTAAAATTTTAAATAAAAAATATATTTTTATTATTTAAAATAAAAAAAATTATTTTTTTAAATAATATATTAATTTATTATTGAATAATATAAAGTAAATGCGATGGAACCGTTTAAACCAATAATTTCTCTGGTAGTCCCTTGGGATATCGGCCGTCCCAGAAATCCGGGATACCCAGTTCAGCATAGCCGGTGTGATATCGGGTTCAGCATATCCAGCCCCTTTTGCTTCCTCCTACCCGATCTGCTTAGTCCCCTCCTTCTTGCTCTCGCCGCGAGAAACAAATCACGCGGAGTAACAGAGAAAGCAACCCGAAGGAACCGCAGTAGAGAAGAAGAAGAAAAGGAATCGTCACCGCCATGGCGCGATACGACCGCGCAATCACGGTCTTCTCCCCTGATGGCCATCTGTTCCAGGTGGAGTACGCCCTCGAGGCCGTCCGCAAGGGCAACGCCGCCGTCGGCGTCCGCGGCACCGACACCATCGTCCTCGGCGTGGAGAAGAAGTCCACCCCCAAGCTTCAGGACTCCAGGTCCCTTCCCGTTCTCTCAAACCCCCATCCTTCTCAGGGTGAGGACAAGGGTTAGGCTTTTGATCTTGTTTTGATCTTCTTCCAGATCGGTGCGAAAGATCGTGAGCCTGGACAACCACATCGCTCTGGCTTGCGCGGGGCTGAAAGCCGACGCGCGGATCCTCATCAATCGGGCCCGCATCGAGTGCCAGAGCCACCGCCTAACGGTGGAGGACCCTGTCACCGTCGAGTACATCACGCGCTACATCGCCGGGCTCCAGCAGAAGTACACCCAGAGCGGCGGCGTCAGGCCCTTCGGCCTCTCGACCCTCATCGTTGGCTTCGATCCCTATACCGGGGTGCCCGCGCTCTACCAGACCGATCCCTCGGGGACATTCTCTGCCTGGAAGGCCAATGCCACTGGGAGGAACTCCAACTCCATGAGGGAGTTCTTGGAGAAGAACTACAAGGAGACAACGGGGCAGGAGACGGTGAAATTGGCCATCCGAGCGCTGCTTGAGGTAAATTATTGGCATTTGATCCTGTTTTTTACTGGATGTTCATTTGCTTCAAGTAGTCAAAGCTGCGTGCTTAAGATTCCTCAAAACTGCTTTCATAGCAATACTAGGTTGTCTCCTCGAAGGTGTATATTTGCTGTGGAACATGGTTTTGTAGTCACTCAAAATGGACGAGACTTAACGAAGTTGTATGCGGGCTAAGTGTCTGTTGGAACACCTCGAAGTTGAAAGTCCGAATTAACCAAAGCAAACAAAGAACTTCAATAATCTCTTGCAACATGTACGCAAGAAAAGTTCTCGAGTTCTGCTCTTTTGTGTTCTGGGGTTCCTTATTTCCCTCATGCTTCTGTTCAAGGGTATAAACAACATTCTGGAATTATTTATAGGTGATCAGGGGAGCTTTATTATCACCAGAAAGTATGAAATTGTAATGAAATTTGGGCGCATTTGGTTTGCAATTGGAATCGGAATTAGAATGGAGTGGGATGGGAATCGGAATGACTATATCTCCCGATGTGTTTGGTTCATGACTGGAATCGGAATGGAATTTGAATACTAAGTGAGAGTAGGGATTGAGGAATTTCTATTCCCTATGGAATTGAAATGGGAATGGGACTCCCCCCAGCCACACAGTTGGAATGGGAGTCACTCATTCCTATGCTCATTGCATGCTTTAACTCCCCCCAACCAAACATGCCCTTTCTTTGTTGCCCGCAGAGAGATCTATCCATTTTGACATATGCATCCCAATATAGGATTTTTGATAATTTTGCTATTTTGTATGTTATGTTTGTGGTTGCTATTCGATGCTTTCCTACTTCTGAATTTGTGGTCTCTTGTTTCTCTGCAGTTAGATATATGTTCAGTCAATTGTAATTCGGTATGTATTGACAAGCAAAAGGTGTTCTAGAGTATATCAAATACTAATCTGGTTTTATGGAAGAAAGATTTTGAAGGGCTTAAAAATCAACAGTAAAAAGGATAAAATATATGGAATGCATTTTTTTGAAAATAAAAATGAAGATGAGATCCTACTTAATAATGAAGGACAAGAGATATCATAGACTAAATTGTTTCATAATCTTAGGATCTATTATATGAAATAATGTACAAATCGATGAAAATATATGCAATAAGATTAGAGCTAGTTGGATGAAGGGGAGAGGTGCTTTTGAGGTATTATGTGTTTGATCATTGATGCAAACCTTACATCTTAAGTAGAGATTTTGTAAAACGATGATAAGGTCTACAATGTTGTATGACTCAAAACATTGAGTATAGAAGAAATGAGAATGTTAAGATAGATGTATGGTAGAATTGGAAAGGATAGATTAAGAAATAAGTATATTAGAGGAGCTGTTGAAGTTATATAAATTATGGATAAAGTGATGGGGAATTGATTGAGATGCATAGGCATGTCCATTGAAAATTTGAAGGGGCTTCAGTAAGAAAAAGCTGCTTTAAATTGTGTTGAACGATATTGGTAGAAGACAAGGTTTAAGGTAACATGGATAGAAGTTTTGAGGAAAGATATGGACAATTTTAAAATAACATCATAGATGATCCTAAATAGGAATTATAGTACCCCAACTAGTTGGGTTGAGGCTTGATGATTATGGTTATGAAAATCAGAGACTAGTCAATTGAAAAAGTTGCTACATAAAGTAGTTCCTCTTGGTCTATGATAATATAACTGTATATTATCTATATAGGATTCTCACTATGAGCAGTCTATTGGCCCAATCTATTAGGCCCTCATTACATAGAAAATGCATTTTTTTAGCCTCAAATTAGAGGGCAGGATATCATGTAATGCTTATTAGAAAATTATCAATGGCTCTTTAATTGAAGCAAGTTACATTTCTATGTAATGCATCATTTTCACCTTCTAAATATTTGTTTTAGTTCCTTGCAATCATGTCAAATGGAGAAATTTAAGTTTTGATAAATTCTTTATATTTGGTTAACATAGACTTTTTGCTCTATAGGATGTGCCTCAAGAAAAATGTCATTCATAAGCTTTCTGATGTTTTAACACTTGCAAAAGTTTAACAACATAACAACATTACTTATTAGCGCTTGATGAGAAAATGTCATTAATTACTCTTCCCATGGGGAAGATAATTACTTTTTATTTCTTGCAATTTTGTACCTACATGAGATCCTAAGTAAATTAGTGAAAAGAATGCTGTCTGTAATTGATCAGAATACCAAACCCTAAAGCCCCATAAGAGGTTGGCAGTCCCTGACCACTTATATATCATATTTTGTATTTGAAGTGCACTTTAGATATGCTACATCTAAATGGACTATTAAAGCTATTTTCAGTTTTCTGGTGGGTCATAAAATGTGGGTAACCTTTTATATGGAAAACTTTACATAAGGGATGTGGCTGTATGGTTATTTAAACTTGATGATTTTTTAAGGTCATGCTCAAGTCATGCTTAATCTTGGTGTTAGTCATGTAACTTTGAAAACTTCGGCATTTGAAAAATATTTCTAGATGATTCTTCATTGATATCATGTATTCAAGAGTGGTTGGTTGGTTATAAACATGGATTGCTGAGCCCACCCGAACCGGACTGTTCAACCTCTACTGAATTGAACCAATGCCCAATTGGAACGGTTCAGCATCACACATTGGTTCACCTATAAAGGGGTTTCGTTCAATGGTTTGATCACTTCAATGGTTCTCTCCCCTCCCCTCCCTCTGTTCAATCTTTCGAGACTCAAGAGCATCTCATTCACTTTGCTGCTGATGCTTCTGGTAGGTATCCCTCTCTCTCTCGGTCCTCCCCTTCCTCCCTTGAAACCCTAGCTAAGGTTTTCGACAATCAGCCAATTCGCCCGCTGTCAAGCTCAAAAGCCTGGCTTACCCATCCCCCAGATCGCAGAGAATAGAGGACTTACCTTAATGAGCTTCAAACCTTGCTCGTCTCCCCTGTTGGGTGCGGGGAGCTCCGTTAGTCCATCTCTGCTTTCCTCCACTCTAGGCAGCCACTAATCGACACCTTGCACTGTCAGATCCCCCGCCCTTTGCCTCCCTCCCTCTTCTTCCTCTTTAGCCCTCTCCCTCTCCCTTCCTCTTCTTCTTCCTTTCTGGTCCTCTCCATCTCCCTCCCTATGGTTCCTGTATGCTGCGGTTCTGTGTGGTACAGACCATACCATATCAGTCGCTGGCCAGCATGCCTGTCAGTACCCATTCTTCCAACCTTGGTTATAAATTATACTGGAACTTCTGTTTAGAAAAAATGATGCAAATGGGAACATTATATTTGTCAGAGTTTAAGAGTAAACATTTATTTTACCTAATGATACAAACAGAAATATGGAATATCCAAATGGGGAAGGCATAGAATGGATCTTTAAATTTCAGTGATCAGTTTGATTAGTCAGCCTGTATTTTAAGTTTGAATAGGAAGGTGATATTGCCAAGCCTGGATGCTGTTATTCCTTGCTTTGTATTGTTCCCTTGTAAATTATGCAAATAGTTTGAAATATGAGTGTGATCACTATGAAATACCGAAGCCCATTATGCCTTTGTGATTAGGTATACAAAAATACTTGTGGAAATCTGACTTCAGAGTTAACAGGTTTAAAAATTGAATAGGATGGTGACCTTGCTAGATTGAAGTGCTTATTTTATAGTTGTTACATTTGAGCAGTTTGTTTGCTGTCTTTTGAGTATATTAGTGGCAGTTGCTTGATCATGGCTCTGATGTTGTATGAAAAAAGTCGAATGGAGCATATGACAATGTTAGTCGAATCTGTTTATGGAGACTCAATGAGTTTAAAAGCAATGCAGCCTTATGCGGCATAGAATTTCTGCTATTAGCACTGGTTGTCTTTCGCTGAAAAATGGAAAATTGGAAGGATTTTTTTGGTTACTAACAGGACCTAAAACCTGTTGTGGCTACTCAACTTTACCTTTGTGGCTAAGGCAGGGAGCTTTTTATTTGAGATGACATCAAGAAACAACCTTGTTTCAGATTTTAAGGCTTCTAGGTGATGGATGCTAGCACATCTTCGGTGTACTTATGAGAAAGTAGAGCAGAGAATATGCACGTACAGAGCATTTTGCCTGTGTAGTTAAGTGATTTCTGCTGGTTCCATCCAGAAAAATAGGCATTACAAGGAAGGGGTATAAAATGTTCCAAGTACAAAGCAAGAATGTTTGGTACATATTGGCGTGCGTAGAATGTCTGACATCAATTGATGGAATAGTTCATTTACATTGTAAGCTCTTTATATTAAACATGATTTAGGTTGAGAGAGTTGTATATAGTATACATTTTTTCTAGTTGTGTAGTTTAGCAGTGTTGGGTATTGGGTTCAATATATTCTTTCATCTCTATTTTATCTTTATTGTTTTTCTTTCTTGTTTGGAGGGCTGGCCTTGGCCCAATGGTAAGATTGGTCCATTATGATCTGAGTGTCATGAGGTCGAAACATGGAAATACTTTCTCTGCATGAGGGGGGTAAGGCTGTGTACATCTGACCCTTTCTAGACATGCAGCGGCAGGAGCTTTGTTCATTGGAATGCACTTTTTTCTTCTCTCTTTTTCATCAATTTCTTTGGAACCAACTCGTGATGCAAACAGGTACCTTTTATGGTTTGCATTAGCTGGTATTCAACTAACTAGCAAGTTAGCGACAAATAATTGAATTGCACCATTGATGATTGAACTTCCTAAGTTGAGAATTCAAAAGAGTGGAGACGGATAGGCATCTCAAGGCATCATCAAGGACAAATAATTTTTTCCTGAGATTTAACTTAGATATAGGCAATCTGCCCCTAATATTCATGTCTAACAATAATTATTGCCAATAATGCTATCCTTTTAACTTCAGTCCCCAGATACTTTTGCTTATCACTATGCATTAGAATTTAACTGAAATTTCGCTCCTAAACCCACTTCCTGCACCTACACCTAAACCTGATCCCTACTTATGTGACTTAGCTTTTAACTACGGTTTTTGAGATTTCCTCGCTGTTAAAGATTGGTGGTTGTTGATTATTTATTTAATCTATGTAGGAAACCCAATTGTTGGTTATCGTAATTACAAGATGTCAATTATAATGTCTTATGTAATATATAAAATAATTATTGGGGAAAATATATCACTATTTATTATATTTAGTAAGTTTTGGCTAAGTTGGTAAGGTCGATTTAGACATACACATTCTGATCCTCATGTGTATGCTTGACCGGAGTAAGTTTACAAATAACGATATCAAGACTTTGTATCAAATTTCTCTAGCAGCGTCCTCTCCATCCAAAGTGAGTGTGTTTTTGGTCTTTATGTCTATGGACCCAAGATCCATATAATTCTGTCTTCTTTTATGTGCATTTGTTTACTTCTGCTATTCAATATTAATGTAATATGGAATTATGGATTGTAAGCTAAAGACCCTTAATTAATGAATCGTCCTTGAAAAAATGTAATCATCATGCTTCTTCTATAAATTATTGAAAGTATTTTTTCCTCTCCTTTAGGCTGCATCTCTTTTTTCTTTGACTCCTCTCCTTACTTGAGCCCAACCTAATGCATAGAAAATTATTTAGAGTGCATATTTTAAACCAACCTTTTTCCATGACAGTTATCCATGTTGCTGTTGTTGTTTTGCTTCTTCTGCTGCTGCTGCTGTTTGTATTCAATGTCATTTGTTTACGCACCGTGTTGTAGAATGCTGTCTTCATATTTCTCATCTTTATCTATATTTGACAACAACAAATGCAATCTCTTTATTTTTATCTTATTCTCAAGGTTGTTGAGAGTGGAGGAAAGAATATAGAAATTGCTGTGATGATGAGAGAGCAGGGTCTTCGTCAACTCGATGAAGCTGAAATTGATGCTATTGTTGCTGAGATCGAGGCAGAGAAAGCTGCGGCTGAGGCTGCTAAGAAGGCGCCTTCTAAGGAAACTTGATGTCGGATGTTTCCATAAATCCCAGGATTTTGTTGTTTTCTCGGTTGCTTGTTCGTTATATCTCAAAACCAGTTTTTTTTTTTTTTGGTGAGTTGGATGCTGGGGTAATATAGGAAACTTTTGCTAGTCAGGTCTTGTTTCCATGACCGACATATTTTTTAATATGACATACAGAACTATGCTGCCAATCCTCCAGTCGTCTTGATCGGTTGTTAATTGGATGGTCCTGTCTCATAAATTATTCTTATCAAGCCTGGTTCGCTTTCTCCCATATGGTTTTTTGTGAGTTAAGGAGTAAAGCTCCACCTTCATCAAGATAGTGGAGTACAAACAAAGAGGAGAGGGAGGAGGGGGAAGAAGGGATACAAGTACAATGTCGTCGTGATGATTTTTTGTGGGAACAGTAACTCCCAGCTTCTGAAACAGGTCGAGAGTACAGGCTCAAACAATCTGATTTTTGCTGCCGTGCTTTGGAAACATCAAATTATTTCTTTGCATCCGAATTCACCAAGACAAGGCAGCAGCCAACTGGTCAACCTGGAGATGCATCACATTTTTCTGGTAGGGGTCCAAGGGGGGTTACTCCCTTGGCAAAACCGGGATAAAGTTAGATAAATTCATGAGGAGGTGGTATCTTTTAATGCTGGCAAGCTGCCTTTTGCGAAAATGAGCATGTAAACTGAACGTGAGGGCAGAAACTTGGTGGTTGTTGCTGGTATGGTTTGTGGTGATCTGAAATAGCATCTTCAATTTGTCTGACTGGGTGGGCGGTGTTTTATGATTCATTGCTGCCAGACATGCCGGAAGTTCATCGAGGAAAAAGAAGTGGCCCTGGTTATGGTTGGACCACTGCTTTGCGTTGGTGTGGAGGATTTCTGCCATTCATCGAGTTTGGTTGCATAAATATTCAGCTGGATGAATGCCTCAGGCAACTCCCTGATGCTTCTGGGTTACCTATCTTGGTAGGATCTTAATGGAGCCTTTTTGGCCCCTGCATTGGTCTTATCTACAGGAAAAAGTTGGAGAGTGGTGTCCTGCCAATTTTCCATTAATGGATGTAACACTTTAGATAACATTTGCTTTCCAAAAGAATTTGAGGAACCACTTCTTTGGATCCATGGTTGGATATTTGGGATAACTCAATACGTTTTTGCTAGCAAGCTTTGTAATGGTAGGTGTTGGTGCAGAAACTCATCGTCGTCGGAGGTCGTCGGAGTCGAGGCCGCTGAGGTCACCGCCGGAGACCTGCAAAATAAAGTCCCGTCTGGAACCGGTGGGGGGTGGCTCCGGTAGGATCCTCCGACGGTCAAGTCAGTTTTTGGCCAACAGAAATGGAGTGCTCGGAATGAGTTCCAGAGCTTAGAGAAGAAGAGGAGAGAGCTCAGAGAGACTAGAGGTCAGAGAGCTCCGCCTTGGCGTATCTGGAGGGTCCTTTGTAGGCGGAGTTTAGTTGATGGCGACAGCCATACCGTCGCATGGAGTTCGATACAGAGAGGATGGCATCGTCAGGCGGTCGGTGACGGCCATACTGGTAAGTTGTGGGCTGCATGGAGTTCGGTACGGAGAGGAAGGCGTCGTCAGGGAGTGGCGTTACCAGAGGTGGTAGCCATGTCGTCTGGTTTCGTCGCCTGTCGCAGACTGATGGCGATAATTCATCTCGTAGGAGAGTCCGGTAGAAGGGAAGGCTGGGGGAGTTCGGCTGGCTGAAGGGTCGGCCATCTGTAGAGTTCGGCTAGCTGAAGGATCGATTGCCGAGGAGTTCGACCGCTGAGAGGCCCGAAGAAGCTTGGCTGAGGCCCGGTTGAAGGACTTCGGTTGCTAAGTAGTTCGGCTAAGGCTCGTCCGCTGAGGAGTTCGGCTGCTGGAGGACTTCGTTGAAGCTCGGCCGTTGGAGTCGGTCCGAAGAAGTTCGGCCATGGGGAGTCCGAAGAAGTTCGGTCTCGACGCTGAGAGTCCGGAAGAAGCTCGGCAGCTACCTAGTTCGGCCTGCTGGAAGAAGCTCGGCCGCTGAGAGTTCGGCTGAAGCTCGTCTGCCGTAGCTCTTCTGCGGCTGCCGGTTGCATTAGGCTGGGTATCGAGCTAGACTTCGACTGGAGCGGGATTTATCCCCAACAGTAGGCATAAATGGGGTGCTTTGTAGCCTGCCTTAGTATTTAAATCATCGGAACTCATTTATTAGTGTTGTCCTTCCCTATGAGCTTGGGGGAACATATCAAGCGCTTAAGGCTTTAAAATTATTGTGTTGTGGTTCTTCGTAATGACAAGGCATCAGAACCTGAAGTTTGGCATGGCATTGATGGATCTATATATTCATGAGTTTGTAAAATATGATCATCTTGAATGTGAGCATAAGAAAGACTTAAAATAAAATCTATTATTTTGCATTTTGATTCGTCAGGGTCAAATTAATGGAAGCAAATGGAGATGGAGTAGGTGTTGATGATTAATCTGCAGGGAGTTTCACGTGAAGCTTGCGTAAGTGCAACAGTGTATTCAAGGTGAATTTCAGACTACAATATGATCAAAGGTTAATGAAGCAATTGAGTGCAAGCGAGAGTTCTCATAGAATTTTAAGACAATAATTTTTAAGGTCAAAGAACATGATTTGAATGGCTTTTCTTGTACTCAAGAATGATTGAACTCGCCAGGAGATTTTATTTTATTTTTTGCCAAACAATAACGAAAGGTCATTAAGCTGACACGAGCGGAAATTTAGTCAGGGCTGGAGAATGTTGAGCTTGGATTTTTAGAATGCTCATTGTGATAAAATCCAAGTTCCATGAGCTATTTGGCCTCCTTTTTCCAAACACTGCGATTGACATAAGTAATTCAGTGACCAGAATTTCGGTCCAAGGCTAAGTTGGACGAACACTTTCGAACGACATCTGTCAGCCACCGTCGTTGTTTTAAAAGGAAATTACTGAACAACCAAGTTGGTTGAATTTTGAAGATGTCGGAAGGAAAAGTTGAGATAAACCTGTTGGAACACGGATACAGAGAAATGTCTCTTGAGAAGTGACAGATTTTAGCACGTTCTTTGAATATGCAATGGAGGAGATAAGAATTGACGGAAGAAGAGAGGAGAAAATCTCTTTTCCTTTGTTTGAATGTATGGTAGATGAGAGTGAAACAGAGGGACCTTCGAGATGAAAAATCTTAGCAGGGAAAAAGACTTTCAAGTATATATATATATATATATATATATATATATATATATATATATATATATATATATATATATATATATATATATATATATATATGTATGTATGTATGTATGTATACACACACATACATATAAATACGTATACACTACTAAAAAAAAAGAGTATAAAGCAGCGTATACTATTGTAGTGGTTTTCGAAACCACTGTAATAGAGTCTACGACAGCGATTATAAAAAACTGCTGTTATAGGACCGACCTATAGCAGCGGTTACAAGAAATCGCTGCCATAGTCTAACCTATAGCAGCGGTTCTTTTTAATCGTTGCCATAGCTCCGATCTATGGCAGCGGTTCTTTATAACTGCTGCTATAGATTCGATCTATAGCAGTGGTTAGGACAACCACTACCATAGGTCGGATCTATAGCAGCGGTTCCTTATAACGGCTGCTATACGTTGATCTGTGGCAGCGAATATTTGTAACTACTGCAATATATTATTTCTTATTTTTTCTCTAAATATTATATAATTTTAAAATTTAATATCCATCTTTTTCGTTCATTATCTAAATAATTATCATTAGAGTATTGTCGCAAAAGATCACCTCGATCCGATGGTCCTAGCTTCTTCGATCAAAAAAATTTGATTTTGACAATCACGAACGACGATGCAATGATCTGATAGATGGAGATCTTCGATAAGTCTAAAAATCTACAACGATGATCTCAGTTATATTTGTAGCATACTATCAAAATTTTACTTCAATCGGATATCGTTATCTCAGTCAATTTAATATAGGTTAATTTCGACCGTTAAATGATAAACGAGTGATCAAAGGATCAGACGGTATCCAATTATGAGATAATTTTTTTTATAAATGATCTTGGCTACTACTTTAATTTATTTTTTATGATAGTGATTATAAAATTCAACTCGTGAAACTAAGAACGATCTAAAACTATATGTCGCCTGATAATCATTATATGTTTAGTATCTCTTTCTGTTCTCCTTTTTTTCTTGTATCCTCTTCTTGATTTATCATGTGAATGATGGATTTCCACTTTTTCTCCTTGTTTCTGTCCAAATCTCTCTAGTCAAATAGAGTGTCAAAGATTAGGTGATCATGAGAAAATGATGGCACAATTTTTTTTAAGATCTAATTTGTCATTTTGTAGATGTTGCCTAAATCTATTTTTCAGATGGATCCATTTAGTTATGGTATATGAGATTATAGGATAATTATATAATTTTTAAGAATTATTTATCTAAAAAAATTATTATGAAGGTAAATAATTTTTACTATATATGATTGATGGAAAAATTATTCTAAAAAATTATACTAAAAAAAGATTATGATATTTAGTTAACGATAATTCTATATAGAAATATGACCAAATTTATAAGTATATCTATTAATATAAAATAATTTTTTAATATCAAATTAGCATCATCATTTTAAATAAATTTTTATATAATAACTATAATCACATAATTATTTACATAATATCATCTGCATCTTAACTTTTTTATAAAACTTCTTATTGAATGAATTTAGAAAGATATCAAAACAAATTCTATGATTATACGAGGATATTTTTATCGAGTACCAATCTTTTCATGCAATTTATTTTATCTTTTTTCTCTAAAAAATAAATATGAGATTCATCAATTTTTTTATCATCTTTCTCTTTTATTTTTCATATCAAAAATGATAATATGATATATAATTTATTTTTCTATATAAGATTAACCCAATCAAACGGACCTTACAGTGAGTACTCTTTGCAAGGCATCTGCTGAGATGGACTCCGGGTTAACACCACATCATCAGACATCATCAGATGCATGACCTATTGTAGTCATGCGGTATAAATTATGAGCATTCTGTTCAATCCATGCACCGTATCCAAAATTATAATTAATATGGAGCTCACCATGTGGGCTTCGGTGTAAGGTGTGCAAAGGTAGAGTTGGCTAGATCAAGTGAAAAATTATTAACTTTCTCAAAAAAAAAAAAAAAAAATCATATATTCAAAAATCCTAAATTTACCTCTACTAATTATTAATTAAGTTGATTCTTCGGCTGTCCATTCAGTTGCTTGTCTCCTCATAAAATAGGTTGGAAGGGGTTCACGCTGTATCTTTCATGCAAAAAAAATGATTGATCTTCTTTTGTGATATGAACCATTGGATCACATTGTGTATAATTTTCAAAATGCTCCAACCTCTTCTTTTCATCCATCACGAAGCAAATGTCATACTTTTTGAAAGTTATGCAAAATATGGTCCTACGGTTCGCACCGTAAAAGAAGATCAATCATCCTTTCACGTAAAAGAACAATCTGCGCATCAGGATAGAAGAGGGTGATGCATGCATGCATGCATCCTCTTACTGCTAAATTGGGAGAAGTCCTTGGTTTGGTGGTGAGGCCAAGAAGATTGGAAGAGGGGCTTTGGCAAGCTCCGGGTCCCATGCTCCAATTCATTTGTTCTCTTCCATCTCCCTCCACGTTAAGTTTGCGTGAGGAACCCACCAAACCAAGGACTTCTCCCAATTTAGCAGTAAGAGGATGCATGCATGCACCAACCGTCTCATTCCACCACGCAAATGTCACCTAAAAGAGCTCAATAGCATTTAAAATACCCATAATTAAAGATATTAAGGTGTGACCAGTCGAGATATGCATCGCCTACCCCTTGCGTGATGCCTATCCACATAAAGCTAAAAGATGCATGCCGAGCTCAAGTAATTCCATTGCCTGACGTAGCTGTGGAGTAAAAGAAATCAGATTAAGCTTTTGATTGTTCCATTGTGAAATGACTTAAAAGAAATTTAATCCTTTCCTACCAGTCAAAATAAATGATATAAAAGGAACTGTTGTTAATTTATCAATCATGGAAATAGTTGTCTGTTAACTGTTCAACCCTTTATCCTGAAAAAATTGAGTAAAGTTGATTGTTTATAAGTACTTGTTCCTCGGTGTAAAACGATTCATCTGTCCCTGAGTTTTAATCCGGTTAAAAAGTAGTTAAAAAAAAAAAAGCTTTTAGATTTTTATTAACATTTCATTAGAGTTTCTAATGATTGTTGCTTTATCTAGTGGATATCATCCAGGTTCCGAACTTAACAGCGCCATGATGTTTATCCCAACAGGATAAGTTCAAACTAATTAATGTGTACATAACTAGTCCCAATTTATTTGGGGTGGATGGATTCAGATAAGCACCACCGTTGGAGGGGAGCAAATGGGTGCGGCCCACGAGAGACAGAACCTTATGGGATAACTGTTTGTCATATATATGGAATGGATAAGTTTTGGATTTCTTCGGGTTATTTGTAACTTTTCCCGAGATTTGGGAGGAGAAGTGCATAAAAAAGGAGACTGCGTTGATCAAAGTCCCCTTTCACAAACCATGCACGTAAGCACAAAAAGAATTTACCAGTACTGTCCTTGTGTTTTCTCGAGGGAATCCACTATTCTTGTGTTGCAGTGCTTTGAGGATAAGCTTAATGTTTCTTACTTTCTTTCTCCTTTCTGTTGTGTGTGGGGAAGGAGGAGGTCCAAGGAGACAATGACCCTTTCTATTCCTCCCCCTCCTCCATTAATGGATGAGGTGGTGGGGGAACAACTCCACTGGAGTCCTGGACTTGGGTTCCACCTCAGTTTGATGAAGTGCCCATCCAATTTAGCGTGGGTCCAGCGTTGGGACCATGAGATATGCAGTGTATCACTGTATGGATTCGCATCTATATGGAAAGATTTGTAGTTGCATGCCACTGATCATGCAATTGGTGGTGCTCTATCTACAGCTACCCCATGCTGTGTATTGTACGCACTTTGTGCCATGTCCCTCTCAGCTTATATCACTTTAGGAAGAGATTGAATTAGTTCATTCCTTCACAAAAAGAGAGATTGAATTGGTCCAATCTATGAACAATAAGAGTCCACCAATAGGACAATAATCTACTTGGAAGCAAAATGTAGAGAGTTGTTGAATTATTTCTCTCTCTCTGGAAGATTAGTTGACATGACTAAATTTTTATTGACAACAACTATGGGACGTCGATGATTAACATCTAATCTGCTATTAACTTTTCTATAAACGTATCATCTCGTGCTAATCATGCTAAGAAGCGGTGATGTGCATAGTTGGTGAATAATAGCCACCGAATCATTGCCAAAGAGTTTTCTTCAAAAATAATATGGATGGTCCATAGTATATTATAGAAGATCTTTAAAAAACATCTTTATTTTTCTGTAATCTAATAAAACAAAAAAATGATCAAAGAGAACCGATTATATATAGATTTTTGAAGATAGCTTGTCGATATATGGTACAAACATTAATTATAATTCGCAGAATTAAATTTATTTTTGTATCAATATTTTTTAAGCAATCAGTTTTACTTAATAAGCATAAGACAGTATTAAGTTCTACTATTAAATTCTAATTAATGCAATTTTTTAAGGAGCACCACCTCCATCTAAGTGTTGCTTCTATGAGCCGGATGCAACATTTTTATCTCAAAACTCTCAATTAAAGAGGGAGCCAAGTAGTTAACAAAATTGAGTTACTTAATTATTAATTACATAAATATGAGTTGGAATTGAAGTAATTGTATGACATGCATATGATATCGATCTGTCTCTATTTTCATCAAAAAAAAAAAAAAAAATGAAGAAGATTTGTCCCTTCTTAACCTTCGGGTAACAATGCTGAGCATTAATAATGTAATAGAATAACCAGATGCAATGCACATTGAGTAGGCATAAAATATCTATCTTTTCATACATCTTGATGCTTGATAAATTATTGATGTTGCATTGAATTATCAAATGGTCCATTAATAATCATTTAGGTCTAGATTTTTTTTTTCATAAATACACCATTAATCCAGAATCAAATTGAGAATATCTATGATTGCTAATAAGAGAGATTTGCCTACCAAGGCAAGCCCTAGTTCATTATTTTCTTTGCTCTTACAAGCACATACCATAATTATATGAATCCTACAAATTACGACTTGGGTTACAGAGAATTCATTCTAGCCTTAACCTTTGTGATTCACGACTGATGTTAGTAGTTATCCATGGTAATGCCAAACCTGGCCCTAGAGTGAAGCAGCAAGCATCATGATGTAATAAAGATAAGCAAATTCCACGTGGCCCAATTGCATCTCCCAAAAATTATAAATCAGGTTTGAGTTTCGGTTCATACATGAGGGTGTTATGGTTTTTAAGGGACCAAAAAATCTCCATCATGTCCTCCAAGATTCATACAGAAACCTGGTCTTTAGGGACACAACAGTAAGGAAGGCAATCGAACCGGGTTGAACATGATATGGGTTGGGTTGGATATGTGATGGATCCAAAATCTATGAGCTCAAATCCAAGCTATTTATTGAATGGATCAAAAATACAGATCTAAACTTGACCATTTTATTGAACATGTAATCTAATTCGATCAATTAAGTATTGCCATCCTACGCAAGAGGCTTTCAATATTTTCCATTTAAAAGTTAAAACCATAGCCATCACAAGCCTGGAGTGAGGACAATTACGGGGTCTTAACTCCTCCCATTTCAGGCTGGTTCTATGAGTAGGCATAGATTTCCTCCAGAGAGTGTGCGGTTGAGGCTGGTTCGCAGCACATGCTTTAATGGAGAAGATCGTTGTTCCCCCGCTACCTTTTTTTTCTCACCTACTCGGGTCAGCGGAGCTCGGACCTGCCAATTTCAGGGACAGACCACGTTAAACACGAGCCAAATTTCTACCATCTGATGGCATACGAAATAGCGATTACTTTTTCCAGCTGAAAGGGAGAGTTTGAGAATTCTTCCACCATGGAAGTGTGAAACCATGTGATTGGAAACATGAGTCAATGTAAACGCCAAATGACTCACAAGATGTCTCAACTACCATTTTGCTGCTTATTTTCACATAACTAAGTATATAAATATTTAAATAGTCTTACATTCTTTTTTATTTTAATCTAATCTGATTTTTTTTAAAAGATTTTAAATGATCTCCAGCTCAAATATTGCCCATAAATACTGACTGTGGCCATGTGAGAGAGTGATGATAAACTAGTAATGTACGCCCTTGAAAAAATCTGCCAATAAGAGTGCCCCACCATCTCACAGGTGCTTGGACCTTAAATCCCTCAAAAGTCAGAAAGATCATCTTTCATGGTTGCCCATCAGGGTTATTTGTTATCTCGCATTTTTTAAGAAATTCTCTTATATTAATTTCACTGAGATTTTTCTTCACGGTGTGCAACCACCTAGGAGAAAAATCAAAGTACAATAAGTTTTTCTGAAAAAAAAAAAAAATACATACATGATTTGATGTACTAAGCATATGGACTTAATTACAATAATTATATCATTTTTTATGAGATGAAAATTTATTTTATCAAATTAATATTTATTTAAAAAATAATTATCAAAATAATATTAATTTAAAAGTATTTACGAAAATGATGCTGAAACAAAGTCATCTTTTAAAAGGATGACTTCATTTATTGAGTCACCATCCTCATCCACTGAGTCACCAGGACTAAGTCACGAAAAGAGTTGTCCTTTGATAGGACAACTATATAAGTCGTCATTCTGTAGGGCGCTTCTATGAGTCACTCTATTAAAGAGCGACTTAATCGGGCCTCAGCTTAAAAAAAAAAAATTTGAGACCGTCCCCACTCCCCCTCTGTCCGGCGCTTAGGTCTCCCTCTCCGATGCTCCCCCTCCCTCTCCGGTGCTTAGGTCTCTCCCCCCTTCCTCTCCGACGCATGGTACCCCGTCTCTTCTCCCTTTTCGGCACTTAGGTCTCCCTCTCCCTTCCTCTCTGACGCATGACACCGCCTGCCCCTCTCTCTCCGGTGTGTGGCACACCCTCCCCCCTCCTCTCCGATACGTGACACAGCCTGCCCTCCCTCTCTAGTGTGGGGCATGGTGCGAGACCCCACCATTCTCCTTCCGGCCGAGACCATCCATTCCCCTCTCTCTCCCTACTCGAAGAACCCCCTCCCTCTTTCTTTCAATTGGCCCTGCCACCCCTCCCTACGCACCTCCTTCTCTCGGTGGTCCCTGGCACCCCTCCCCACTCCCTCCTCCCTCCTCTCGACCGTCCCGACGCTCCTCCCTCCTCTCAATAGTTTTCAGCACGTCATTCCACCCCCTCGGTGCTTATATTAACTGGTATATTATTCCTCCTCTTTAATTATTTTATATTCTATTATTTTTTATTTTTAAAAGATCTGTATTGCATAAAACCGTAAATCCATCTTTTGATTAATGTACATATTCTACCACATTCATACATTTATATATTTTTTGTACGGATGGAAGAATTATGTACATTGATTAATTGATTGTCCAGTTTGGACAGTTTAAAAATTATAATTAATTCTATAGGTAATTACAGTAATCAAACGATACGCAGAGGGTTCGAGAGAAATTTCGGACAGCATTTTTCTTTAGTTCTCTTCACACATCTTCAGCTATATGGGGAGAATTAAGGAAAAATGATGCTGAAATTTCTTTCAACCCATATTACGTATTGTTTGATTACTGTGATTACCCATAGAATTAATGCAATTTCTGAATGGGATAGGATCTAACTTTACCTATTAGTTTTTTATGGGATGCATTTATCATGTAAGTTATGTTAAATGTTAAGTACTTCTTCTAGTAAATATACGTTTATATGTTAATGCAATTATTTTTCACAAAAAATTCAACAAAATGAATCCAAATCGTATCGCTGTTATCTTCCATTAGGATGGATAAATCAATCATGATGCTAATGGTGTATGTTATGATGGTGGAAGGACCCAAATGTCCATGATAGATCATAATACAATATATTAAGAACTTGTGCAAATCTGCTATGCTATCACCGGATGAAACTCCAATCACTATGGAGTTTCTCTAGTCTGTAGACTTTCAATTAGTAATTATAAACAGTATATGGATGTACCTATTAAAAATGATCAGAATACGGACTACGTCTTGGACATCTTATTTAAGGGTGCAATTGAGTCGAGCTGAGTCGAATAGTTAGAAGCTCGAGCTCGACTTGACTCAAAATACTCGGGCTCGAAACTCAGCTCAAGCTCGACCGAGTCTTAACATTTCAAGCTCAAACTCGGCTCGATGAAAAATAGGAAAAGCTCGAGATCGACTTGACTCGACTCGAATATGAACTGAGCCATACTCGAGCTCGAAATTGAACCTTATTTTACTAATAATATATATATATATATTAATATATATTATAAATAAAATTAATATTATGAAAAATATATATTCGAGTAAGCTCGTGAGTTTTCGAATCGAGTATTCTACTACTCGAGCTTGATTTGCATACTCGAGCTCAAACTCAATAATAATCGAGTCGAGTCGAGCTCGAGTAACTCGCAAGTAGCTCAACTCGTTTGCAGCCTTAATCCTATTAGAATTTTTTTCAAGTGATTGAGATTTATATTGAGCCGATAGTGATGAAAATTTTGGGTAGCAATAAACAGCTTGTGAATGTGTCTCAGGCTATATCTGCCCCACTTGCACAGTCGGGGATGGGATCCGGTCCTACTCATGTGTCAGCTATAATGGAGCATGTGAAGCATGAATCTTACAATGCTTCACCAGTTAATCGGCCACATATATTTGGTGATATGGAAGTCGGTCCCAGTCATGTGTCACCTACCATGGAGCATGTGGAGCGTGAATGTTATAATACTTCATTAGTTAATCGACCACATGTATTTTGTGATATAGGGGCCGGTCCTAGTCATGTATCAGCTTTCGTGGAGTATGTGGAGTGTGAATCTTACAATGCTTCATCAGTTAATCGACCACATGCAATACATATCGGACTTAGAGGATTAGGAACCGCAATCAGTGATTTTGCCATTTTATTTGAAAATAAAGCTGCTGTTAGTTATGATCCTAATCCTATGGATGATGAAGTTGGGGATGATGATGCAGAGTTTGATGGTAGTGATAGTGGAGAGTCTAGTACAGAAGAAGATGTTCCATCACATGAAGCACCCCTTGTTTCTGAATTCGGACTAGTTGATGTATCCGACGATGATGAGGCAGCATCCCATGGAGCATTACCAGAACATCTATTCTTTGGTGGGAATGAGGAGTTAAGAAAGAGAATGGTATTCAGGTCAAAGGAGGAAGTCCAATATGCCGTGAAATAATATACCATTCGCATCCACCATCCATTTAAAGTCGTTGGGTCAAATAAAATTAAATGAAGCATCATCTGTAAATAATCAAAGAGTTGCAAGTGGCATCTTCGGGCATACTGTCGAACCAAGATACAGCGATGGAAGATTATGGTATATAAAGGGTCACACATATGCTTGAATGCAAATGTGATGCGAGATCATCCATAGCTTGATGCACGCATGATTGCTGATATCATTAGAGGATCGATGAGGGCAGAGACATCGATATCCATATTAGCCTGTTAGGCTTATATACATGATACATGGCAATGCGAAGCATCTTACAGGAAGATATGAATAGTTAAATAGCTTATTATCGGTAAGTTGTTTGGAGATTGATTCGAGTCTTATAACATATTGGATCCTTTGCTAACTGTAGTTTATTATGCCAACGAGGAAATCGTGGTAGATTTTTGTAAATTTTTTTCAACAGATCCGAATATTGAGGTATTCCATCGAGTTTTTTGGGCATTTAGATCATGCATTCAAGGCTTCTAGTTCTGTTGTCCATCGATCAGTATTGATATAATGCATATGTACGGACGATATAAGGGTACACTGATGATAGCTATGAAAAGAGATGAAAATGAGAGTATCTATCCTCTGGCATTTGCCATTTACGAAGGTAAGAACCATAGTAGTTGGTTGTGATTTTTATGGTGTTTGCACTATTATTTAGCACATGATCGAATGGGGATCGACAAAGTCTTGGATTGGCATAAGAAAATATTAGCTACTATTTTGGATGTGTCTGTTGGGTGGACAGCACCATACGAATTTCACAGATTATGCCTGAGACATGTAGAGGCAAACCTAAACGGTCGATTTCATGATGCGGCATTTTTGGCTTATTTTCATCAAACTATAGAACAAAATCAGTTTTGAAAGTTCGATTGCAGCATGCAACACATTGAAAAAATATGGCCCAATTGCTTTCAATACCTTCAAAGAAGTCCACTTGATAATCTGAGTAAATGATCGCTAGCGCATGACACGGATAGTCATAGGTATGGAATAATGAATACCAATCTATCTGAAAGCTTCAATAAGGTGTTGAAGGGGGCGTGCTCATTACCAGTTACCATACTTGTCCATCTTTTCTTTGAGCGCTTATCGAAGTGGTTTAATGTGCGACGTGCAATAGTAGCATAAAGGAGGGAGGATGGTAGAATGCTCACTGATAAAATTACATGTAAGCTAAATGAACGCCAGCTAAAGTCTAAAGATCATAGTGTGATTAAGTATAATAATCAATTGGGTTTGTATGAAATTCGATTGAGATGCAGATATTATAGCCCCGATGAACCTGATTATACACAAATAGTCGACTTAGGAATGGGCATATGCACATGTCGGAAGTGGTAGTTACTACATTATCCATGCTCTCATTTATTTGCTTATGTACTAGTGAGAATCTAGATTGAAAATAATTTGTTGATGACTATTATACTATTATCCATTACAAGTAGTCATGTGCTCCTACTTTCTATCCTCCAGAGAGTCCTCATTATTGGCCTATATGGACTGCACCTAGACTCAAACCGAATCCGTCCACAAAATGACTTGGCAAGGGACAACCACAATCGAGGAGGATCCAAAATAATATGGACGTAATGGAGAGGCAAAATATAGTTCGTTATAGATTGTGCAAGCAGATAGGACACAATCGACACAGATACCCCCAACTGCATTGATTTATCTTTTTTTTTTATAATGTGACTTACAGCTTTTCTTTATGCAAAGGTTGTGTTTTTTTTAACTATTTTGGTGATGTAATCATAGTCTATAAATACTTGAAAATATTAGTGAAATGAATATGTTGTATATGTTGATAATTTATCATTTATGGGTTTTAACTATCTCACCTTCTCAAATTTTTTGATAATTAATAAATCTTTTAAATTTATGGAACCGGTAGATACGATATGGCTGGTTGTGATTCTGATGTCCATCCAGGGTCGGTGGATCCTATGGTACTGTATCTTCATATCCGACACAGAAGTAATCATATATATATTCTAGGGAGGACCCGGAGCCTCTACGTTGCAGGCACAGAGGATCTACAGCGATGCATGCCTGGTGGCCACATGATAGGATCTTGCATTATCTTTATACGTCGGATTTTTATTAAGTATATAGAGTCTATGACGTACAACTTAAATGGGCCCTCATCACAATCATGGTAGAGCGATGGCATCAGGAGACTCACACTTTTCATCTACGCAGCGAAAAGATAACGATCACATTGCAGGATGTTACTGTTCTTCTTGGATTATGAGTGCACTGGCTTGCCATCACCAGTACCACACACATCATATGGTCGGATCTTTACGAAGAGCTGTTTGGGATTATACCGTCAGAGGTGATGTTATCAAGGTCTTCTTTGATGTTTCAATAGCTTTGGCATACGTTCCAGCATTTATCCGATGAGACAGATGATGAGACTGTATGGTGGCATGCTCGAGCATTCATTTTATATCTTATTGATGGCCATTTGTTCATCGATAAGTTTGGATTCCACGTCCAGCTATTGTACTTACCTCTGCTACGTGATCTCCATGCATGTGGATGATTGAGTTGGAGCAGCGCTGTTTTAGTCTTTTTATATCGCGAGCTATGCAGGGCCACTAGGACGGATGCCCGTAAGATAGCAGGGCCATTAGTGTTGTTACAATCTTAGATATGGGAGCATTTGCACGTCGGATGGCTAGATAGGGTGCTCTCCGATGTAGGCGCTCACCAATTGGTGCTAGGAGATGCTATTGCAGGACATGAGCCATTAGATATCCATGATGCTACTATTCAGGATCCATTTGATGGAATACAGCATGATCAGTATGATCCATTAGGATGCAGGTATGTAACCACTAGCATTAATCTTCCTATCATAAATGACTATATATTTTATCAAAATTAATATTAATTTTTTTTTGATAGGTGAAAGACTCAACTGACAGGTGCTAACAATCCTGTGCCGTATAGTTATATATTATCGGGATTAGCTGGACTAGTAGTATGACGATCAGATGATATAGATGTCTTACACATCCGAGATATTAGCTGCATTGCTTGAGGTATGCCGATCGGATTAGCATGTATAGAGGACACACGCACATCTCATCTGCTTCGATATCGTAGAGATCTATTATCCAAAGCGTGTGATACGACAATTCGGCATACATCAGGACGTCCCTTCATCATGCGACACTCGAGATAGGCTTCATACTCTCGATCGATGAGGGCAGCATCGACATGATTGGGCCCGTAAGCATTGAAAGTATATTGAGGCATGGGAGCGATGAGAGAATTTGGTTGTGGCTGCTCTGCCTATGCACATGGGACCAATGGATTTTTATGATCTATATTTTGTATGGTATAGGAGCATCACTAGACGATTTATCGCATCAGTTATGATTGAGCAACCAGAGATGAGATTTCATCCTTCTGGCAGTGTGATGGATGTTGTCGTAAGTATATTTTATTTTCTATTTTATTTTATTTTTTATCTCATTTTATTATGTTGTTCTTTATATTTATATTTATTAAATAATATTTATTTTTTATTTTAAATCTCATAGTTTTAGAGGATGATGGCAATATACCACCGAGCTTGGAGCGGCTTTCATTCGGACACTATTGGGTGTAAGGATCGAGCCCTTATCGATACTATGCAAGTTATCTCGGAGGATGAATGACTTGATACTACACCTGCACCATCGATGGATGATCAAAGTACTTCAACCTCCCTATAGATGATGCATCCATATTACAGAGGATGACTGAGCCTGGAGAGCCATCCAGACGTCGCGCACATATTGATAGGCCCAGCACGACAGCATCTTCTTCTGCACCTATCGATACTCTACCAAAACCATCCCACTACCAGCCAGAGGTGATGCGCATTTATGAAAGACAAACACATAGGAGGCCACGGTATCTTAGCATATACACCTTCTGATAGTTATACGATCAATATATTTTTTTGTAATAAATATTGTAATGAACAACTACTGATTTATATTATTTTTATAAAAATTTAGCTCGAGGATACTGCAGACACCAATAGGGCTTTAGCTTTCTCTCTCTCTCTCTCTCTCTCTCTCTCTCTCTCTCTCTCTCTCTCCCCCCTCCTCTTCTCTCTCTCTTTCTGTATAAGGTCACCAAGAGTATGACTAAAAATTTCTAACAAATACCAAATTAAAATCCTAAAAAAGATATATGTTAGTCAAATATTTGTTTGGACCAAACCAACAGACTTTTATGTTTTTGGAGTTTCCATGATCCAAGATGGCTGACCAAAGATGTAGAATAGATGGGTTTTGTTTCATTTAATGGCAAATGCTTCTTGGGGAAAAACAACAAATATATTATGGTTTTTGAGTTCTAGATCAAGGTTGGTTAAGAAGGAAAAGTGGAAAAGCCTTTCCTTGGACAAATCTTTTTCCACTTGGTTTTGTTTTTGGTGTATGAGTTGCTGGTATGATCTAACCAAGACCACCTTTTGGTCGTCTTTTCTTCCTGAAACCTAGGCTTTGCTGTCTCTCTCTTAGACCAAGAGGATACAACATCCCTATGGTTTAAGGTGTGGTGAATTTGTTACCAAACAAAAAAAAAAAAAAGAAAGAAAAGGTTTGGTGGGTTGCGGCAAAGATATTGATTTTGGGTGCAGTAGGATCAAAGATAGGAGGGTTAATGCAAAGTCCCTTCATGCTTGTAGCTTACATGAGCTCACCTTCTTGAGCAAAAACTTTTGGCAGGTTGCATAGGTTAGTGCTGTAATCTGTCAGAGAATTATACTTCTTTGCAGTTGAGACTGGCTATACTACGTACAAAGCTTTAGAATGGATACACCCATAAGCATTTACACAATCAAGTTATGGAGATGAAGAGGATGCCCACATCACGCTACCAATATTCTCTGCCATAAAAGATGCCACTCAGAAGAGGATACCATAGTCATCCTTCTCTTCTAGTATGCTCACTATGCCTGGCAAGCAAAATATAATGAAACCACTATCTTTAAGACAACCTTAACAAAATTGGATGGCTTTACCTTTTCTTGTCTCAAAAAAAAAAACCGAAACAACAATTACTACATTACAATGGTGAAAGGGTTCAGCTCACCTAGAATCCATTTATTCATGAAGAATAAAAAATGAAAGAAAAGATAAGAAGATCGTATAGATTATCTCGATGGTTAAGATGCTTTTTACATGGGTATGATGTTGCATGTAATTCATTATCATGGGGCATTGCATCTATGAGTGCTAGGATAAAATCTACACATATGCTACATCATGCATTCATTTGTCAGAAATATTTTAAATATTCATGAAATTGTAATAAAAAATTAGAATGGAGTGAAACTTATGTTATAGTGGCGTGCCAGTGGGATATCAAAGTCTTTGAAAGGACGACTTATAGAGTTACTTTTTATAAGGATAAGTTATAAAGTCATCCTATTATAGGACGACTTATAGAGGCACCCTATGATAGAACGACTATCTACGTGGCAAACCACTAATGTCGAGCAATATATATTTTGGCTGAGTCAATAAAATAAGTCGTCCTTTGGAAGGACGACTTTTAGTTCGATAGTACTTTGGTAAATATTAGTATTATTTTTATAAATTATTTTAAAAAAATATTAATTTAGTAAAATTGCCTTAATATTATTTGACACTTTGTCTGATAATATTAGGATACTTGCAATTTCATTCTACTAAACAAATCAAATTATTAATTTTTTAATATTTGAAAGAGTTTTGCTTGGGTATAGTTTTCTTTCCTAGTTGTTTATTTTTTGTCATGAACAATATAGATCTCTCTTCCTAACTGAATGGTAACCAAATGTACCTTATAGATATTAGTTAAAATTAACTTTAAAGATTTTTGAAATAGACTAGAATACTGATTTAAATCAAATTACCAATTAGATGGAAAAAATCACAAGTTCTTCCTATTTTATCCATTCTCTGCCGTCTCCTCCATATTTTGGACACTTTCTAGACTAGTTTAATTATTTTAGGATACTAATTTAATATATATATATACACACACATATGTATACTATCTTGTAGTCCTAAATAAAAAGAAAAATTCAATGTTAGAGTACTGAGCTATAATTTGAGAAAAGATCTTGTACGCTGAAGTCTTCAATTTTTTATAGTAAAATTTTTGTATCATCTCTATACATAAATATTGATCAATAAAATTAATTATATAAATTTTATATATTCTTATTTTTTTCTCCTTTTTCTTCTTATATCATTGTTTCTCTACCTTAAAACTTTTAGCTTTAGTGGCCATGTCAAAAAGTAGTCTCCACACTTTCCATTTAACAAAGAGGAAAGTAAAGATTAAAAAAAAAAAGGCTAAGCTTCTAGAAGCATAAAAGATAAACAAGGGATGGGTGTTGCAAGAGAAGACGTCCTTTCATCACATGCAGGAATGCACGGGACATACCTCATGGGCCTCTTCTAAGGCCAAAGAAGAAAAGTAAGCGTCAAAGAAGAAAAGAAGACTCCATGAACTCTATTTGCAGTGCTTCGCAAATTGGAGAAAAGAGCGTGTGGTTAGGAGAGCAAATCCCCAAAAAAATTTGTTTTGAAGGTGCAATTCTATAAATATAAGAAACCGAGGGGCGAATTATTGGTATGCCCCCTTGGAAGAAGGATACTCTAGGGCCCGCCACTAGCGGGATGCCGTTGGTGGGGGTTGGAATTATTACTAGGGTTGATGCGAAAATCAATAATTTATATAAATAAGGGATCGAGAAATAATTAAACTAGAAGAAAAATATGTGTAAATAAATGATAGACTAATGATATGGTAAACCAAGGGCAAATTATATCCTCTACTGCATCCACCAATATGATTATACACCACCAATTAAATCATCTCATTCTTTATCGTCAAGATAAGTATATAATAAATGAGGCATATAGGAAGAAATGAGATGAGTTGATTGGCATGATGAGATAGCACATGGTGCTTGCGGTGTATAATATAATTTTTTCTTTTCCTCTCGGCCCTCCTCCTCTTCGGATAATATGTTGTAGATAAAAATGAAACTCGGAAGCTTCTTCAGCCTACCTAATCTGTTGAAAAAGTGAATGTTAGGTGAGTGTTGGAAAATGACTCTTTCAGTTGGATCTTTCTTCTCAGCACTTGGTTCCCTTTTTTTCTCCGGAGCCAGTGATACTTTTGGTTTTTAGTAGTAAAGTCTTGTGCAGTGATAAATGTAGTTATATATGTTTAATATATATATATATATATATATATATATATATATATATATATATATATATATATATATATATATATATATATATATATATATATATAAAATTGATTAAATAAAATCTTTTTAAGAGACTTATACGTGGTATGGAGCCATTGCAAAACTATTTTTCCCATGCAACCAAGTGTTCCTCCAAAACATTTGGAAAACAGTCAATTGTTTAATTTCACAAGAGAGACTAACACACTGAACACATGAGATCACCTAAAACATAACCGGGGAAAAAAACAATCGAAGAATATAATATAGAGGATGGAGACGACCAAAGACTTATCAACGGATTCCATGAACCTCTGTCATTTTTGTCATCGCCTTTCCCTATTCTTTGCACGTATCATCTACTTTTGTTTTATATAATTCCTGGAACAACTTCCGAAGTATAAAATATGTAGAAACTTAAGATGATTGCCAAATAGATTTTGTTGATTGGATGGTACTACTACCACCTTTTCACTAATTTCAGTTCTAAGTTGCACATGATGACTTAATAATCACTGTATTCCTTTCTTTTTGGTAGTTACCACTTAAGCGCATTCAACCTTCAAGTATCACTCACAGATGTGAATATATATTATCATATCCAAGCACGACAATTTGCATTGAAAACCCATCACAAAACAACAATGTATCAGACGATACAATCGATCATACGATTTCTTCTTTGTATTACATGGTGGAAGAAACCAACAACCATAGTGGGAAGATATATATTGTTGAAACATCTAAGAGTCACAAATAAAATATGTCTGAGGGACTGAATACCTTCTCCTCGAAGGGCATATGTAGAGGCCATCATCAAGAGAAGATTGAATACAATAATCTTGCCAGGCAAAAAGAACAGTGGATTGGATTTGGCTTCTTATATTATATTGTGTTTAGGGTAGGGAACCTAGCTAGCTATTATATATGTGGCTCCACACCTTTATTAATTTGGTTTTTTTTTAGATAGAACGACTTTTCTTATCGTTAATTACAGTATACACAATTGTTATATTTTAGGGTGAAGAAACCAAGCTATTATTATGATCCGAAAAAAGATTTACATGGATGAAGGTTCTCCTCGTCTGGATGTGTCCCTCACCTTTCTTCTTTTGAAATTGATTCATGAATCATGAATATAACCTCCTTTCTCGTTATCTTCCTCACCGTTCGTTATTGAGAAGGGCTACCTACCCTCCCCACTATTCGGCTTATCCTCCTCTCACCTCCTATCCACAAACCGCATGTATTAAATGAGATGGGGCCAGGACACACCACTAGGACACAATACGACCAAACTAAGCCCCTAAAGATGTCAAAAAAGAGCAAACATCTATGGTCTTCCCAATTTTTACATTTTCGCCATGCTTATCAGTGCTATACCTGCCAGGTAAAGCAATCATACAGAAAAATAACAAAAGAAGAAGAAGAAGAAGAAGAAGAAGAAGAAGATAATATAGGTAGCTGTAAGGATTACCTAAAAAGAAATATAAGAATTAAGAGCTGATGATGCCTATACTGAAGCTATCAATTGAAATAACAAACACGCACGAACGAAAGAGAATCCATGCAATTGTTATGAATAATCAGAGACATGCAGTATTATATATCGATAACCATACAGAATAGAAAAGAACATAGATAGGCTCTAAAGATGCAAGCTCTAAATTTTTCCTCCCTTCTCTCTCCTTACCCTCTAAAATTCCAAAGTCTAAAACACTCCTTCCCATATTAATTCATCTCAAGGCTTCTATAACCTAGCTAGTAGTATTCAGTGCTGAGGCCTAGAAAGCGGTCACACCTGCACTCCTCGCTCTTCTGCAACCCCAAGCTGCAGCTGAAACAAAGGTTCCCCTTCCTCTTTACAGGCTCCACTACTGGTTCTTGTTGGAAGGGAGGGGCTATACAAAGCTCTAAATTAAGGTCTGGACACTTTAGCCGCTGCTGCTGCTGCCATGCCGACGACTCCTCGCTGCTACTCCTCTCCTCCTTATGCCCCAACACATCACTACTCTTCTCCTCTCTCCTCCCGAACGAGATGGTGGTTGTATTGGAGGCACGCTCGTTGATCGGCCGGTGGGTTGTAGGGTCCAGTCCTCTACCCAACAGCTTCCTTCTTATGTGTGTATTCCAGTAGTTCTTTATCTCGTTGTCCGTCCTCCCTGGCAGCCTCGCAGCTATCAAAGACCATCTGCATCAATTCACAAGGTTATGAGATTATTAATTTTTAACGTGGTATATATATATATATCAAAATACTTGTACATAATAATATCAAAGATAAAAGTTAGCTAGCTGTAAGAATTATTATAATGACCTACTTGTTACCGAGGAGGCTATGGAGCTTGATGATGAGCTCGTCCTCCTCCTCGGTGAAGTTGCCACGCTTGAGGTCAGGACGGAGGTAGTTGATCCACCGGAGGCGGCAGCTCTTGCCGCAGCGGAGGAGGCCGGCAGCCTTGGGGAGTGAGCGCCAGCGGCCCTCACCATGGACTCGGATGTGGGCGATGAGCCGCTCATCCTCCTCCTTAGTCCATGCCCCCTTGTTGGTATGGGCTTTCTCGCAGCATGGAGACCTCCCCATGATTCTTTTGTGCTTGTTAATTATTTCCCAACCTTCTTCCTTTCTATCCCTATCTCTTCCCACTCCCCGTGTGCACTCCAAGCTCCTTCTTGGAAGGGGAATTGAGGATTTATAGGCGTTTGACTCCGGCCAAAAGAGCCGAAAGTGGTGGTCGTTTGTGAGGGAGGCCTTCCAGACGCAAGTTGGTGAGAAAAGGTCGCAAGGTGAGTGGCTGCAGGTAGGCCTCCTTCTCCCTTGTCATGTCAGGAATAGTGTAACAAGGCACAACCATATCGGTGGTGCCTACACCCACGGGTAGGTGTAAAGTGAGATTGTAAACAGTGGACATGATAAGGCTTCATTAATTTCGACCCACTCTTTGTTGTTCTTCACTCACTGTAATTATATATACTTCTTATATTTTTAATGTTTATTTGAGAAAAGTAAAAATTATGGTCCAGGCTGCACTCCTCCATCCCTCCTCCAAATGGATGGCCTGAGCTGATGGCACTGTTATCCTGAGCATTTAAAGCAATTAATTTTTGTATCAATTTTTACATGATCGTTGGCTTTGGCCCCCAACCCGTTCCCACACAAAAGTAAAAAGCAAAAAGAATTGCTGGCTTGGCAACTGCCAGTCGGCTAAATAATCCTTCAATGCCAAGTTTATATTTATTGGATCGAAAGTGTGTGATCGCAAGTGAAACGAGTCATAAATGAGTATAATTCTCGAATTGAACAAAAAAAAATTATTTTTTAATAAATAAGATAGACAATGCTTGTCTATAGATCATTGAGTTCATAAATTAATACAAATCTCTTATATTAGCATCAAGAGGTTTTATTGAACTCGATCAACTAGCATCTTTAAATTTTTATTTTTTAGCTATATATTTATAATTTTTGTTGATAGGTTTCATCCTTTGGGAATAAGATGGGTGTGGTTAAAAGCTTACACAGCAAGAAAATTTGAGTTATCAGGATAAAAAAAAGCTTGCATTTTAGTTATACAATGTATATCGTACATGGAGGTACCGAAGGTTAAATAATTTAGGATGTTAAATTATAAAATAGATAAAATATAAAATTGAATTGGGACCGTAAGGTTAGGGATGATGGGCCAACTTTTAAAATAGAGATAAGAGATAAGAGGTGATACCGTTCGAGAAAGTGGTCCAAAGCTAGAGTAAGTGTTTGGAATAAAAAAGAAGAAATATCTTAAACCATAAGGCTCTTTGGGAGACTGTCATGATTGTGACTCTATAATGACCCATGGTGTGATGTGCTAGATATTTAAATGTATGCCTCTAAGAACTCATTTGATGAAGAATTTTTTTTTTACAAAATTATTTTTTCAGAATAAAATTTTGGTATGTTTGGTTGACCATAGCAAACTAACTTATTGAATGATAGCTTATGTTTGGTTGAGCATTCATTTTTTTAGAAAGACTATGTAGAATACTCATTATATCCTTAACAGGTATAAAACCATACATTTTTGCTCCTAAATTTTATATAAATAATAATATTATATTTATATTAATATAAAAATAATATTAATATATTATAATATAATATTTGATTATAATAATTTATTATATTAATATAGTACTAATATATATTATATTATATTAATATAATTTTAATATTTTAATATAATAAACTTATTACTATCTTAAAATTATAATATGATATCAATATAAATATTGATATATTAATAAAAATATTATATTAGTATAAATATTAAAATATAATAAATATTATAATATTAATATTATTTTTATATAAAAATTAGGATAATTATTAATATAATATTATATTATTTTTATTTAATATTTCATCCTAGTTATCCATGATATTTTACAAAATCTTAGCCATAAATTTTAAAAGAATATTTTGAAAAAAAAAAAGTGCCACCACTTTCCATGCCATGAAAAGTGCCAAAATCTATTTTCTCCATAGATTTTCACTTTTCATGAAATGTAGGAAGTGACTTTTCATGAAAAGAGCTTTTTTCATTATCTCTTCTCTTAAAACTTCAATCAAACAAGAGACTTTCTCTTTACTTTCCAAGAACCATCTCTTCCCCTCTTTGCTTTCTATGAACCAAATAAGTCCTAAAGCTTTTGTTACTATCTCGAGTCTACTTTAGGCTTTTGTCCATTCACCTCAAAAGTTTTGAGTGAATTAATTAGCTCGATACCCAAATCGGTTAAACTTGACCTAGATCCAAACTCCGAATCTCTAATTTGAACTTGGCATGGAAGCCTAAATGCATGTTTTTACTTTTGAGTCAAGATAAATCAATGTGATTAAACTTAGCAAATCCATAATTTGCACAAAATATGTAAGTCTTGCTAGCTTGTAAAACTTGGACCCAACTCAGATGTAACCACAGCTGAAATCTTTGTGTAAACAGGTAATTAAGTTTTGAGATTCTATCTTAAACCACTCAGGTAGTATTTTGACTCGCAAACTACCATGTATTCTCAGCATCAGTCTTTGCAACACTAATATTCTTCACATTTGAGGTCAGAAATCTACGTTAATAGGTAAATGTTCATGTATAAGATAGAGGTGGATTAGGTCTATAGAAATCTTTGATCTTCTAATGGAGTGTATGATGTAATTATAATCTCAAGATGTTTGACTTGTCTAGACATGCCAATGGAATCGATCTACCCTGGATTTTACATCTCAAGGTGAGAAATTTGACTAATGTTCTGTTGGCTGATTAAGTAGTCGAAAAATGTGTTTTAGATCTCCTCTACTTCAATACAAATAAGATGGGTCTATAATGTACAAATGTATGGTAGGGAAGGGTAGCTAGGGAATTGCTCTAGTTCTGATAATGGCTTTGGGCCAACATCGATCCACAGGCATGGTAGGTGTTTATGTTTAAGAGGTAAAACAAATCTGTTGGACAAATTGATCATCCAATGGAGTGTTAGATGCAGATCATAGGTTTTGGATGTTTAAGATATCTACATGTAACTCACATATTTATGGAGAGAAAATACATGGTTGATGTTGGGCATGCATGTGTTGATTAGGTTTTATATAAAGTGAAAACTGAAATTTCACTTCTTACCTGTAAATAGAAAATTTTAAAATTTGTGCTTGCCCATCATGTCCTATGACAATAAACTAAAAACCCATCAGTTTAGTACGAAGAATTGGATGTATGTGCTGCATGTGGACCTGAAATTGAAATCAAGTAGTTTAAACACATACAAGAGCTCCTCTCCTTCTTTGCGAGAATGAGTACAAGGGAAGGCGAAAAGGAGGGTAAAGGAATATGGTGTGGTTGAGGTATCGTCCTTGGCTTACCTTCCACTTTTTCTCACATGCTTGTGGTGCAGTCTTGGTTGCTAGCAAGTGGGGGTTAGGGGAGGCCATCTTGTTGTTTTCTCTTTCCGCAAGGGGACAACATTCCCCACCACACATGGCCTCCTAGTTATCTACCACCACTCTCCCAACCTACCTTTTGCTCCCCATCCCACAAGTGACTCCAAATAATCCCAAATTCCCATGGTTCGCCTCTGCCAAAGGAGCCAAATCCAGCCTGACCTCATGTCTTAACTTCCTATTCCCATCAATATAAAGAAAAAGGAAAACAAGTTCTTTACTCCAAAGAGGCCCTCAATCATCTGGGTCTGTGTTGCATTGGAATCAATTAAAGCAAGTTCTAGATAATGTGGTGAATGGGGAAAATATTAGCAAACCGCTTGCTGAAAGCTTGGGAGTACATCAGAGTGTTCAAAGCCCACAGGCAAGGGCTCCACGCGTTCATCCCTTCACTTCAGTCAAGTCTACGTAGGACTCACCGGTCGTCAAAGACTTTGACAAAGTGTGCAAATCTGGTGCTTTCTCTGGACTCGTCACTTTTTCTTTTGAGTAAATCCGGACCATATTACTTGAGTAAAAACAGCAAATTGACCCGTCTAATTGAGGCTCGGACAAAGTCATCTTCTACTTTCCAGGTCAAATTCCAAATTGATCTTAATCATTCATTTTTCTGACGTAGACTCCACCCATAAGTCCTAAAGAGTCAGATTGGGCCGGCCGGGACTCCTCAGGGTCATGTATTGACCCGACCCATGTGCGACGCAAGTAATTAAGATACAAGACGTATTAACCATGGCAGAGGCGTAGAAACTTATTAATATTTCCACCCTTTAAATCATGATCTACCGTACTATCTCATTCCGTGATTTATTTTACTATATTTGATACCGACACTTGGTATGCTGTCCGTACCAACATTTGGTACCAACACATGTAGAGATTTTATTTTATGGGACTCATTTTACCATATTCGATATACTGTCCGTACCAACACTCGGTGCAAATTTTATTTTATAGGATCAATATAATAAAAAAAATGAAAAAGCTACGAAAATAATAATAATAAAATAAAATATTATTTTTTAATATAATAATAAAATATATAAAATAATAATAATATATAATATTTTAAATATTTTTTATAATAAAATATTATAAAGAAGCATCATAGTAAAATTCTAGATGTTGTTAAATATTAAAATTATAATAATTAATTAAAAATTATTCTAATCATATATATTTAATATGAGTAGAAAAATATTAAAAAATTAAAAAATATTACTAAAGAAAAAGCTAAAACAAATATATTTAATTCAGATTGAGAAGAGAAATAAGAAGAATATATAGTTTTCTATTGCATTTAGATTAGTTATAATATAAAAAATAAATTAATGTGGGGTTTAAATATAAATGATGGATAGATGGGGATCATGGATTAGGATGAAGTATTAAAAGATAAATAGAAAAATAATGAATAAAAAAAAAGAAAGAATAAGAGAGAAGGAAAGAGGTCAAAGTGGCATGGAGAAGAAGAAAGATAGAATATGTGAGTCATTAAAGAGAGATAATATATGTCATAATTATTTTTTTATTTTTGAATGAGATCCTTCTAAGATACAAGAAATAAATTAATGTGAGGTTTAAATTTAAGAGATGAACGAATAGGATTGGGATGGGATATTAAAAAATAAGTAAAAAAATAATTAATAAAGAAAGAGAAAGAAGGAGAGAGTGAGGGAGAGAGGTCAAAGTGGTGTGAGAGAAAAAGAGAGGAAGAGAGAGAGAGAGGCACATGTTAGTTATTAAAGAAAAAGAATATAGGTTATATTTACTTTTTTTATGTTGTTTTTTTTATTCTTTACTTCTTTAAAATTTTATATGTGGTCAATTCATAAAATTAGTGCGATCAATTTTGACTTTTTCTACTAGTGTATATATACACACACATACACTACTTGGTATGCTATTTCATACCATACCGAACATGGATAAATATTGTAATAGGATAATATTGGTACGGGTTCGGTACTATTGAGGACAAATTTCGCTCCCATCGAAGTCTAGTCTGATGCTTAGCCTAATGCGACTGGTGGTCATGGAAGAGCTTCGATTGAAAATTTTTCCTCCAGCAGCCGAACCCCAACCGAACTTCTTTAGCAGCCGAACTCCTCCAGCAGTCGAACTCCGATTGAACTCCTTCAGCAGTCGAACTCATCCAGCGGCCGAACCCCTCCCGGACTTCTTCTAGCAGCCGAACTCTAGCTGAACTCCTTCAAGCACCCGGACTCCCTCCAGCGGTCGAACTCCTTCCAAACCCCTTCGTCAGTCGAATTTCTACAAGAGCCAAACTCCTTCTGGATCTTTTCTTCAGTCGGATTTCTTCAGGAGCCGAACTCCTTTCGGACATCTCATTCAGTCGAATTTCTATAAGAACCGAACTCCTTCCGGACGTCTCCTTCAGTCGAATTTCTTTAGGAGTCAAATTTTTTTCGAACCTCTCCTTCAGTCGGATTTCTACAGGAGTCGAACTCCTTTTGGACGTCTCCTTCAGTCAGATTCCTTCAGGAGCCGAACTCATTCCGAACTTCTCCTTCAGTCGGATTTCTATAGGAGTCAAATTTCTTCCGGACGTCTCCTTCAGTCGGATTCCTCCAGGAGCCAAACTCCTTCCAGACTTCTCCTTCAGCCAAACTTCATTTGGATTCCTCCAGTGGATTACTTTCAGATTTCAAGTAGTATTCCTTCCAGATAATCCCCTCTAGCCGTATTTTCTTTAGGAGTCCGAACTCTTCTGAAATTGATATATGTCAAAGTTCTTCACCAACCAACGCCTGCTTCCTCCAGACTTCGACTATTAAATCTCAACGAACAGGCGATCCCACTACCAGACGGTTATGATTGTCATTTATCAGGACAGTTATGACTATCATTTATTAGTTTGCTATATACGACTCCACCATCGGATAGTTACGATAGGCTTTGTCTATAAAAAGGAGCCATCCAGATATGTTTTTTTAAGCTCTCTTCTTCTTTCCAAAACTCTGCTGAATTCTTGTCTGAGCACTCTATTTCTATTGATTAGAAGAACTAACTTGATCGTCGAAGGGTTCTGTCGGAGCCACCACCATCAATTTCGGATGGAACTTTGTTTTACAAGTCACCGACGGCGATCTCTTCTTTTTCAACTCTAACTCAATCCGATGTCAACCAAATTCTACGCCAATAGATACCAAAATGACGAATCTTGCTTTAAATGCTTGTAATCCTTGCCGCCCCCATTTAAATTAATAATAGGAATCATGTTAGTGGAAAATAGACCTTAACTATTTGAGTGTGGATGATAAAAATATATTGATTCATGAAATCTGAAGGTTAAACATCTCATAGAATGAAAAAGTCAAGTGTACTTTATTGGCTTTCTAGTTATTCAATGTAAATGAAGTTTGATGGTAAGATATGTTGACAATTGGTATTGCCATGTATTGCGACAAAAAGATTGCCAATCATGTGCACATGCGACAACTTTTGGCGAGATTTTAAAGCATACCTATGATGTTCTGCTCTCTGCTTGAGTGAAAAATCACATCTTGGCGAGATTTTAAAGCATACCTATGATGTTCAGCTCTATGCTTGAGTGAAAAATCACATCTTGCTCCTTTAGGTTGAAGATTCTCTCTACCTAATCCCTTATTGACTGTTAGGAATTGAGCATGGTTACTGTTGGGAATAAATCCCGCTCCCATCGAAGTCAAGCCTGATGCTTAGCCTAACATAATCGGTAATCACGGAAGAGCTTTAATTGAAAATTCTTCCTCCAGCGGCCGAGTCCCATCTGATCTCCTCCAGTGGCCAAACTCATTCAGTAGCCAAACTCCTCCAGCGGTCGAATTCATTCAGTAGCCGAACTCCTTAGCGATCGATCCCTAGTCGAACTCTCCAGTGGCCGAACTCCTTCTAGATCTCTCCTTCAGTCAGGTTCCTCCAAAAGCCAAACTTCTTTCGAATCTCTCCTTCAGTCAAGTTTCTCCAGGAGCCAAACTTTCTTCGAACTCCTTCTTCAATCGGATACTTCTAAGAGCCGAACTCCTTTCGAACTTCTCCTTCAGTCAAATTTCTACAGAAGCCGAACTCCTTTCGGATCTCTCCTTCAGTCAAGTTTTGTCAAAAATCGAACTCCTTCCGAATCTCTCCTTCGGTCGGTTAAATTCAAGAGCTGAACTCCTTCTGAATCCCATCAGGAGCTGAACTCCTTTCGGACTTCTCCTCCGATCGAACTTCTCCACCAATCGGACTCCTCCTAGACTTCTCCATCAGTCGAACTCTATCCGGATTTCTCTAGTGGATTTCTTTCAGATTTTAACTAGCATTCCTTCTGAATGATCCCCTCTAGCCGTGTTTTTTTTAAGAGTCCGAACTCTCCTGAAATTGATGTATGTCAAAGCTCTTCACCAACCAACGCCTGCTTCTTCCAATCTTCGACTATTAAATCTCAACGAACGGTCACTTCGTGGCAACGAACATCACTCTTCGTAATAAACTCCACATGGCTCCGAACGACCCACTATCGAACGACCACATTACAATAATGATCATAACAAACTCCATGTGGTCTTGAGCAGCCCACTATCGAACGATTATGATAAGCTCTATCTATAAAAAGGTATCCTCTAGATATGTTTTCTCTAAACTCTCTTCTTCTTTCTGAAACTCTGCTGAATTCTTGTCTGAGCACTCCATTTCTGTTGGCCAGAAGAGCTGACTTGATCATTGGAGGATCCTACTAGAGCTACCACCACCAACTTCGGATGGAACTTTACTTTATATATCACCAACGGTGACCTCTTTTTTCTTGACTCTAGCTCGATCCAGCGTCAACCAGATTCTACACCAATAGAATTGAAGCTAGAGGAATGGCTCTCTATTTCTGAGGTTTCCTTGTTCTAAAAGGAATACTCGACAGCGATCTCTCCTCTTCCTCTTTAGAGTTCTTTCTCGAGAAAGAATGCCTCCCAAAAAAGCTTCGACCTGATGATTAACGATCTTTGCAGTCAGATCTCGTTCAGACCCATCTACTCTCACTCCAGCTTCGACAACTCAGGCTCCGCCTGTGGCCATGATGGATGCGGAGTAGTTCAACCTACTGGTTCAATAGATTTACGATCTTATGGAGGTAGTGCAGACCATGCGTCGGTAGTCTCCGACATCGATTCGATCGGAGTAGGCCTCTCTGAAGCCCCGTGATCCGATCTTGGGATGGCAGGCTTAGGCTACCCGACAGCTGATCTCCGAAAAGGGAAAGCAGAGGATGGAGGACCCTTGCTCGGACCATGACTCGATCCAAGGGGAGGCTTCACACTCGCTCGACCAAAAAATCCTAGAGATCAACGATCGTAAAGATCTCCTTGATCAAAAGCTTCAAAAAATAAGCCGACGAATTGAAGAACTCCATCACGCTCCTTTCACTCACGGTAATGATATTTGCACCGACCCTCCTTTTTTTCAAATGATTATGCAGGAACTGATCCCATCGAACTTTAAATTTTCTCAGTTTGAGAGTTATGACAGAATTACTGATCCGATCGACCATCTGGAGGCCTTTCGGATGATGATACTGCTCCATGGTATGCCAAACGCCATTTTATGCCGAACTTTTTCATCCACCCTTAAGAAAGCAGTCAAGAATTGGTACTTAGTTCTTAAGTCGGATACCATCTTTTTCTTTGATCAGATGAGCCATCAGTTTGCAGCTTATTTTATTTGCAGCCGACATCCCCACCGAGGTTTGGATTCTTTGATGAACATCAGGCAAAAAGAAGAAAAATCCATCTGAGCTTATGTCACCTAATTTAATGCAATTGCATTGGATGTCTGGACCTTGGATTAGTTAGTTGCAATGGTCGCACTCAATGGCGGTCTTCAGAAGAATGATTTATTGTTCTTCCTGAAAAAGAAGTACCCCAAGGACTTTGTTGATATGCTAGCTTGGACTGAAGGTTATGCCCGAGCTGAAGAGGCTTTCAAGGCTAGGGATAATGAAGCCATTGGAGAGCGGTGAATAGATGAGCTGGGTAGGCCAATGGAGGAAGAAAAGTCGAGTGAAGCTTGGCCGTGCTCTTGAACTTCCTCTGAGCGCAAGCAAGTCCGAACTCCTCCTCGGGCTCAGAGGCATAGAAGCCTCGATAGAAGGATGCGACGGGGTTCTTCCCTCCAAAAATTTCATAACTACGTTCCTCTCAATGCTCTGAAAATTTAAGTGCTGATAGAAATCAGGAAGCAACTACTAAGATCGAAAAGGATGCATACTCATCCGATAAGTGCAATCCTAACAAGTTCTGCCTTTATCATTATGACCACGGTCACGACACTAAAGAGTGTATCCAACTCCAGGATGAAATCGAGGAGCTCATCGAGGCAGACTTGGTCAATTCCTACGGTGATGGCCTGAAGGGTGGAAAGATCGACCAAGGGTACTGCCACAGCCTGAACCACTAAGGGAGAGGATCAACAAGGAGATCGGCCATTTCTCGACATCATCAACACTATCTTGGGGGACTTCGGCGAGAAGAGGTCAATGGATCTGAGAAATCAATGAAGAGATGGAGGACTGAGAAACCCATAATCTTCACTAAGATAGATGCCCAAGGAGTCCAGTTCTCGCATAATGATGCAGTTATAATCTCTTTAAACATTGCCGACTATGATGTACGCTATATTTTGGTAGATAATGGAAGCTCGATCGACGTATTATTTTATGATGCTTTCTCAAAAATATCCTTATTCAATAGCCACTTGGGGCCTATAAACTTTTCGTTGATAGGCTTCATTGACGATGCCATACCAATCGAGGACATAATAACTTTGGCTATGACTGCAGGGCAACGTTCGAAGTTGGCTAAGGCACAGGTCGATTTTTAGTCATAAGGACTCCATCAGTCTATAATGCTATTCTCGATCGACTTGATTTAAATACACTTCGGACGGTGGTATTAACTTATTATTTGAAGATGAAGTTCCCAACAAGTCATGAGATCGGAGAGATCAGAAGAGATCAAGCTCTGGCAAGGCACTACTACTCAATCACCTGCATAAGAAAGAATAGTCCGATCCTTATCCTGTTAATGGGCTGAATGTCCACGATGACCTCACCGAGGAGTAGGGCGAGCTTATGGAGGACCTCGTATCTGTGCCCTTGAACGATGAAAACGTGGAGCACACTGTACAGATCGACTCCAACTTGGGCGATGAGGTTCGGGAGCAACTCGTCATCTTTCTCAGAAAGAATGCGGACGTCTTTACCTGAGCCATAGTGGATATGCTAGAAATTGATATCGAAGTTATGGAACATCGGTTGGTAGTTGATCCGAAGTACCGATCGGTAAAAGAGAAGATGCGCAACCACACCCCGGAGAGATAGAAAGCGATCATAGAAGAAGTAGACAAGCTCCTCAAAGTTAGATTCATCCAAAAAGTTAGCTATCCGACCTGAATCTCAAACGTGGTCCTCGTCAAAAAGATAAATAACAAGTGAAGGATGTGTATAAACTTCAAAAAGCTGAACAAAGTCTGCCCAAAGGATAGCTATCCTCTTCTTAGAATTGATCAGCTGGTAGATGCAACCTCAGACTTTGAACTCCTCACCTTCATGGACGCCTTCTTCGACTATAACCAGATATGGATGGCGTCGGAGGATGAGAAAAAAACTACTTTTGTTATTGATCGTAGTCTTTACTGTTATAGGATTATGCCCTTTGGGCTCAAGAATGCAGGAGCAACATACCAGCATCTGATCAATAAAATCTTCAAGGAACAAATTGGCCATAATATGGAGGTGTATGTGGATGACATGTTTGCCAAAAGCCAAGCTTCTATAAACTACCTTATCGACCTTGAAGAGACCTTTAGTGCACTCAGAAAGCACAAGATGAAGCTGAATTCAACCAAATGTGCCTTTGGTATGATCTTAGGAAAGTTTTTGGGATTTATGGTATTAAGGCATGGGATTGAAGCAAATTCAGAGAAAATTCGAGCTATTTGGAAGATGACTGCTCCAAGAACAATAAAAAAAGTTCAGCGTCTGACTGAAAAATGACATCCCTAAATTACTTTATCTCGAGATTGGTCGAGCGATGCATGCCCTTTTTCTAAGTTCTCAAGCAACCAAAGAACTTTTGCTGGACGACGGAGTGCCAACAGACATTTGAGGAGCTCAAAAACTACCTCAGCTCATCTTCACTACTGATAAAGTCCAAACCCAAAGAAGAGTTATTCTTGTACCTAGTAGTCTTTCCAACGGTCTTGGCAATAGTCCTAGTCAAGAAGGAAGCGAAGATGCAACAATCAATCTACTACATAAGTCGGATCCTAAGGGATGCAGAGATCAGATACTCTAAGCTAGAAAAATTGATATACTCTCTTCTAATTACTGCCAGGAGGCTCCGACCTTACTTTCAGGGCCACATCATAACGGTCCTCACGAATCAACCAATAAAGACAATCCTTCAGCGAATGGATACTTTTTGGAGAATCATAAAATAGACAATCGAGCTCACAAAATTTGATATTAATTATCGACCCCGACCATCGATCAAAGTTCAGATATTAGCAAATTTTATTGTGGAATGTACCATTTTCGATGATGTCGAGCTTGAACAGAACAAGACCGATGCTCTGCTGTTACAACCGAGACTCTCCAAAGAGACAGTCGATCTTTCCAAAGATTTTTGGGCTCTATATGTGGATGGTTCGTCCAACTCCGCTGGAGCAGATGCGGGATTGGTCTTAGTCAGTCCCGAGGGAGTCATCGCCAAGTACGCGCTGTGCTTTGAATTTCCTACGACTAATAATAGGACCGAATATGAAGCCCTGATCATCGGATTAAAAATTGTAAGAGAATTAAAAGTAGATTGACTTCAAGTCTACAGCGATTTTCAATTAGTGGTCGACCAAGTTAGTGGCAGCTATGAAGCGCGGAAGAAAAGTATGATGAAATACCTTAAGAAAGTAAAGGACTTAACTCCAGTCTTCAGCTATTTCGGCATTCGATAGATTCTGAGGGCAAAAAATATAAGAGTCGATCTTTTCTCTAAATTGGCCACTTCGGTCCCGACCGAACTGTCCAAAAAAGTATTCTTTAAGACTTTGAAATACCTAAGCCCAGAGGAATCATAGGTTGTCATGCAAACGAAGCTTGAGTCGAGCTGAACTGATCTATTGGTTGCCTACCTCAAGGAGGGAGTTTTTCCTCGTGATCTGAAAGAAGCTCGAAAACTTAGGAATCAAGCCTTCCGATACGTTTTGCACGAGGGCGGATTGTATAAGAGTTCATACTCGCTACCATTGCTAAGATATCTCCGACCTTCAAAGGCCGACTTCGCATTATAAAAAGTGCATGAGAAAATCTGTGGAAGTCATGTAGGAGCTAGGTCCCTATCGCAAAAGCTACTTCGATAAGGATACTATTGACCGATCTTGTATCATGATTCTATGGAGTATGTCAGAAAATGTGATCACTGTCAGAAAAATACGAGCATACAAAGATGGCTGGCCTTCAAGCTTACTCCGCTAAGCACATCCTGGCCATTTATACAGTGAAGAATGGACATACTTGACCCTTTTTCAACGGCATCCAGACAATGAAAGTTTCTCCTAATCGTGATCGACTACTTCACCAAATAGATCGAATTCGAATTACTATCCAAAATTATCGAGGTCAAGGTACAGAACTTCGTCTGAAAGTCAATAGTCTATCGATTCGGTCTGCCCTGAATCCTAATAACCGATAACAGGCGATAATTCATCGAGACGAGGTTCGTCGAGTTCTGCGAAGACCTAAACATCTTCCACCACTTCACATCGATAGCTCACCTACAGGCAAATGGGAAAGCTAAAGTGACCAACTGGACTCTGCTACAAGGCATCAAGACAAGGCTCGATAGAGCAAGGGGGCTCTAGGTGGATGAACTCTACCACATCCTCTGGACGTACCAAACTACTCAAAGACTACCGACTGGAGAAACATCATTCATCTTGGCCTTTGGAATGGAGGTAGTCATCCTAATCGAACTTAAGCTTCCATCAGCATGGGTTGTGGCCTTCAACGAGCAGCATAATTCATAGGACCTCAGAGTCAACCTCGATCTGTTGGAAGAAAAAAGGGAGGAAGCTCAGGTTCGGATGGCGGCCTACAGATAAAGGGTGATCCGATACTACAACTCCAGAGTCAGAAGTAAAATATTCAGAGTGGAGGACTTAGTACTTCGATGAGCCACCATCTCTCAGCCTCAGAGCCAGAAAAAGCTTATCCCAAATTGGGAAGGCCCATATAAAGTAGAGGAGGTCGTCCGGTCTAAAACTTATTGTCTAAAGAAGCTAGGAAAAACAATACTTCCACGATCTTAGAACTTAGAAAATCTAAGGATGTACTACTAATAATTTTCTATCAATAAAACTCCTACATTTTAATGATATCATTTCTTGGTGCAAGTACTATGTGATGATAGAAAAGAAGCAATCAAAAGTGGCCATGGTAGGAACAGGAGGAAAACCTCATCCTAACATGAGCAAAGTCGAAGGTCTCGTTCATTTTAGATGAGATAGAGAGAGAGGCCCTGACAGCGGCCCTTATGTACCCCCACAGTCCGTTAGAAATAGGAGAAGAACCTCATCCTAATGTGAACAAAGTCGAAGACCTCGTTTATTTTAGACGAGATGGAAAAAGAGATATTGACAATGGTCCTTATGTGCCCCCATAGCCCGTTAGGAACAAGAGGAGAACCTCGTCCTAATGCGAGCAAAGTCGAAGGCCTCGTTCATTTTAGACGAGATGAGGGAAGAGGCCCTAACAATGGCCCTTATGTGCCCCCACAGTCCATTAGGAATAGGAGAAGAACCTCGTCCTAACGTGAGCAAAGTCGAAGACCTTGTTCATTTTAGACGAGATGGGGGGAGAGGCTCTGACAGCAGCTCTTATGTGCCCCTATAGTCCGTTAGGAATAGGAGGAGAACCTCGTCCTAATGTGAGCAAAGTCGAAGGCCTTATTTATTTTAGACGAGGTGAGAAGAGGAGACAAGATTTTCCTCAATCTCGACTGAAGACAAGATCTCCCCCAAGCTCCTTCAACGTCTACGTCAACAAAAGATAAGATCTTTCTGGACCTCGGTTGGAGATGAGATCTCCTCCGAGCTTCAACTTCAACTTCAATCTCGATTGAAGATAAGATCTCCCACGAGCTTCAACCGCAACGTCAATAGGAGACAAGATCTCCTTGGACCTCGGCTGGAGACAAGATCTCCTCCGAGCCTCAACTTCGACGTCAACCTCGGCTAGAGATAAGATCTCCTTCGAGCTTCAATCCTAATGGATGTAGATTCCGAAAAAGAACTTCGATAGTTACCTTTTTTGTACTTCCTTCCTTCAAATTTCGAACTTGAAAGTGAGGGGACTATTGTTGGAGATAAATTTTGCTCCCACCGAAGTTCAACCTGATGCTTAGCCTAATACAATCGGTAATCGCGGAAGAGCTTTAATCAAGAATTCTTCCTCCAACGGTCGAGCCCCATCCGATCTTCTTCAGAGGTCGAACTCATTCAGTAGCCGAACTCCTCCAACGGTCGAACTCATTCAATAGCCAAACTCCTCAGCGGTCGATCCCCAATCGAACTCTTCAACGGTCGAACTCCTTTTGGATCTCTTCTTCAGTCAAGTTTCTCTAGGAGCCAAACTTTCTTCAGACTCCTCCTTTTGTAGGATACTTTTAGGAGCCGAACTTCTTTCGGACTCCTTTTTCAGTCGAATTTTTAGAGGAGCCGAACTTCTTCCGGATCTCTCCTTCAATCAAGTTCCTCCAAAAGCCGAACTCCTTTCGGATCTCTCCTTCAACCGGTTAACTCTTGGAGCCGAACTCCTTTCGAATCCCATCAGGAGCTGAACTCCTTCCGAACTTCTCCTCCAATCGAACTCCTCCACCAATCGGACTCCTCCTGAACTTCTCCAGTAGTCGAACTCCATCTAGATTCCTCCAGTGGATTTCTTCTAGATTTTAACTAGCATTCCTTCCGAATGATCCCCTCTAGCCATGTTCTCTTTAGGAGTCCGAACTCTCTTGGAATTGATGTATGTCAAAGCTCTTCACCAACCAACACCTGCTTCCTTCGAACTTCGACTATTAAATCTTAACGAACGGATACTTCATGGCAATGGACACCACTCTCTGTAACAAACTCTACGTGATCCCGAATGGCCCACTATCGAACGGCCACATTACAACAACGACCGTAACAAACTCCACGTGGCCCTGAGCGGCCCACTACCAGACGGTTACGACAAGCTCTATCTATAAAAAGGAATTCTTCAGATACATTTTCTCTAAGCTCTCTTCTTCTTCTCAAAATTCTGCTGAATTATTGTCTGAGCACTCCATTTCTATTAGCTAGAAGAGCTAACTCCATCGTCGGAGGATCCTACCGAAGTCACCACCACTAACTCCGAATAGGACTTTGCTTTGCAGATTACCGACGGTGACCTCTTCTTTTTCGACTCTAGCACGATCTAATGTCAACCAGATTCTGCACCAACAGTTACCATAGGGATAAGCATGTAGCAACTTATAAGCTTGAGCTAATGAACAAAGATTGCAGTGGAAATATTGTAAATTAGAAACTTTGCATACGGAACATGCACCATAGATCACACCTAATTTAGAGCATGCACACGATGTTCTTCTTTGTGCTTGAATTAAAAATCACAACTTGCTTCTTTAGGTTGAAGATTCTCTCTACTTAATCCCTTGTTGACCGTTAGGAATCGAGCATCCTTAACATAAGGATAAGCACGTAGTAACTTGGAAGCTTGAGCAAATGAACAAAAATTCTATGAAAATATTGTAAATTAGAAATTTCCACACATGACATGCACCATAGATCATACATAATTTTTAGTCCCCCACGTAACAGGTTTATCTCCGACAGCAATGGATGTGGATACAATAAGGGCCGAGTTAATCTGAATCTCGGACCAATGGAAAGCACTTTGTGCACCGTGTATGGTGATTGGCATGCACATAATGTTGGAAGAAAAAAAATATTTTTTTCAAGTACCGTATTTTGATCTTATGCGTACACCAAATGCAGCTCATTCTGCACTGTGCATAGTGTAATAAAAATTTCTCTGGACCAACATGCAGAGTTGGTAGGATTGGGCCTGCTTAAGTTTGGGCTACAGTGGAGGGTTGTTGGTCAATTCCAGTCCAACTCAAAATCAGGTTGGGTTGGTTGTTATAAACCCTGCTTAAAAAGACTTTCTAAGAAAAAAACTTTTCTAACCTTCTAACACATTAAGCATATGATTTTTTTTTTTTATACGTTTTACAAGATCTTGTAAATGTACAATGTATGTCATTTTTTCAAAAAAGGAAACTTAATGGGTGAACCAGGTTTCATATATATTTTTCCTTTCCATGCTTGGAAGTAGAAAGAACTCAATCTTTATTGAATACCCACCACTGTAAATGTAAAAAGGAAAACACATGACCATCTTTTTGGCATTGGGGCATATAAGAGCTTTGGGGAAATGCCAGAGGAATCAAATTATGGATGTTTTGAGTTTGGTGGTTGACCGTAGGTAGCTCCCAAGCTTTTAGCATTATATAATGAGCTTTTATCAATTGGAATAGGTTTTGGATCAGTTAAGCTTCTGCTATATGGTCAAAGAAGCAGATGTTTTCGGCTTCTACGTTATGTGTATGTATCGCAATGCATGTTCATCTATCTAATAGTCTCCTAAATAAAATACATTTTAGCTAATCTTTTAGATGTATAAGTGAATGTTGTTTGAGATTGAGAGATTTTAAAAATTTTCATGGAAGCACTCATAAACGTGGAAGAAAAAAATGAATAGCAAGAGTACGCCAGGCCATTACTTGATGATAGAGGCAAACACCTGAACAATAGGAATTATCTCAAAATATTTCTTATAAAGTAAAACAAATGAACTAAAATGAGGAATATATTTATCATTTCAAGTAAATGAAATAAAAATCTGAATACTAGAAAATGCATCATACATCACGTGTATTGAACGAATAAAGTAAGATGGAGAGAGGGAGTGGCGTTCCCCAGCGGGGATTTCCACCGCAAGGCCTCTTGCAATGCACGATGGGTTTTAAGATAATCTATACAGCAGACACGCTGGCTGGCGGCCCAGGGGAACTAAACACATGTACCGTGCACTACTCTCAAAGCCTTCCAAGCATCGCATCCAGGACCAGTGGGAGAATCTTGTCTTCCACTGGGCAATGGACCTGAACCAAATCAGAATCTTGGTATTTCATTATCTCCTTGTCGAAGTCCGTATAATTGCTTTAATTTAATGCCGTCCAACTGAACCCGCCCAGCCGGTAACCCATGGAGCTCCAACGGCTAGTTTTCAAACGGCTCTCTCTTTCCAACGGTCGAGCGTTTCCAAATTCTCGTCCCACGATTCCTATTAACACCATGATCCCGTGAATCATATCTAAACTTCTCTCTCTCTTTCTCTCTCTCTCTGCTCTACTTTCCACCGTCCCGATCTTTCCTCAAAAGCAGAGAGAAGAGCAAAATTGACTAATCCCCCTGTTCACTTCTCCTTCCACAAATCCTTCATCCCCCAGCGAACTGAAGCAAGAGTACAAGACCCACACGAGAGGAAGATGATGCAAGACCCCTGGAATATCACTGTTTCCACCGGAATCCGGCCATCAAAATCAGCGGCTTGCTCGCCCATTAGACTAATCGTGAGGCCAAAGCTTGATTCTTTCCACATTACCCACAAAGTCCCAGTCGGGGACACCCCTTATGTGAAGGCAAAACGTGTCCAGGTACACCTCTATTGTTCGTCTAAACAAATTCGAAATGTTCATGTTTGTTATTCTAATCCCTTCTTTATTGTATCCTTCATTGACCAGCTGGTGGAAAAGGACCCGGAGAAGGCAATCGCTTTGTTTTGGGCTGCCATCAATTCTGGGGACAGGGTCGATAGTGCGCTCAAGGACATGGCGATTGTAATGAAACAGCAGAATAGAGCAGAGGAAGCTATCGAAGCTATCAAGTCGCTGAGGAATCGATGCTCGGATCAAGCCCAAGAGTCCCTGGACAACATTCTTTTGGATCTTTACAAGGTTTCACATTATTCTCCACTCTTATTTATACCGTTTCTTTGCTTCTGATTTGAATTGATCAATGAACTAACGTCTAGACTTCGTCGAAATGTGAAAAGAGGTGTGGGAGATTGGATGATCAGATAGCTCTCTTGAAGCACAAGTTGCAACTTATCCAGCAAGGTCTGGCCTTTAATGGGAAAAGAACGAAGACCGCTCGGTCTCATGGGAGGAAATTCCAGGTCTCTGTGGAGCAAGAAGCAACCAGACTTCTAGTGAGGACTTCCTTCTGTAATTCTTTACATCTGATCTCTAAAAAATTTTTTAATGTGTTCTTTAATTTGGCTATAATGGAGCAAATCAAAACTGAGAGCTATGATATTGTATTGTTGCAGGGGAATCTGGGCTGGGCGCTGATGCAGAAGGACAACTACGTCGAAGCTGAGGCAGCCTACAGAAGAGCCCTTCGGATGGGTTCCGATAACAATAAGATGTGCAACCTGGGCATCTGTTTGATGAAGCAGGGGCGGATCGCCGAGGCCAAAGAGACCCTCAAACAGGTGAGGCCGGCGGTGGTCGATAGCCTAAGAGGAGCTGATTCCCACTTGAAAGCCTATGAGAGGGCTCAGGAGATGCTCCACGATCTCGAGGCCAAACTCTCTGGTCACACTGAGAAGGGTCGGTCTGATCGAAGTAGGCTCTTCGATGCATTCATCGAGTCTTCCTCAATTTGGCAACCTCAACCTTGCATCGACCACGCAATGCCGGCACGAGATCGCTTCACTGATGAGAATGTCAACATGAACAGAATAAGCAATACCAAGCTCGAATTTTCATCGAACGCTGCGCTCAACATCGATGCACCGCCATTCTATTCGTCGAGGATGATGAAAGACCTGAATGGGATCGATCATCAGCTCCATGATTCTATGTGCAACCTCAAGAGGACTCGGTCGGGCAATGTAATGGAGAGGTCCCTTCCACCTAGGATACCAGTGGAGAGAACAAATGAACAAGGCAACAGAAGGAAATCTTCTCTGGGTGTTGTGGGGACAGAGGATAGGTGGCCCGAATTGCCTGACAACAATGAGTTCAATGATGCCATTGTGGCGGCAGTTCTAGCTCCTGTCCTTGAGGATTATGGTTGTGATTCTAGTAACACGAGTCCGGCATTGAACGAGGGGAAAATGGGGAAAAGGCTAAGGATTTTCGAGGATATCACTCAGGCATTGAACTCCTCTAAATGAGATCTCCACGGGAAGGAAATTTCTTCAATCGTCTTTTGCCTATTGAATGAGTGGTGGTCGTAGCAGTAGTAGGAGGGAGATGGTCTTGTTCTCCTTTATCTGCTCACAGAGCAACACGGAAGAAATATATCGTGCTTGCTTGTTTTGAATGATTATTGTAACCAAACTAACAGCTAATAACAATCCATTATTTATTATTCATATACTTTTGGTTCGCTAGCCAGTATGAGAGTGTTCTATTACTTATTATTAATCTATTTGTCTTACACTCACTTGCCAGGATCTTAGCAGAACTTGCTTTTTTTTTTTTTTGGTTAAAAATATAAATTTGGAGTTTGACTGAATTGAACCTGTCCTGCTCTTCCTTGGACTGAGGAAATCTCCTATTATTGATGTTATTTTGCTTGGTTTTGATTGATTAGAATAACCTATTGTTGTTGCACTGTTGGGTTCAGCTAGTTTCTATTACGTGGAGGTGCTGGTCTGGTTGGGCTTCTGATCTGTGTTGTGAAATCTTTTTAGTGTTAGGTGATTTACTTTAGAGAAATATTTTATGCACCGTATAACCGTGCACGCATCACCCATGATTAGACCCATGCACGGGCTGGAGCATCGTGCATAATTTTTTTTTTTTTTTTTTTTTTTGGGCTCTGTCCATGAGTCAATCACCATGAACGATGAATGTATGGCTGCACCATCTACGGTGCACCAAAAATATCTCTTTACTTTTATGTTGTTACTTTTGTTTTGTTGGCCTCTTCTCTAAATAAATTTCATTCAAACCGAGTGGAATAAGTTCCTTGTTCTGTTACTCAACCAAGATTTGAACTTGCATGAATTACTTTTTCGATAGAACTAACCCGAAGCAAAAAGACGACAATTGAAGAGGAAAACAGAATGTAAAATTTCCGCTAGGGGCTTCATGAAGCACTTTGGACTAACGGATGCAATACCATTTGGTGCACATCTAAGAACATTTTTATAAACAATGATGAGGACAAGGGTAACATGATCCAATAATATTTAAATAGGGAGACTTTTTTAAGAAATCAATCTTTTCTACAGATTTTATAATTATTTTTGTGAAATCTTTTTAAACTATAATAATAGTAGATATAATCTACTTTCCTACTTGTAGCCGCAAAAATAATTAATCCATCTACTTTCAGGGGCATCAAAACAGAAACGCAAGCGACTAAAAGAGTAGTTCTTGTCATCTTGGGTTGCTAGGCCAGGATAGTCTTGGGCTAAGGCATACCTCATGTAGCCATGCCCAACCCACAATTTCTCGTGTTGCACTTGAACTTAGGCTAAGTAATGCGATGGCCCGGTTAGGACCAGTTCCAGGACAAGAATAGCCCAGATGGTCCAGCATTATAATTGTTAAACATTATGTTTCATTATAATTGCTAAACATTATATTTACCCTTATATATTTTAAAGATAAATTAAGATAAACCATGGGTATTTTCTCAAGAGATTTAAAAAAGGAAAAAAGAAAAGATAAAGAATTGGTACTTCTTTAACTAAACATAGAAATTTTTGAATTCTTCATTGCTACTGGTATTGTATTATAGTGTTTCTAGACACAACCTTGAACACATCATGAAGTCATAGGGCAGGGGTAGGATTGAGCTCTTGAGCTCATAAGAAGTTAAGCTGAAATTGTTAAGCTTAAGCTCGATCTGGCCCAACTCATCTAATCCCAAAAATGGCAAGAAACTAATTATCTTTTCCAATTGATTATGTGCATTTTGTTGGCAAGTAATCCAGCTTGAGTTCTAAAATATGGGGACTAGCATGTCTTTTGTAATTATGTAGCTGGAGAAGTCTTTTTGTGGTTATATCAGAGATTGAATTCAAATAATACCTTTGCTAAGGTTTAAGAGTTGGAGTGGTACTTGGGAAAGGCTAGCTCCATGTAGAGAAAATTTGAAGCATACCATAAGGTTTTGATGGTGTTAGGTTTGCCTTAACCAGGTTTACAATTTATGAAGTTATTTTTTTGTAGAAACTGCTTATTAGAGTTGTCTAATGCTACAAGAATTATATTACTTATTTAATAGAAAATAGGATTTAAGGCTCCATATGGATGTGTTTAAAATTTAAGCCTATGGTGCAAGCTGTTGCCACTAGAATCCAAAGTTGATTGAAGTCGGTAGGTAGACGAAGTGAAGGTGGGATCAATGATGACCTGGGGTGAAATGATTTCAGTTGTTGAGGAGCGAAGATGTTGTTGTGGCTATTCAAACTTAAGAATGTAGAACGGATTTAAAATTAAAATTCAGTTACTAGAAATTTTTCAATGATCAAGTTAGCCAAATTTTAAGAGAAATAGTAGAAGAAAGAATGAGAATTTATAGGAAGAGAAAGAAACCAAAAGAATAGCTTATTATAAGAATCCTTGATTCCTACTATTTAAAGGAGAGGACCGGCGTCCACTGTCAGAATAGGCAAAGCGTGCATTAACCGCATAGCAACGGCTCTTGTTATATAATAACCATATAGTAATAGACACCCACATCTTACCTATGGTAATAACTTCTTTAATAGTGAAATGCTGGTCGAGTTGGCATCATTGTCGTGAGATGTGGCCGTGAGCATTAACTGCCTTTAATTTATCTTTGATGGAGCATGTGGCTTTTCCCCATTGCTTGATCGAGCTAACACTTCGGCAATGACCAAGGTACTTCACCTCGGTCAATATCGATGCTAGCGGCTTCAGTTTATACCAAGGTAGAGATGATTTTGGGGGTGGGGGTGGGGGTGGTGATAATGCTACACCTAGCCTTGATTCTCCCCTTAAGGTTACAAAAAATACTAACTTATAGTTAGAGAAGAGGACCATAAAATAATATATTTCAAATGCTATTTAACGCAGATGCTACCGTAAATTACCTGGTATACTAGTTGAAATTTTTAAAATTTTGAGTTCTAATTATTATTTGAGAAAACTTGCAGGGGTAAAAGTGTATTATAATCTATTATATATATATATATATAATAATAATAATAATAATAATAATATTCTATGGAGGAGTATTATGGTGTTGCCATCTTAGCATCTCAAATGATTTTAACTATGCCATGTAGATTATTATTTTATTATCTATAATAATTTAAAATTTAATTTTTAAATAATAATAAAATAATATTTTAATTTTTTTTTAAAAATAATATTTTAAAAATAAAAAATAGAAAATAGATAAGAGATGAAAAATATATAAAAAATTATTATTATTAAAAATAAAATATTAAATAATAATAATAATATTTTAAAAATACTAATTTATTATTATTTAAAAAAATATATTATATTTTAATTTTAAAAATAATAATATACTAATTTATTATATATATATAACAATACTCTATGAAGGAGTATCGTGGTATTGCCACCTCAGCATTTTAAATGATTTTAGTTGTACAATATAGATTATTATTTTATTATTTATAATAATTTAAATATTATTTTTAAATAATAATAAAATAAAATTTTAAAAAAATAAAAAATAATATTTTAAAAATAAAAATAAAAAAAAGATAAAAGATAAAAAATATTTTTAAAAAATTATTATTTTTAAAAATAAAATATTATAAAAATAGTAATAATATTTTTTTTAAATACTAATTTATTATTATTTTAAAGAGATAGCATATTATTTTTTAATTTTAAAAAATTAAAAATAATATTTTTATTTTTTAAAAAATAATATTTCAAGATCTAAATCGATCCATCAGATCAGATCAAATCAAATCAAATTAAATAAATTATTTACAAATAAAGCACGATAGTCCATCAATATTTTTAAAAAAATATTAATTTATTATTATTTTAAAAAGATAATATATTATTTTTTAATTTTAAAAATAATAATATACTAATTTATATATATATATAACAATACTCTATGGAGGAGTATTATAGTAGTGTTGCCACCTCAGCATCTTAAATGATTTTAGTTATACCATATGAATTATTATTTTATTATTTATAATAATTTAAATATTATTTTTAAATAATAATATTATTTTTAAATATTATTTTTAAATATTATTTTTAAATAATAATATTATTTTTAAATATTATTTTTAAATAATAATATTATTTTTAAATATTATTTATAATAATTTAAATATTATTTTTAAAAAATTAAAAAAATAATATTTTAAAAATAAAAATAGAAAAGAAATAAGAGGTAAAAATATTTTAAAAATTATTATTTTTTTAAAAAAATATTATAAAAATAGTAATAATATTTTTTAAAAATATTAATTTATTATTATTTTAAAGAGATAATATATCATTTTTTTAATTTTAAAAATAATAACATACTAATTTATTTTTTAAAAAATAATATTTTAATTTTTTTAAAAAATAATATATTTTAAGATTTGAATTCATCCATCGAATCATATCTAATCAAATTTAATAAATTATCTATAAATAGAGCATGGTAGTTTATCAATTTGAAAGCCAAATCTCTATATTTAATAGCCTATGAAAGTTTTGAGAAGGTATGAAAAGAAATGAGGTGATGAGGGTACGATCAGAATCAGCATTTATCAATAGAGAAGAAGAGCCATGGTGGGATAGCACTGGCAGGCACGGAGAAGGTATAAGAATAGAAAGAAATAAAAAAATAATAAAAAAATATTATTTTATAAAAAAATAAAAAAAATAAGAGAAAAAAAAGAGAGAGTTTCTCTCTCTCTTTTCAATAGTGGTGCCGAAGGTGGTGGTACCAACAAGGATCCTGAGAAGTGCGATTGGGATCAGCATTTGTTAGGAAAGAAGAAAAATGGTAGTAGGATGGTAAAAACTATATCCACATGGATTCTAAGAGTGTTGCTTTACATACTCGACCTATCCGATCGTTGAATTTTATTTTTTGATAATCACTTTGATTGGTATATGAATTTATTTTTGTGCTATCAGCTTAGGTTCGAATCTATGGGGTCACATACATAAGAGGTCTCAATTTGATCGGATGGTTGATCAATAATTTAGAATCGTTCTAAGATCAAATAATAAATATGATTGATGTTTGACCTAGTGCAAGTACTGTAGGAGAATCGATTAGCAATTAAATTACTAATTAGCTTAATTTGATTAAGCTAAAGGACTGAGATTAAGTTTAATTAAATATAATTTAATTAGATTTGGTTTGGACTTGATTGGATCAAATTCAATTGGTTTATTGGATGAGCCAATTACAAGAAAGAACAAGTCCCTATTCAATTAGGACTTACATGCACCCAATTTCTAATTTGATTAAAAATTAAATCAGATTTAAATTTGATTTAATTTAATTTAATTAGGCTCTTAGTTGGACTGATTGTATTAGTTTTGATTTAATTAAATTCAAATAATAAGTTGGACTAAATCAAAACTAAAAGTCTTAGTGTGACTAGGATTTCTCCATTTTGTGCCACCTTGCTTTCCATGCCCTCCTACACCAATTCTCTTGAAATTTTCATGAAAAATTTTATTTTTAGAGAGTATCTATGTGCTTTTTATATCTTCCACCATTTTAGAAGAAAATTAGTTGTAGAATAGATCAAAACAAACAAGTTATTTTGACCTAGATCTCTATTGGATAGAGTTTGACACATCATCTTTCCTTATTTCTTTGAGGCACCAAATTATCTAATTTTTCTCTAATTTTTTTATGAAAAATAGAAGACTTATTTGCACATATTTCTTAGAGTCTATTAAAAAAAAGAGGAGGGAACACCCAAGAGTTAGGTGCCCCAATCCTTGCTCAATTTAGACTTGCCTTTCTAGGTATTTGACCTAAACAAGGATTCTGTCATAACTCTCTATTTAAAGAGAGTTAGGGTATGAGTTTTCTACAAGTTTTAGACCTGAGAGAGAGATTTGGGACATGAGAAATTTGGGTGCAAAGAAGATCTAGGTGTGGTGCTTTGGGACACAAATCGTTGTATCCTGGTAAGAGAAAAAGAAGGGAGAAGAAAGGATTCTTCTTCAGGATTTTTTCTTAATCCCTTCTATTGACGCAGAAACTAGTCATCGCCGGAATCAGTTAAAGCGGAGGTGGACGAGGTAGCCACTGGAGACCTACAAAATGAAGTCCCATCCGGAGCCGATGGGGGGTGGCTCTGGCAGGACCTTCCGACGATCAAGTCAGCTCTGGCCAACAGGAATGGAGTGCTCAGGGATGATTTTCGCAGAGCTTAGAAAAGAAAAGGAGAGCTTAGAGATCAGAGGTTAGAGTTAGCATATCAGGAGGATCCTTTTTATAGACGGAGCTTGATGGCGACAGCCGTAGCCACATGTGGTGGACCGCTCGAGGTTCGGCAAAGTCAGTCCCAGCGCCGCCTGCAATGGGTTGATGGTGACAGCCATCACCGTCGGATAGTGGGTCGCTGTCGCCTGTGGCAGATTGATGGTGACCATTCGTCTAGCTTTAATAGCCATGGCTCTCAGAAAGTAGGCATTGATTAGACTTCGGCATATATCGATCTCAAAGGAGTTCGGACTCCCGAAGAGGAAGCTCAACCGCTGAGGAGTTCCATTAAAGCCCGGCCATTGGGAGTCTAAGGAGCTCGGCCGCTGGGAGTCCAAGGAGCTCGGCCGCTAAGCAGGTCGGCCAAAGCCCGGCTGCTAGGAGTCCGTAGGAGCTCGATCGCTAAGCAGTTCGAAGAAGCTCGACCGCTAAGAGTTCGGTCGGCTGTAAGAGTTCGGCCAAGACCCATCCGCTGAAGATCTTCCATGGCTACTGGCCGCATCAGGCTGGGTACCAAACTTGACTTAGAGCGGAGTTTATCCCCAATAATAGTCCCCCCATTTTCGAGTTCAAAACTCGAAGGAAGGGAGTACAGAAAAGATGACTGCCAAAGTCCTCTTCTGAGCTTCGTGCTGGTTCAGGTCGAAGCTCGGAGGGAAGATTTTATCTCCAGCCAAAGTTGGTGCGGTCGCTCGGGGGAGACCTTATCTCTGGCGAGATTGTCTTCGATCTTATCTTTGATCGAGGTTGACTCGGGGGCTCGGGAGAGATCTCATCTCTGGTCGAGGTTGTCGCGGTCGCTCGAGAGAGATCCTATCTCTAGCCGAGGTTGAACTTTGCTCGCGTTAGGATGAGGTTCTCCTCCTATTCCTAACAGACTGTGGGTTCGACTTTACTCATGTTAGGACAAGGTTCTCCTCCTGTTCCTAACGGGCTGTGGGTTCGACTTTGCTCACGTTAGGATGAGGTTCTCCTCCTGTTCCTAACGGGCTGTGGGTTTGACTTTGCTCACGTTAGGATGAGGTTCTCCTCCTGTTCCTAACGAGCTGTGGGTTCGACTTTGCTCACATTAGGATGAGGTTCTCCTCATGTTCCTAACGGGCCGCTCGCGTTAGGATGAGATTTTTTGAAGCTCGGAAGAGATCTTATCTCTGGTCGATGTTGGCTCAGTCGTTCGAAAGAGATCTTATCTCTAGCTGAGGTTGTCCACGGTCGCTCGAGAGAGATCTTATCTCTGGCCGAGGTTGTGGCTCGAGAGAGATCTTATCTCTGGCCGAGGTTTGTCGCTCGGAAGAGATCTTTATCTCTAGCCGAGGTTGTCTTGGTTGCTCAGGAGAGATCTTATCTCTAGCCAAGGTTGTCTACGGTCGCTCGGGGAGAGATCTTATCTCTAGCTGAGGTTGACATCGATCGCTCGGGAGAGATCTTATCTCTGGCCGAGGTTGACATCGATCGCTCGGAAGAGATCTTATCTCTAGTCGAGGTTGTCTCGGTCATTTGGAAGAGATCTTATCTCTAGCCGAGATTGACATCGGTCGCTCGAAAGAGATCTTATCTCTAGCCGAGGTTGTCTTGATCGCTCGGGAGAGATCTTATCTCTGACCGAGGTTGTCTACAGTCGCTCGGGAGAGATCTTATCTCGGGCCAAGGTTGACATCGATCACTTGGGAGAGATTTTATCTCTGACCGAGGTTGACATCGATCGCTCGGGAGAGATCTTATCTCTAGTCGAGGTTGTCTCGATCGCTCGGAAGGGATCTTTATCTCTAGCCGAGGTTGACATCGATCGCTCGGAAGAGATCTTATCTCTAGCCGAGGTTGTCTCGATCGCTCGAAAGAGATATTATCTCTGGCTGAGGTTGTCCACGGTCGCTCGGAAGAGATCTTATCTCTAGCCGAGGTTGACTCGGTCGCTCAAAAGAGATCTTATCTTCGACCGAGGTTGAAGGTCTTTGACCTGCCCGTGTTAGGATGAGGTTCTCCTCCTATTCCTAACACGGCGATTATTAACTGCTTTTTTTCCTGTCATCACATAGTTTTGGTGCCCAGAAACAATATTATTGAAAGAAAAGAATTTTATTGAAAGAAAATTACTGGCAACGTATTTCCGAATTTCTTGTATTTCAGAGTCGTGGTAGCATTATTCCTCCGCATTTCTTCATGCGGACGACCTTTTCTATTTCAGCTGGCCTCCTCAATTTGGAGTATGCTTCTCTCGATGCTGGGAGGTGTTGAATCGCCGATGTACCAAGTTCCTCCCTGGGGTAATGCTGATGATGCCATGAGGCGGCCGACCTTGTCGTTTCTGGTTACGACAGCACCCTTAGCCGATCTTCTCCTATCGAAGAAATTTACCCAGCTGCTCTTTCCTGATGAGCTCCTCAATTTCATCTCAGAGCTGGATGCATTTCTCAGTGTCGTGGCCGTGGTCACGATGGTAGAGACAGTACTTGCTTCGATCGTGCTTGTTTGGAGGAGACCGTAACCCTTCTGGTCTTGGCAGCTGATTCTTAATTTCGGTGAGAATCTGAGTTCGAGGAGCGTTGAGGAGGGCGTAGTCGCGGAACCTTCCGGAAGGAGGACTTCTTCGGGCCCCTCTGTCGGGGCTTCCTTGGTGGCGAGCTCGAGGAGTTCGGGCCCGCCTACTTTCGGAGGGAGTCCGTGAGCGTGGTCGAACTTTGCTCAGCTCTCCATCGTCTGCCAGCCGCTCTCTTATGGTTTCTTCGTCCTTCAACTTGAAGGCTTCTTTCGCACGGGCATATCTCTCGACCCGAGCCAGCAGATCGGCGAAGTCCCTGAGATACTTTTTTTTAGGAAGAACAATAAGTCATTTTTCTGAAGGTCGCCCTTGAGTGCGGCCATCGCAACAGACTGGTCCAAGTCCTGGACCTCCAATGCCGCAGCGTTAAACTGGATGATGTAAGTCCGGATGAATTTTCTCCGCTTCTGCTTGACATTCATCAGAAAATCCGAACCTCGGCGCGGACGTCGGCTGCTGATGAAGTGAGCCATGAACTGACTGCTCATCTGGTCAAAAGAGAAGATCGTACTCAGCTTCAATGCCGAGTACCAATTTCTAACTGCTCCCTTTAAGGTAGATGGGAAAGCTCGGCACAGTATGACGTTTGAAGCACCATGGAGTAGCATCATGGCACGGAAGACCTCCAGATGATTAACCGGATCAGAAGTTCCATCATAGCTTTCAAGTTGATGAAGCTCAAAGTTCGGTGGAACGAATTCTTGCATAATTCGGAGGAAGAAAGGAGGTTCGACGTGGACGTCGGCATGACGAGCTGGGGCGACGTGGTCGAGCTCTTCAATCCACCGGTCCATCTTCCGCAATTTGTGATCGAGGACGTCGTCTTGGTTGCAGATCTTGGGGGCCTTCCGACTACAAATGGGGAAGATCTCTCCAAGAAGAAAATTATGATCCGAACATGGATCCTCGGCTCTCTGTTTTCTTTTTTCAGGGGCGACGGGTATGTTGGCCCTGGTACTCTTCCTTGGGGCTGATTTTCGATCGATGATGGGTTTCTTGGTGGAGTCGCCATCGGAGGCTGCTGTATGGCCTGCATTGCCTCCATAAGGCCACGGACCTATCGAACAAGCAGGTCGAACTGCTTCACATCCACCATGGGTACAGGTGGAATCTGAGCTGCCGGAGCTGAAGCAGGAAAAGACAGACCTGGACGGGATTGGGCCACGGCGGCCGTCGAGCACCGAGTCGAAGCTCTCCTGGAAGGCATTTTCTTCTGAAAAAAGAACTCTAGTGAGGAAGAAGAGAGATCTTCGGAGAGAGAGAAATCATCACCGAGCACTCTTTTAAGAATAAGGGAACCTCAGAGGTTTGGGGTGTTCCTTCCTCCAGCATCAATCTATTGATGTAGAAACTGATCGTCGTCGAAATCAGCTGGAGCGGAGGTGGACGAGGTGGCCATCGGGGACCTGCAAAATGAAGTTCCGTCCAGAGCCGGTGGGGGGTGGCTCCGACAGGACCCTCCGACGATCAAGTCAGCTCTGGCCAACAGGAATGGAGTGCTCAGGGATGATTTTCGCAGAGCTTAGAGAAGAAGAGGAGAGCTTAGAGATCAAATGTTAGAGTTAGCGTATCAGGAGGGTCCTTTTTATAGGCGAAGCTTGATGGCGACAGCCGTAGCTGCGTGGTGGCGGGCCGCTCGAGGTTTGGCGAAGTCAGTCCCAGGGGGAGGGCGCTGTCTGCAGCACCGCCTGCAACGGATTGATGGTGACAGCCATCGCCGCCTGATAGTGGATCGCTGTCGTCTGTGGCAGATTGATGGTGACCGTTCGTCCAGCTTTAATAGCCATGGCTCTCAGAAAGCAGATATTGATTGGATTTCGGCATATATTGATCCCAAAGGAGTTCGGACTTCTGAAGAGGAAGCTCGGCCGCTGAGGAGTTCTGCTAAAGCCCAACCGCTGGGAGTCCAAGAAGCTCGACCGCTGGGAGTCTAAGGAGCTCGGCCGCTAAGCAGTTCGGCCAAAGTCCGGCTGCTGAAAGTCCGCAGGAGCTCGACCGCTAAGCAGTTCGAAGAAGCTCGGCCGCTAAGAGTTCGACCGGCTGTAAGAGTTCGGTCAAGACTCGTCCGCTGAAGCTCTTTCGTGGCTACTGGCCGCATCAGGCTGGGCACCGAACTTGACTTCAGTAGGAGCAGGATTTATCCCCAACACCTTCCTTCTCCTTTTGTGAGATTTTGAGAGGTGAATCCCTTCACAAATCTCTTTCTTCTCCTTCCGAATATTGGAGGATCCAAGGATTGAAGACGGAGGTTTCAGATCAGCCCTCGAAGAAGGATCAGCATAGTATTAGCATGCTGTACTGATTTTCTATCGTTGAACTTTAGATCTTAAATCAGGGCCTTATGTGAACATTTTATAGAGGCCAGACATATGTGCGGCTTATAGTGATGACCTTAGCCTCGAATTAGCCAGTTGAAGAATCTAACTTACTAAGATAAGGATGATATGATCTTCTTTTTCTTATCTAGATTTGATCTAGCATAATTTTGATGTCGATGTGATCCACATCATATTTTCTTATCTCTTAATTTTAGATTTAATAGCATGCTTAGATCATGTAATAAGATCTTAGATCTAGAGCTCTTTTATATATTTTAAATAAATTAATATAATTAATTTATGACTTTCACTATCTAATTTTTGAAAAAAAATTTTAATTAATTCCTGAAATCCTAGATTGTTTCCTTCAATTGTTATATCCACATTAGGACGGCAGGGTTCAGTATTTATCGAGAGAGAAAGAGAGCCATGGTGGAATGATAGGAAGGTACAGCGATATCGACAGGCACATAAAATATACGAGAATAAAAAAATAACATAAAATAAAATATTATTTTATAAAATAATAAAAAAAAATATTATAAAATAAATAAATAAATAAATAAAATATTAAAAAATATTTATTATAAATATTTATTATTAAAAATTTTAATAATTATAACTTATAATTATCTATTCCGTATAATATATGGATGTTTGATTAATTTATTATTAATGATCTGAAGCAGATTTGCAAAGTATTCCCTGCTAACACCAGCACGCCTGCGCCCCCCACAGCAAAAAAAGGAAAAAATAAATAAATAAATAAAAAGGAAAAAAATAAAAACTGAAACCAGCAAAATATATTTTCAGAAGTACCCCTACACACCAATCGAGAATAACGAAAACGCCCCAGTCCCATTAAACACCTTAACTAAATATAGCACACGCCCGTTGAATCTTTTAATTGTCAAACATACCCCTCCAGTGGCCTCAATGATTCACCTGAACGGTTCGAAAACCGCCAAAATTGATTGGTTTGCGAGATATTCGGCAGAAGATCAAAGGGTATTATGGTAATATAAAATCCCCGAACGCACGGATCTCATGCACACTGCCCAACGCCCATGTCTCTATTCAAACTGTTGTCCTGCTGTCTGCACTGGTCCGGTCCTCCACCCTTGCGTCCTTAAAGCCGGAGAGAGAGAGAGAGAGAGAGAGAGAGAGTGGGTAGACTCTGCTGTTCTACTTAATAGCAGTTATCTGAGAGGCGAAGAAGGGCATTTTGGTAGGATTCGGAGTTTCTTTAGAGATGAAAAAAAAGGCTCCTTTCCATCAATACAAGATAGGAAACAAAACCATGAAACCACCCACTGTTATCTTGATCTGAGATCTGCACTCCGAGGGGTGGGGAAAAAGAAAATCCATAGATATTTGAAGTTCTACCTCCAAAAGGAACCACCTTTCTGTCGATAAAGTTCAGAAAGGGGTAAAAAAAAAAACAGGGGAGACAAAGAGGAAGAAGAAGAAGGAAAAGGAGAAAAAGGAGGAGAAAATGGAGGCGAGGGAGAGGAAAAAATCCATATATATTTGAAGTTGTACAGCAAAAAGGAGCCAGCTTTCATTCGGTATAGATTAGAGAGGGAACAGGAAGAAACAGAGGGAGGAATAGAAGAGGAGAGATGGGGTGTTGTGAGTCTAGGCTGGAGAGAGAAGAGATTGTGGCTCGATGCAAGGCCCGGCGGCGATACATGAAGCATTTGGTGGCAGAGCGGCAGGCCTTCGCCGCCTTCCACTCCCTCTACCTCCGCTCCCTCCGCTCCACCGGCGCCGCCCTCCTCCAGTTCGCCAACGCCGAGACTCACCTCGACCTCCTCCACCACCACCTCCCTCCCCTCCCCTCCCCATCCCCGTCCACTCCACCACCGCCGCGCCGCCGCCTCCTCCTCCGCCACCACCACCACCCGCCGCCGCCCCCTCGCCTCCACCTCCCCCTCCTTCAATGAGCCCATTCTCTGACATCTGGACCTCTTCGGTCACCGCCTCCCCAGTACCCCCCCGCCGCCACCCTTGTCAAGCTGGGATTTTTGGGACCCATTCGTACCTTCCTCCTCCCGGTCGGTTACCGAGGAGGAGTGGGAGGAGGCGACCACCACCGTGTCCGAAGTCACTGCCGCGCCCGCTGCCGCCCCGGCGCCGTCGGTGGTCAGCGGCTTCTCGAAGGATTCCACCAGTGAGCTCGCCATGGTTGTGGTGCCCAGGAGCAGGAAGGATCTATCTGAGATCGTTAAGGAGCTCGACGAGTACTTCCTCAAGGCAGCCGATGCCGGAAGCCGTGTTTCGGTGCTCTTAGAAGCTCCAAATTGCGAGCTTCCTTCTAGTCAAGGACTAGCAGGCGAGCTCCTTCCTCTCTAAATCCTTTGTCTTAAATCGTTCCTTATTCAAAAACTTTGTTCTCATTTTATTTATTTGTTATAATGCAGGCAAGATGTGTAGCTACGGCAAGAGTTTAAACCCATTTCTTTGGGCCTGGGGATCTAATTCAAAGACTAGTGGTTTCACCAAGGGAGTTGGTGATGGTGGTGGAGTTGGCATTGGAAGCATGAGCCATTCTTCTACAGTAGAGAAGCTATATGCTTGGGAGAAGAAGCTCTTTCTTGAAGTCAAGGTACAGTACCTTCCTCATTCTCTTGCTCTCCTCCTCCACCTCACGTTTATTTTATTTTTAGTCTAATAATTTGCATTTGCTTAGCCTTTCGAGCTCCATGGGCGGTGCCAGCCTAAATGATTCTTGGACAAAAAGAAGCAATAATTTATTTACTTGATCAAATTTTGCCACATTAATAAATTATATTAGAACTACATAAGCGTTTGGTCTTATTCCACTGGAGCGCATACCTTTTGTTCTGTTCTCTTTATTTATTTTGTTGGGTTGGGGCCCAAGCATATTGCCCAAAAAGCTCATAGTTTCGAAGAGAGCAGTAACAAGACAAAATTGCCACAAGGAGTGCTTGTTTCATCTAGATTTTCTTGGTTCAAAAGAACATGTTCTGTTCTGTCATCTGTGATTTCTCTATACTGTTTTTATCTGCCACAGAATTCTCAGAGACTCAAGGAGGAGCATGAGAGAAGGGTGGACCTGCTAAGGAAGCAAGAGGCAAAGGGAGTGGACTATGTGAAGGTTGAGAAGAACAGGAAGGAGATTGACAGGCTGGAGTCCAAGATGTTGGTGTCCTCTCAGGCCATACAGACCACCACCTCTGAGATCGTCAGGCTGAGGGAGTCTGAACTCTTTCCCCAGCTCCTTGAGCTGGTCATTGGGTTAGTCTCTCTCTCTCTCTCTCTCTCATGCAAATATGCGCCAAGAAAACATTCACATGTCCCCCATAAATCTCTGCATAAAGGTTACATGGGTGGGCGTTATGGTCCTGGCAGTACGGCTTCATGCTTGGTTGTGGGGTTCGCAGTCAGAATCAAAATTTGGTGTTTCATAAAAAAAGAACATGCACAAAAGTAGAAAGGAGTTTTGCTAATCCCACACTTTCTTTCTGCTAATGCACCAAGTACTGCCCATGTATTAGCCTGCTTTTATATGTGGAAACCACTGGTCTAAGAAGATGGATAAAGAAAATGGAAGGGGTGGAAGTAAAAAATCCTTTAGAAAATAGTTTCCCTCTAGCATCATCCCTTCTTTTTTTTTTTTTTTGCAACTTTTTCCTACCAATTAGCAGGTCAGAATAGCACTTATTGCTCCCAGGTTGTCTGACAGAAAAAAGAAAGAAAAGCACTAGTCTGATACTCTGATGCATCCATCATTATCATCAATATAAATTTCATATAAAGTTAAATCTATTCTACCCAATGACATGGTATCACCATGGGATCAAGTTGTATCCTTGCTTTTATTATTGATTAGCTTGACATACTAGGCATACAATCATATTCAGTAATGCAGTATTTTGTGCACATTATTACCTGAAGTTTGGTATGATAACTATAGGACTATGTACATGTTATATAAAGGTTATTTTCAATTTGCACCTATATGTGAGTGGAACAAACAATTGAGACTCTTAAGCAGCAAGATTTGAAGACGTGCGAATTTATTTTATTAAGACCGGTCTGTTTCTTTGAGCTATGAGTTATTCTAGTATATAAAGTAGGCCATCCTTTAATTTGAATTCTTAACCTGCCATCTCTAATTCAGTTCCAGGGCTGCAAACTAAAAGTTTCTACTTTACCATTTGATGCTTTTGCATCATGTATGCTAGCATTTCCATGCATGGCTTTGCCTTCTTTTATTCTTTATTTAAGTTACTGTCAGTTTTTTGTTCACATTCCTCTCCTTATGATCCTGTGCAGTGCTTTCACATTTAATATTGTAGATTATTTTGGAGGCATGCATATATTACGGATCTCATGATCGTATCTAAGGATGCAAGTATCAGCACAAATAAAAGATATGATAACAGAAACTCTGCCTTGTTTTACTATGAAATCCATCGAGAGACGGTAGCTTCATTCAGGATTATTATTAGTCATTTTTGAAGATCTATCTGTGGCTGCTCCTACTTACAGATACACTGAAACTAAACCTCAACAACCATGCTACCAGCTAATCAGATACGTTATAAGGTAGCCCGGCAAGAACTCTTAGTTACACTCATAAACATTTATAAAAAATTCCTACCATGATTCGAAATTTAACCTATTTTCACGCCTAGACTTAATATCTTTTGGAGCAGCATAACGAAACAAGAGGAAAAGGCCTAAGGGATATAATTTCGTGTTGTGCAAATGAATAAGCATCTGACATGTTAACTTTGTACTTCCAAATTAAAAATCTCTAATGGAAAAAAATGATTTGCAGCACATATACTTGTTTCACCCATTCTAACCCTGAACAACCTTTCTTTAGAAATTGATGTTATCATTCTTCTATCTATACTCAAAAATCTTTTGTTTTCCAATACTAAATTTTTGTACAGAAAGTTGATATACATGAAGAACTTTTTTTTTCTTCCAGCTTTGTAATGATCGAAAGTGGGATTAGGATTCCAAAGAATAGGAAAATTTAGGGAACAATGCAAGGCAGAATCAATGACAGATGAGCTTTGATTCTTCTTTGCACACTATGTATTGGTAGTATAGGTCAAGTTTATGCACATACAGAAATATAACTTTTCATTGACCGAATGATCTAGTGCAAAACAAAAGTCAATGGTTCAAACGTAGTGCACAATGGTGTGATAATACAAAAAGGCAAATATTCTCTCGTAGCCAATTTCCTCATTTGTTTGTTAGAGAATTATCAATCTTTCACTCCTATACCTGATCATAAAATCCCAAACATAAGCAGGATTGGATATCTCTCAACAAAATACCACACGGACTTGATTAAATTAGTCTCTTTAAACAAAGCAGGATGTGTAGCTTCTTCCCTATTTTGTGCTCTCTCTCTCGCTTGCTCTCCCTCTCTGCCTCTCTCATGCTCGATCTTGATCTTCAACAAAGAAAAGATCTAGTAAAATTAATTGCATACTAATTATATATAGCTATAGAAAGAACAATTGTATTGCTACATACCTATTGACCAGATGGTATGACATGAACGCTATCCACAACAATATTGAATTCGGAACTACTCGTGCATGAGCCAAACTAAATATGCAGTTGCACATGCTTGGAAGCTTAGATTTGCTAAATCCAGCAAACTCATTCAACCACATATGGGTATTCTTGTCGTTTCCATTTACTGATTGCTGAATTCCAGCATCTCTTGTTTTGAGAAATAGAAACCACAAATGCTCAGTTGGGCATGCACAAAAGAAACTTCCACCAAACCTTGACCAACTGATTCATCTCAACTATCAGATCACCTGTTAGTATATAATCAGCAGCATATGATGTCTTTAAATGTGAACAAGACAATATAACAAAGACCATATAATCTTTCGCACCACCCATCAATCAAATTTCGTAAAGATTTCATCTAGCCTTCTAATGATGCTTTACTTTTTATTCTTCCCTTAAATGATCTTGCTAAGTTATTGGATTATGGCGCATATTTTTATTTACTAATACCATGAACCATAATTGCTCATAAGTGCAGTTTGATGGGCATGTGGAGGAGCATGTATGAGTGCCATCAGGTACAGAGCCACATAGTCCAGCAGCTCGAGTACCTCAACAATGCACCGAGTACTAATCCGACCACCGATACACACCAGCAGGCCAGTCTCCAGTTGGAGGTTGAGGTCAACCACTGGTACTCAGCCTTCTGCAGCCTGGTAAAGTCCCAGAGAGAATACATCTATGCCCTCACAGGCTGGCTCCGCCTCTCTCTCTTTCAATGCGACCACAACATGCTCGGCAAATCCCAGCAGAGCTCCGACATGATCTACTCACTGTGCGAAGAATGGCAGCTTGCTCTCGATCGAATTCCTGACAAAGTAGCCTCTGAGGGGATCAAAAGCTTCATAACAGTAATCCATGCAATTGTTGTTCAGCAGGCAGAGGAGCAGAAGCAAAAGAGGAAGTCGGAGCTGGCATTTAAGGAACTCAAGAAAAGAGCTGAAGAACTAAGGTCATTGGAATCCAAGTATGGTCCATGCTCGGTAGCTGAAGGTTCTGGGGAAATGGCATGGAGATATCCAGTTATGGAGAAGCGGGCAAAGGTTGAGGCTTTAAAGACGAAGGCAGAAGAGGAGAAGAGCAGGTACGAGAAGAGCGTTGTGGTCACAAGAGCAATGACTCTGAACAATTTGCAGACAGGGCTGCCCAATGTTTTCCAAGCCAAGACTGGTTTTGCCAGCATATGCATGCAGGCATTTGAGTCGGTTTATAACCATCAGAGAAGCTCGGATCGGGTTATCGATGTGAAGAAGTTGCTCGCTTGAGGGATCCAAAAAAGAAGGTTAGATTCATGTATAATCTGTAAACAGTTTGAGCATAGCGAGTAGGTGGTGGGTGTTCACAGGCTTCTTTTAGCTTTTTAATGGGATTTGGTTGGCAAAGTATGTGGAGGCTGTCAAAGAAGTGCTTCTGGTTCTTGTTACTTGGTCATGGTCCAATGAGGGGCCTTCTGATCTCAGAAGTTGCATCATTCTGAGAAGTGGGGTGTTGAGTCATTTTTTGGATTCAAACGCAATTTTAGTTTGGGACCTTTAGACCCATGTTTGATATGTTCCAAAGATTTTTATGGAGGTTTGTTTCTTTTGTTTGCATGGTAGCATGGATCGACAAAACCACACAAGCTTGCTAGTTTAATTGCATGCCATCCATTCTATTTAGCTTGATCATACTGAGAGAGAGAGAGAGAGAGAGATTATACCTTCATCATTGTTTTTGAACCCAAATTTTCAGGAATCGTCCTCGATCTTGGGCGACTGACCATGATTGGGTTCTTTATGAACAGATGACCCCACATGATCAGATCTAGTTCGGAAAGGGATCATGTCCCCCTTTTCGTTTTTCCGCCCCAAATAACGTCGGGCACACCAATCATTTTGTTTTGCAAAAGGTAATTTGAGAATTACCATAAAAATTCGAGGAAAAATCTTGCTTCCTCCAGATGGAAGAATCTAACTAACCATTGTTATATCCAAATGGTAATTCATACATTTTGTCCATGATATCTATCATAATCATACCTGAGACTGAATCCCAGATGTTGGCATTCACTGAGCTCAAAGTTCCAGATAAGTCATAGTAGCATCTAGCTGAGTTTTTACCTTCATCCGATTTAGAAACGACTTCAAGAGAATTGGAAGTCTACAAAATCCAACAAACCTCAATCGCCTGGCCTGTCAGATTAGAAAGAGGAAGCCTACAACCAGCTTAAAGGTGACCTGTAGGCTGTAGCTTCTCTCTTCCTACTTTTTATGCCATATTCAAAGTGGGTTGGAGTGCGATTCGTGAAGGTACAGAGAAGCAAATTATCAATAATTAAATACAAGATAAAAGCATGATACAAAAAAAAAAAAAAAAAAAAAAAAAAAAAACTAGTAAAAGATGGTAGAAAGGAATATGGAATTTCCAACCATAACACACAACTCATTAGGTATGAAGTTCCATATTCCCGGTTCAAGCATGGTGAAGACTCTTGCAGTAGGAAGAGTGTTCCTCAGCCACAATATGCCAACAGGTTGAAGAGACAATGCCTCACCCCCCTGATTCTAAAGGCAACTCCATATTATTCATAAACAAAACAAAGAGATCAGGGGTTGCTTCATGATGCAATGCACGTGAAGGAAATGAACAAGATACTGGACATCAAGAAGGAGAGATATCCAAAACTTGAAAATTATCTGATTTAAAAGAATTTAATTAGGGGAAAAATCAGTGACATTCAGTACCAGCTATTGTGTGTATGGTAGCTCTCTCTCTCTCTCTCTCTCTCTAACAGACCACTCGAGTCATGGAAGTAGATTTCACTGATGGCACGTAAGGACAGCTTGAATCACCTAAAATGTGACCAAGTCTTCAGGTGCTGCTTTCCTTTTTCATTTTCTAACCCCAAGCCCTTAGTTGGGTCAAAGGAAACATTACAAGTAGCAGCTCACAAAGCATCCCATCTCCCCCAGTATAGGACAAGGGCACGAATACAGTTATTCCAGGCAGAAAGAATCATCTGATAAGTTGACCCAGTGATGGCTGTCTGATGGATAAATGGTTTGGAGATGAGTCAATACCCTGGTCTGAGGAGTATCAGATTGCTTCAATCAACTAAGTTTGACTGCAGACATGTATATCATGAAGCTAATCAACTGGCAAATCTTGCAAGCTGAGCTTGAGAGGATTTTTGCCGGACATCTGACTTTTCTCCTCCCTTAGCTCAGCTGCTTCATGCCGATGCTATTGTACTTTCTCCATTTTCAGTGGCCCAGCCACTTGCCATTACCAAAAAAAAGGGGAATTCCATCTCTCCAAGCACTGGCTGCTTTAGTTGCATTGGTGCCTCTAAGACCACATCTCAAGAAATAGGAAACTTCTTTCACCAAGTTAGGTAACTATTGATAGAGAAGTTCCACTCCATAAAGTGATCAGTCACACAGAACAATTCATTAAGCACAGACTTGTATAAATTTGAATTTATTAATCAGCAAAATCTATATCCACAAACATAATGAATCTAAGAAAAACTGGGTAAAAAGGAGATTCTTTAGATCAATATCTACAGGATTTCATCTGCCAAATATTTACCATGTAATGCACACAAGCAGAAATATTCTCTCATATTTTCTGGATATAGGATGTCAGCGCTTAAAATTCTCCATTAAGAAACATTATAAGTTCTCCACTGCAGCTCAATTTGAATCAAACCATGTTTGGAGTCAATGAGATGATATTTTTCATTGATTCGCCTGTTGCTCACAACATCTGCAAGGCTAATAGTGACGTAACCCAAACTTTCCTGAATAATATAGATTTATATCAGACAGTGAGCAATTGGAAACACCAAGCAGCATAAGAAAGAACATTTGAAGAAAAAAGACAGCATGTTAAGAAAAAAAATAAAAATGTTTCCTTAGTTCTACCAATCAGCAAAACCAACAATAATATTGTAACAATAACTAATAGTATTGTTATCAGCACAATCACAAGTAAATAAGGAAACTAGTACCTATTTTATATCAATAACAGCAGTTAATGATAATAATGAAACTAAATGAGAATGTCCCTTGTATCTCTTTTCTTATATATACACCTTGCGGTCTTCTGTTGGATGTTCCATGGACACTATCTGGGAACTAGAAGTGGAAAAGAAATATATAAATGATAATATGTAGGCCCTTTTTATTCAAGAATGCTTCAACAAACCATTGGTCTTTATACCACTTGCTAGTGCTGGCAGCATGCAATATATTGGACAGGCACACAGAATGATAATAAAACTTGTCAGGCAGGAAATATATGTACATGCACTTTTTTTGCAGGACCAACACACACACACACTCGCACACCGAAAGAGAGAGAGAGAGAGAGGAATAATAGTCAAAAGGTTCACGTCCCTGGTCATGGTCACTAAGTACGTACAGATAACTTATCAGTTGTGGACCTGTGGAGCAAGTCTACATTCAAAAATGATGATGCAGGCATGCACAGCTATTTAAGGGGTTATATTAAACTTGCACCATGGTCGGTCAGAAAATTATGCTATTTATATGACCGCTACAAGAATGAACAAAACATTGCATTCTTCATTTCAGGTTAAAAATTACAAAATTATCGGCTACGCTAAAATGATAGGTTACACAGTTTGTACCTTGGAGTGTATGCCAATGCTTGGTGGCCTACTTAATACATCTACATGCATTTTATCATGAATTGGTGGCTCCTCGCATACAAACTGAAACTCCTCTTCCCATCGTGGATCTCTGCTTTTCTTTCTGTGCTGTGTTAATAAATCATGAGCCATCTCTTTATTAGACAACCAATCATTAAAGAAATAACAACAAACTAAGAACTCAGAAACCCATAGCTAACCATATAAACATGACTAGTGATACCTTAGTCTTCTTCTCCTCTCCTCTAAACAAGATCCGCACATATGGGTTTGTATGGTGCTTTCCCTCAAGATCTTGAGCTTCATGAACTGTAACAACAAGCAAACCACCACCAGCTGGAGTACCAACAGGTGCCTCTTGCACGACATCCATACTGATAACTTTTGGTAGATCCGGTTCCCTAAAGGGCTTGTATGTCACTTCCAAAACAATCTGTCCACGTGCCTTCCCATTTTGAACATCGCTAGGATCCATTGTTTTAAGCAAGTCAAGTGTTAAAGATTTTGGTTCATCTGGGATAAGCTCCTTTAACTGAATAACATTCATGCCCATTTTTTCATGTTTCCCGACCTATAAAAGTATATATGCTTTCGAGTCATTGAATGAGGTATAAAACAGAGAATGCAACAGAATATTTAGAAAGGAAGAAGCAAAAAAGAAAGGAATTTGTTAAGAAAAAAGGCATGCCTGTTCCCAGTCATAAACAGTAAGCTCCAAAGCTTGTGTTTCTGGATCTCTGACAACCAACTTGAATTCTTCATTCCATTCTGGATTAAGGTTACCGTGCTTCACTGTAGTTTTCTTTGATGGAAGTTTTTCTTCTGTTAGCCTAAGTTTCACATATGGGTCAGATTTACCCAGGATATCTTTTCTTCTCAGATTATGAGCCCTGACAACCTTCACATTTAGAATTCCAACAGGCCTCTTTTCAGCTCTGCAAGATTATAAAGGACTAATTAGTCACAGTTGTCAGGATGGATCTCTCTCTCTCTCTCTCTCTCTCTCTCTCTCTCTCTCTCTCTCTGCCTCTCTCTTTTTCTGGGTAAATAGAGTTCCCATTAGTTACAAATAACATGTAGTAAATTACTTTGAAGGGTCCATAATTGGAACTTCCAATCTTCTAGGCCATATATACAAATTTGCAACTTGGTTCTTGATCGTCTCCTGAAAATTGAACCACAAAAAGATTACAAAAAAAAAGTGATTCCCTTCTAATGATAAATGAGCAAATGAAAGGAATACTATTATATAATATCAGAAAATTATGATGCTCAGTTCCCTATAATGCTCCTTATAACCCATGCAAATCAACAATCCAAACAGAATAAATAACAGTTTTAGCAAGAAGTTCCTGCCATCAAGCTTCAAATTTAAAAAATTTATAGCAGCCTTAGTTTTCATATCTTAGTTCACGAGCCTTCCCTCATGTGCACCAGCTACATCTTAAAACACAAAAATAAGAAGAATTTCAACATTGGTAAACCGACCATCACTTGTCACAGAGAAGAAATAAAAATTCAGTCCTCCGCACAATGTCAAGTCTGATTATGACAGGCATATAGAACAAGGTGAAAGATTCTTCCCCTGATACCAATACTTAGTATTTTGAAATGATTAAATATCCACTTCCAAAACCCAGAAATTCAAACTTATATAGGTTAGTGCAGAACATAAACTAAATGATTAAGAACAGCCTATCATAAAATTCCTTAAAGATAAAAACAACTAAACTTATTCAGGTTTTGTAAAATTGGCAAACCAATTATCATACAGCACAAACAATCAAGTCTTAATGTGCACCAGCTTAAGCTCTAGTATAAATTTTGTGGCTTTGTCAAAATATCTTCCTTTTATAACCTTAATATATTAAGTTTGCTTCAAGTTCAAACTAGATCACCATAGAACAAAATGTGAACTACAATGATTCAAAAAACTAAAGAGTAGCAAATTCAGAGTGAAAATATGACAAGAAAAACACCTGGACAAATCTGTAAAGGCCAGGAATCGCCATAAGATCCGCCCCAATAAGTTTTAGTCCAAAGTCAACATGTGGCTACAAAACAGAAACAGTAGTTAAAAAGCCTTACACAAGTGAACAAAAATAGCATCAGGGATAGAATGTATAAAAAGTACGAAAAATTAATTTCCTCCCTCTTACATTACATACCTTCTCCATGAGAGAGACAAGTATTTTCGCAAAACAAGGAAAGCTAGGGACCAATGGCTTTAAAGTTATACGTGGCGAAGCAAAGATTTGCAAATCAATCACCTTAAATCTCAAAGTGAAAACAGATTAAAAGAAGAATTAGCATCTGCTCTTAACTGCAAAGCTGTTTTAACATAAGCACCAGATTCTACTTTCTCATGAAAAAAAGAGCATGATAGTAACCTGTATGGTTGCTTTTAAGCCAAATGCTTTAACCAGAACAGTGACATTAGGGTTTCCAGCCCATTTCAGTGACGGTTCCACAACCAATTCCTTCTCCGCTGTAATGTGCACTTTTATTCCTGATGCAGACATAACAAACTATAACACATAACATAATAGCTATCTTATAAACATGCTACGATTAAGATACATGAAACTAAGGTTAGGTCTAGAGTAATGCAATGTAGAGATGGCCGGTGTATCAAAAGACTTCTGATGAAACTTAGATGCAGAATAACAATGAAGGGAGCAAGCAAAAAAAAAAAAGGAAAAACATGATAACAAAATGAATGCTCAAAAGATAACAAAATGAAATATAATGACTTTATTATAGCTACTGAATCTTAAAGGGATTTACTTTCTTGTGAAGAATGGTATACAACCTCTCCCACCTACTAAATGAGATGAATGCATTGGTAAGTAGCAGACATAATAAGGAAACAGATACTGCAATGGTGATAACCTAAAGTAGAATGTTATGAAGCCGCTCCCACCTTCATGAAATTGGCTGGACTAAGAAAAGATCTCCTATGCTCCTCTTTCTTTATAAGATAGAGAAATTTTCTTAGTGAAGCTTTATCAATGTATTATTACCGGAGGAACACATAACCTATGTAAAAGAAAATAACCTCGAAACCTAAGAAGTAGCTACAGGGCCTCTAGCTCTTCATCTCAACCTTAAGTTGCATGGCACTACATCAAATGGCTAATGATGGAGGCCTCACCACTAGCAAAGCTTATACCATCGAAAAACTACAACTCATGCAAAGAACACCATGTGTGTTGTGCATAACTATGACAGCTTTCAGCAGAACATGCCTTCAAAAAATGCAACAGAAATGATAAAACTATACACAAGTCCTTTTAGGCTTACAAGTGGCTTAGCTAAGGCAGCAATTAGTTCGTGGAAAAAGAAAAATGCCAAGCAAGGATCCTAAGATTGCCTGAAAGAAAGGCACTCATCATGTCCAATCAAGAAACCAATAATGAACCACCTCGACTGCATAAAAATATAAAAGGTAGACATCTGTGCCGCAGAGTCAAAAGAATTTGCATGGTTAGTGCCATACTTCAGAAATCCATTAACAACCAGACGAGCTTTTAAATCCCCTTGATAATTAACAACTAGGCTTGCATATGGGTTGCGTCAACCTGGTTAAGCCCAGTCCGATCAATTTTTTAAACTAGCAAGTAAGACTGGGTCTAAATTATGAACCGTTTGAAAAACCAGATTAGGATCGGGCAATATATTTTGCTACCTAACCTGGCTTGAACATGGACTAAGCCCAGAAGAACTCCAACGTTAGATGATCAGCCCAGGCCCAGCTTCTAATTCAAGAGAAAACCTATGGTCTATCAGTTATAGTTCACTTTGTTGCCATGTTTGATTTTGTAGCGTGGGTATGAAGGCTATCTATTTGTAGGTTGAAGACTCACTAAGGTTGAAATACATTATTATTGATGACATTGGCAGCCGCATCCTGTTCCTCAGTAACAACTTTTCCTACTTCTCTCCACTAATTATCCCCGTTTGTTAGTTAGATCCAGAATCAAGACATAGAATGAATGATATACTTCTCTTTTATCTTGCATCGGGAGCAAACTTAAACCCAACCCAACTCGGTCCCAGATGCATTGAGTTGGGTTCGGTCATGCTTGACCTGATCTGGCCCAAATCACCTGATAAGTCTAACATAGTTCGTATGAACCAGATTTGACCTGACCTAGAAAAACATTGGGTTAGGTCTGGGTCAAAAATCATAAATCCAAAAAGAAACTGGATTGGGCCCAAGTCATTCTTGACCATGTTTGGACCAGGACCAATTGCAGACTATCAAAGAGCCAAGCTATATGATGGTCTCATTGTTGCCTGAACCTAGAAATCAAGACTTATACTTTAAGGAATTAGCACCTTGACCGTTGAGACAAACCTTGGAGAAAAAGAGAGAACAATCTTTTCATAACCCTCCTGGTAATCTAAACAAAATTTATCACTCCCAGTGCACATGCATATACATGCTTCAAACACAGCTGCATGGAAGCAACTCCTAGAATGCCGATGTTCATTTGCCTCTATGTGCATTGCACGTCCTTGCAATACGTTATCAAACAAGGACATCCTCAGGCAATTTCTTCTAAAAGACTTTTATAACATTATCTGGACTAAGTCACACATTTTTTTGTAGTAAAAAAAAATATCACATAGCCGATGATAGTTAGATACATTAGCCCATCATAGTTAGATACATTCCTTAAAAATAAATCCAAATAATAAAAAAGAGGATGCATTATTTACCAAATCTAAATATTCCCAAACTTGCTTTCCTCCTCAAATCGTCAAAATGGTCATAAGCCTTTCCAATTGCATTGTTGAGGTTTCTTAATCTGCAACTTCAGGCAATGTGATTCCATTGAACAAGTTATGGCATATCACTTTTGAATTCATTCTATGGATCTCTTAATTAATTGCAGAACTATGGTTGCGTAGAAGAGTGAGAGTTGATTTACACAGTTATGGAAGTTCATAACAGAGGACCTGGATATGTTTAAATCAGACAATTGAGGCCTCCATGGTAGTTGGCCTTTCAATGAGTATAGAGTATAGAGTATAGACTATAATGAAATGAATTGTCAGTTCCATAAACCTTCTGACAAGGTCTTGATTGCTGAACAAGAAAGCGAATCTGCTTGTATATCCACATAACTTATTTGTTGGATACAAGGAAAGATCAAATATGCATAATGCAAATGTTAGACACATATTAAGAAGCAATGGCAAGGGGATTAATTGTTCAATCACTGAACTGCAAGCTCTCACTGTTTACAGTTTTATACTTCTTTGACACATTTGTTGCAACATATAAATATATACATATATACATACATACATATATAGATAGATAGACAAATAGAGTGATAGATAGATCGATCGATCGATCAATGGATAGATCAATAGATCGATAGATCGACAGATCCGATGGATAGATGGATGGATCGATGGATCGATTGATGGATAGATAAATAGTACACTGATAAGATTTTGCATCAAATGTAACACAAATATTGGCATGCAAATGAGTATTTTAGAACAATAATGTGATTGACTCTACTATGTGGGTCAAAATATTAGCCATTGAAAGGGGAAGCTATGAATAATGTTACTTTATGAGCATAACAATTATGACAAAACTAGGAATGATAAAGTTGAAATTACATCAAGAACTTGTCTGATACCCTGCTACCATATCCATGTCCAATATGCCACATGGCTAGGAAAGGAGTGGTATGCTAAAGATCTAGTCAGTATGGGATCAATATACTCCGAAGCTCTTCAATATTGTGACATAAAAACTTTTGACATGATTTGCTTATATGCAATATTCAAAGATGGCATAGTAAGGAATGTACTCAACTATGGTCAAAGAAACTCTGGAGAGGAAGTAGAGAGCAAAGAAGACTTTAATGGAAAGTAGTGATAAGAGATTTCAAGAAAGTCCATTGAGGACTTGGCCATGAATAGGATATATGACAGAAAGTGTCCATGAGCTAATCCAAACAAAGTCTACTAAGATAAACCTTCATGTTCATAGTAAACAGTCAGTAATCCATCCATAACCGTAGAAAGAATCCAACACCTCATTCCATCATATGCCATTACAGTAAACCATAGCTTCTTGCCTCTCACTCAAGAAATATATGCATATTTGGTATATGAACATAAAAAGAAGACACATGCATAAAAATGATATATGTTATAGACATAGCTCATTTAAATTTCAACACTTAAGTTCTCTAATAACTGTAGACTTTTAAAAAAGTAACTTTTTGAGTCTCACCTCCCTTATCTTTTTCCCCTATGTGTCTGACCTCCTTTATCATCTTGTTTCATTTTAAATCACAAGAACAAGAGAACCTATGCAAGCTTTTTTTCCCATTTCCTGAAGTATGCACTAATTAAGAAAACAAAACCCAGTGATTTGGGTAACTGTTGTTTCCTTTCCCTTTTCTCAGCTTGCCTGTTGCTCTGCAAACTGTTCATCAATGGCAATAATTGCTCAAGGATTAACTAACATAGCAGCTAACTGCTATAGTGCAGGTGATACAGAAGCTATAGTTCAATAAACTAGAGGAAATAAAAAGCACTACAAGATTATTGTTCAGGTAAGTAAATGCTTAAGGATCAACTAACCTAGTACTGTATGTGACAAAATCTATAATCCAATAAAATAGAGGAAATGTATAGGAAATGGGGATTATTGTTCAGGTGTGTCCAATAAATCAAAACTTCTTATTGAAGTATGGAATAAAGAAACTAGAGTTCATGGCAACTAAGGCAAGGCTAGAGTTTAATAGTGGTAGTTTTGACGCTTTACTAAAAATAAAAGGAAATATTATAATTTATTGCATATTTTGATTAAAAACTTAGGAGTGGCTTCATATGTTAGGAAACTAAGTCCATTTCGTATTCATCTATATCCAGTTACACTCAGAAGATCTGCTACCTCTGATAGAATAGACTCCAATACAATTTAAATGCTCCTTAGGTTTCCCTAAAATAATCTTAATCTAAGTATATTGGGTCCTACTACAAAGAATCAAGTAGATAGCACATATAAAACAGATCACTGAATGTTATTAAATCATGTCGTGATAAATAGGGCATGAATTGTATGAATGAACAGGGCCAAGATATTTTCAGTATAAGATGTAGAGTCCACCGAATGGAGAGCATTTTCAATGATGCTATCTTATCATTGATGTAGAATTTCAAACATATTCAGCTGATAGAGACTTGATAGATTCTAGAATGATAAAGCATTAAAGCTGTTCGAGAGTCTCACTGGACAAAGAAAGTGGAACCTAGAAGTTGTCTAACTGGATTTTTAAATATTGAATTTGGATGGAACATTCCCATATCTAGGAGATTGCCTAAAATTTCAATGAAATTCACCATACCACATTCTGCATGGGAAGGTGATATTGACATTCTAATGGCTTAGCTCAATATACAATCCAGATGGATGGTAATACACTAGAAGATATTCTCACTCTTGTCAGGGCATGATAAAATTATTAAAATAGATGAAAGTGGTTGAATGCACCCTAGACAACAAGCTATTAGCTTCTCTTGTTTGGTCCTACACGATAGATTTGGCATGCTCTTGTATTTCTTTTTCTCATTGTTGACATTGCTTACCCATTTCAAAAATGATCAAGGAAATAGCAATACTTTTTACAATTTTTATATGAAAATTTGAATTATTTCACAGGCAAAAGATTTATCCATACTTCAATGCATAAGTACAAAAGCACAATTAAGATCTATAAAAAATTTACCTTGAAAAGTTGGTGGTAGGGAACCTAGGGTAAATGTTTCAAATTCAACAGAGTCAATTTTATACTTTGCAATATTCTCAGCAATTATTGGATCCGCAATTTCCTTTGCTGTTCTGCAGATTGCCTAGAAAGGGAACAAGATATATTAGCATTGAATAGAATAAAGCCACAACCAGATATTTTGCATGTACAAAATACTCAATGGGACTTGCAACAGAACACACCTTATCCAGATAGGGCCACATTGATTCTAGAAACTTGTTTAGCCAATCAACCTTCAAAGAGAGGAAAACATGATAATTAAGAAGTAGAAAAATTAAAATTACAGTTATAGAATTCAATCAACATGCATTTACTCGATCATAGTCTGGATTTTTCACCCATAAAGGAATCTCAGGAAGCATACGTTCCAAAGATTTTGAATCATGTTCAACAAGTGGACGAATTTTAGGATCCTGGTCATAGAAAAGGAAAAAAAATTAATGAGTACAAAATGCCATTGGTACCAGTGAAAAAATGGAGAGAGAGAGAGAGAGAGGCATGCAATGTAAAGAAATTTCTACAACTTAATAATCAATGGAAGACACAGGCTTCTGCAAGAAAGAAGACATATTCCTTGCATAATCTAAGGAAGAGCAAATCCTAGTAAATAACTACAAGAATCCTACTTAGAATGAAAGATAAAAAGGTGTTCTCAATTCTTATCCTCCTATATGTTATACATACATACACAATTACATGTATGATGAAGATATAAATATGCATGAATACATGGATTGCATAAACATATGACAGACTGGTCAAATAGATAACAGATGGATGTATAAATGAAAAAGTTCAATAGGACCCCACACCGATGCCATCCTTTTACATTGTTGGTATGCAGCACAGACCGGTACAATAGTATCGGTATGATACAGTATGGCATTACCAGTACAGTATGGTATGCCTCATAGCAGGTGGTATAGGGCGGTACGGCAAGCACCGATCCTTCCCATGTTCCACATTCAATCCTATTTCTAAAAAGCATCAATTCAAGAGTAACAATATCCTCAGTCATTGGCAGCCCTTGTCATTTTGACAAATAAACCCAATCCCAGCTGTTGAAGTGCTCTTGCTAAAGAAGTTAGAGGCATCAAGTTCGTCTTGATATAAAGTGGAGGCAGATGATTCCATTAACTATCTTCTGGCATCTGCAGCCTTTTGCTAAGACAGCATATTGTCTAAAGGCAGCCCTTTGTGCGATTAACAATTTTGCCATATAACCTTGAACATCTCTTGGTTGTAGCTAAAAGCAGCATTTTTCCTACCTTTCCAAATGTTCCAACAACCAAACAAAGTCAGAGATGTAAAATTTCTCAATTCACACTTAGTCATAATGATCAATTATTTCCAGAAACGGTCAGAATCTACATCCTCTTGTGGCACCCATTCAAATCTGTAGAACTTCACTCGCATTAACTTTGATCTACTACAACCCCACATCATGTGTTCTACAGTCTCATCCTCCAATTCATATCTAGCATATCAAGCTCCCAAATAATAAATACAGTTGCTAAAGGTGAACTTCAGATGACATTATCCATATCTCCTGCCACTGTGCCACTCCATTTCTTACATTGAGTGCTATTATGTTTTCAGCTTAGGTGCTCAGACATGAGCAATGGTTTAAAAAGCAGGCTAAAGATCAAAGAAATATAGTGTTTTATTTGAAAAATTCCAACTTTTCCAGTTGGTTTTCTGGGAACAAACAAATTATTTTGTTTTATATCTTAGATGATGATGTATATTTCATCATAAGATTGAAATGGACATTTGGTAGCATATACCGTGCCAGCTGTGGCATATCATTTACAACGCTAATAGTTTCTTCTGCAATATTGTTTAAATATGCGCATAGCGTAACGTTTTGGTTGGTTCACCAAATTTATTGGAATCAGATCATTTTTTTCGGAAGTTGGGTGCCCTGCCCTACAATGATATGTTACCTTAAAATAAATTATCAACAAGAAAGAAATCCTGAAAACATGGATCATCGGTAATAAGCAACTCAGTTATCTTTGTCCATTTAGTGGCAAAATCATCCTTGCAGGGACTCTAAAAATCCTATGGTGATAAGCCAGCGGAGGTTCCTTGAATTTTAAAACAAGAAAAAGAATCAACCTACTGCATTATACCTAAAAATAAAGAGTATTTCACCTCTGATTTTTCAAGTAAAACCCAATCAAATTTCAAAAAGTAGCTATTGCAATTTGAATAGCTACCACTAACAAGTGATCTTTATTCTTATAATTTATGGAGTTTCTTATGCAAATATGATCTAACAGAAGTTTGATAATTAAAGATCTTAAAATAGTTCCATTAGATGCAGCCTGCAGATCCTGATCCACCACCAAATCCAATAGCAACTAATAGTCTGGTATAGATAGACAAGCTATGACAGCCGCAAAAATATCCCCTGTTTTTATCACAACTTTCAAAATTTTCTGTTAATTCAGAAGGCAAGTTGGTGAATTATCAATTCCCTTGAATAGATGCAAACTTTTCCAATATTTAGAATATTGTTTTAGAAATTGAACCACACTATCTTTATCCTACAAACAGATTGCATAAACCTTAAGATTTCAGGACACGTCCCAAGAATATGGATGAGTTGGTAACCCGTAGGATATATACAGTTCTCCCTTGCTTGTGCAAAGTAGCCTATCCATAATCCATGAATTGTTGTTCCCACTTCTCTGTCAATCTCTCTTTTTTTCTCTCTTTTCCTTCTAATTGTGATCCAATCTTTGAGTTCATGTTTGTCTGGTCAGTGTCAGGCTAGAATAGGGTATTGTTATTGTGCTAGAATAATTGTGTGTTTAAGTCTTCACCTAAAAGCTGATACAAAAGTTTACAGTAGGTCTTACGACTTTCAACCAAACATGATTTAAGCAAGGTACAAATTAAAAGAGTAGATGAAGATTGGGATAAAAATTGTTCCAACACGACTACGTCGGGTTTGAAAACATCGGAGTTTGGTAGAGTTGGTGTTTGAAAGGTCATTTTCACAATAATCTTGTATCGTGATTATGCATTTTGTCCATCAGATATGACTTCATCAGCATAAAAAATGAAGGATAAGAACTTTCTATTTTATTTAAAATAAAGTGCAACCCGGTTAGACTACTATATCATAGAATTATGCTTTTTGTTGGTTTATTGACAATAATAGGTTTATTTACAGTTATAGATTTTGAATTTACTTAGCACATTTTATGTCTAATAATTTCAATGAGCACATGCATTCGCACATGTACTATAATAACTAGCTAGCATAAGAGCACCAATAAATTTCCATCAACATGAATCAATGACCATTAGACTAAGATTATAGCATCTTAGCCATTCATCTTGTTCTAAGAGTCTTAGAGTATGGTTTATGTAATTAACAGTTTACTTACAACTCTTCCAACAGGTCTTCTAGATCTACTGGTTTGTAATCCATAATTTATTTATAATGTCTCATTAGACATTTATATTGATCCGCTATTCACTTTCACAAATCTGGAACGGTCCATAATTATGCCCTTATATTTCACTTCAGCCAAATCTGGGGAAGCCCAATATTCTACCTCTTTGTGGACTAATAATCTGCCCCTTGTCTAGAAACATTGTTTACAGAAAGAATTTATGTAAAAAATAACATGTGGGTAACATCACAGAGCTCTTGCTCATCTTCCTGAGTACCATGTACAATAATAGGATCAACCACATCAAACCTGGCAGCAATGGCCGTCCAAGCAATTCAGCTCCTTTCACTTATTGTCAGTAGAGACGAGAATGGTATGATGATGCAATCTCCTTTTTATTCCCGGTTATAACAAAGACATAAAATCTTTAACTCTGTAGGCAATTTTTCTTTTAACAAATATAATGCTTTTTGCCCCTCAAAGCAATCTAAGATGTTCGGGCTCACTTCTATAATACAAGTATTTGTGATGTATTGAGCTTGTGCTTTTTTTTTCCTTTCAAACAACACAATTTTTTTGACTTGCATTGCTCTATCAACTAAGCTGCTTCAAGAAACTTCACTTTTTTCTCGAAACCCAAATTTGAAGCTTGCCTCAAGGCAAGCTAATCAAAGAAAAGCATGAAAACCAAAAAATCCAATAACCTCAAGAAACCTATACCTCCATTCATCCTCTTGGTCTCCTACATTCTTCATCACAAATAACTACAACAAATTCAACAAAAGAGTTCACAAACTAGGCCCGTAAACGACAAGAACAAATCTGGCATAAAAATATTAATCAAAATCACATCAATCAGAGCATTATCAAACAAGAAAACCATTTATCAATCAAAAAGAGCCGTACCTTAACATCAGTGGGCTGGAAGTAGATGAACAGATAGTATCCAATCACGATGCCAGCCAAAAACCCCGCGCCAAATCCGCAGAAACCGAGCACCGTGCTCACGAACCCCATTTCCAATGCCCTTCCAATTCCTCACAAAACTCCAAAACCCCTTCTATAGAACTCCAACTTGAAATACTAAATCCAAGTGATAGCTATCCAAAATAAAAGAGAAAAGAAAAAGAAAAGAAACAGAAAAAATAATAATAATAATCACCCACCTTCTACTTCGTCAAAATCGCCGAAATCTCTCGTCCCATCTGCGCTGAAAAGTACGAAAAAGAGAAGTAAAAAGCCGGCACGGAAAAAGAATACAAAGAGGTCGATTTCTATCCCTCCATCGTCGCTACCAAACAAATACATTTATCACCCATTAAGAGCTTTAAAAGAAAGGGACGTTCCCTGGCATACGTAACTATTCCGGGATAACCATCGCTCTTGAATCGCTAACTGGAATGGTGGAATTATTTCTCTTAGTAAATTAATAAGAAGAAGAAGAAGAGTTCGACGAAGAGGAGAGGGGTTATGAGTTTAAAAAGGGACCTGAAAGGTGGCTTTAGTTCTTTCTTTCTGGCTTGCTTTCTTGGCTTTTTTTTTTTTTCCTTTAACCCTTCTCCTTTGCTTTGGGTATGGGATGAAGAGAGGATGGAATGAAGAGTTTGGACTTCCGGAAGGGCTTCCGGAGAGGGGGCATCGGATGCTAGTCTTCGCGCCAAGCTACGAGACGGAATAAGAAAAGAATGTGAATAAGGAGGTGGAGCGTTTAGATCTCCAAAATAATTTATTTTGCTTTCATTTAATGCACGTCACTACGTGGTGGGTTCACTTCGTGGTCTAGTTGTCTCTTTTTGTGTGACGGGAACGTGCCAGGTTTCAGTTCGGAGATCAGTTAACGGACACGCCTTTGGCAACGTCCGGCTTTTTTGGTGCCCGTTTGTACGAGAAATTATTTCATTCAGGTGCAAATGAACCAGGGCAGATCCCGGACATATGTACGGTGGATAGCACGCAATCGGGAATCGGAAGCATGACAATCGCGGAATAGTGGAAGTTTGAAATAATGGAACAACCGATGGAGGTTTATTAGAATCTCTTCAACCATTAAAATGCTGCTGGCCGGGGTGGCCTTTTTTGGCGGCGGAGCATGTTGTATAGCCTGAGATGATTGAGGTATTTCAGATATTTCGGGATTTTTTTTTTTTTTGGTTGTGTTTATATCCGTAATGCATGGAACGCTATTATACTTCAAAAATAATAATAATAAAATAACATTTTTAGTAGATGATATGAGTTTTATAGATAAATTATATTTAGATCTTTATTTTTTTAATTAATTATCTATCAAAATTTTATTTTTGTTACCATCCAGTCATCTATCTAATTAAATCTTGGTACTTTCTAATCAACACTTCTTAAACTATTGGAATCCAAGCATAAATGGTTCGAATTTTTTGTTATGTATGGCAAGCATGTGGTAAATGTGAATGATCCTCATGTTGTTAGGATTTTATTTGGAGACAAACTATATTTTATTATTATTATTATTATTATTATTATTATTATTATTATTAATTTGGTACTCATTTAACAGGAGGGACGTCAAGGGTGGGTGTTAGAATCATGGCTATGAAGGAAGAGTGAGATAATCGATGGAGGTTCATTGTTTCATTTGACGAGATCTCTTCAAATACCAAAGAAGCAGTTTTACTGCATGACATGGGTTCTTTACGTAAATCTGGTTGCCACGTGGGACTGTTGAATTTTTTTGCTTGAGATATATATTATATATACTTGTCCAGTACAATATTGCCCGAGATTTTGATAGGTTTCTTGTGACACGTTTCTTTAGTATGCAAGTTGTAATGGATAGTGATGAGTCAATTATTTGCTTAATAATGATGACGAATTACAATACAATCATGAATCCCTTTTTTTTTTTTTAAAATTTGTATGATTGAGTATATCTTTTTAAGAACAAGCATAATGCAAGGACCATAGTGTCTAGCATTTCTTTTCTTTCTTTTTTTTTTTTTTTTTTTGTTAGAATGGAAGAATCATATTACCCTAGTGTAGATATTGCCATCCCATAGCGTCTAGCATTTGCAAAGCTAATCAAGCATTTAGCTTTCCTCTAGAAAACTATGGATGTTATGCTTGGCAGGGTTTCTCTCATCGTTTTAAATATCCGTCTATTATTTTTAAAGTTTCAAGTTTTATGGAAAGAAATAATATTATAAAAACCATCTTTTTCCCTCACAAATAATGGAGCTTGTGGAATTCATGATACTTCTAGGCAATTGAAGTGTGATGGATGATGTTTTTTTTCAGTTGAAAGAGAATCATTACCAAAATAAAAAATTGAAAGAGAAGCAATTTTTTTATCACCTTTTCTTGGGAATGCAATCTCTATCCATATCAAATCTTTCCCTTTTATTGTCACAATCAATAAAAATTAAGGTACTTCATCTTACTCTAACCTCTTCAAATACGATTTCATTTAATTTGTCATTAATTTATCCTTCATAATAAATTTTCTAACCAATATAACACAAATACTTGTTAATTATAGATTTTCTCTTAATGATACAAGAAAAGTAAAAGCGACAAAAGTACCTAATATCAAGATTTCTATACCAGACTTCATTAGGGCAAGGCAAAATAATTGAGTTTTTTGCATCCTATGCCCAAGGTTTCGGAAGAAATTTGTTGATTGCTCATTCATTAGCTTGATATGCATAAAAAAATTTTGCAGCATTAACCTATAGCATATTGCAAGTCCTCTTTAATTTAATACACTATAGTTTCTCAATTAATTTAGTGGAAGGAGAGCAAAGTCATTGAGTTTCACAGTCAAAGCTTCATTATGAACAAATTAAGACATGGTGCATAAATGTCTTAAAACTTATTGTCTTTTACAAGTTATATGAATTGAAGTTATTTATAGACAAATTAAAAGGCAATATATATTTAACAAACAAAAAGTTATAGCTAAGCTGTAGTTGCAAGTGTGCTATATTTTATATATATATATATATAAAAGGTTTACAAATATTTGGATCATTTTCTATTTTCAATGTAACAGGTTGTTAATTTTTTTCTTTCAATATTCTCTCTCTTCTTTTCTTTTGTGAGGACCTTACAAAACATGTTTCATCTAACTTCTTTTTGAGTCCTCTCATTGTTTTAGTCCTACTTTAAGTGTTTGCACATGTTTAGTATTTTGCAAATCACAAATAGTATAATTAGTGAATCAATGTCCCAGTGGTCATATTGCTCAGTTTGGCAATCAAAACTTTTAAATCCAAGTAATGAATGGTGCATCCCCAAGTTTTGGATCCTGTTGACGCGGAAGTCCGTCTCGAGATCGGGTTGGCTGGAGTTGTACGATGGCGGCAAGTCGGCTGCGATGGGATGGAGGTAGCCTCACCTACAAAAGAAGTTTTCGATCGGGGTTGGCCCCGGTGGAGACCCTCCGACGCTCAAGTCAGTTCTCCATTCAATAGAGAAAAGAAGATGAGCATTGAAAGAGAAGAGTTGCATACCTTGGGGTCCCTCTTTTTTTCTTTTATAGAAAGATCTAAAGTTTGTTGGGATGAATTATAGGTTGTTAGTCGTGGGAGACTAATGGATTGTCAGAGATATTTTGTTTACCCACTAGAATATTCTCAAGAATCATGTCAGATATTGTCCCTCATAGCATGTAGAGAAAAATTTGACAATCCGGAGGAGTTCATCCTAGGAGAGTTCATCCTGAAGGAGCTCGTTCTAGAGAAGTTCATCATGAGAGAGTTCGTCCTGAAGAAATTCATCCTAAAAAAGTTCGTCTCGAGGGAGTTCGTTCTGAAGAAATTTATCCTAAAAAAGTTCATCCCGGAGGAGTTCATAATGGAGGAGTTCATCTTGAAGGAGTTCATCTTAGAGGAGTTCATTCTGAAGGAGTTCCTCTCGGAGGAGTTCATCTCGGAGAGTTCATTCTAGAGGAGTTCATCTTACGAGAGTTCATCCTGAAAGAGTTCGTCCTAGAGGAGTTCATCATGGAGGAGTTCATCCTGAAAGAGTTCATCATGAGAGAGTTCATCCTGGAGGAGTTAATCCTGGAGAAGTTTTTCTCGAAGAAGTTCATCCTGAAGAAGTTCATCCTGAAGGAGATCATCTTGGAGGAATTCATCCTGAGGGAGCTCATCTTGGGAGAGTTCGTCCTGGAGAAGTTCATCCTGAAGGAGTTCATTCTGAAGGAGTTCAACTAGAGAAGTTCATCCTAAAATAGAATCTCGATCATAGCTTTCTGAAGACCTCCAATCAGCCCATATTGTGACTTAGGCTTTCCTCTTTTGATGATATCAAGCTTGACCTGACTTAGGACCTCGACCACAGCCTTTCAAAGATCTTCAATGAACCTACATTATGATCCAGGTTGTCATCTCTTAATGATCTCAAGCTCGGTCTGAAATAGAATCTTGACTACGATCTTTTGAAGATCTTAGCTTCCATCTTTTGATCACTTTAAGTTCAGTCTGAGATAGAACCTCGATCATAGCCTTCTAAAGACCTTCAATCAGTCCATATTCTCATGTCTTTGGCAGACATAAAAATCCTCCAACAATAGCCCCCTACTTTTAAGTCCAGGCCTTAGTTCGAACAAAGGGAGTATAGTAAATCGGACTTGCCAAAGACATGCCATTTTTTATCATTTAGACTTAGAATCTTCTAGCTTCTTATTAAAACTATTCGAAGGTCTTCAATTCTATCCTCAGCTTTTTGAGCTTAGATTCCTACCAACCTCTATCTTCTAAGGTCGGATTTCTGCACGTGTTAACATTTTAAACTCAGATTGCTATAGGCCTCTGCTTTCTAAGCTCGAATTTCTATGAATATTGATATTTGAAGTTCAAATTTCTACAAATTTTTACCTCATATTTAGAAATCAGAAGTTTCACCCTCGCTAAGATGAGGTTATCCTCATGTCTTAAATAATCGAAGGATTTCTCTCTGTATCAGGATGAGATCCTTCTCTTATCCTTGATACAGTCGTAGGAGAATACCTGGATCGTTGAAGGGGCCTCTCCCTACCTCCCATCTTAAATTAATGAGGGTCTTTGTTTTACTCATGTTAGGATGATGTTTTCCTTCTTTTTCTATCGTAGCTGTAAGAGCACATTAGGGCCATTGACAGGGCTTCTTTTCTTATCTCGTCTTAAATTAACAAGATCTTCTGCTTTGCTCATGTTAGGATGAGGTTCTCCTTCTATTTCTAACATAGCTATAGGGCATATTAGGACCATTGGTAGGGCCTCTCCTCTCATCTTGTCTTAAATTAATGAGACCTTCTGCTTTGCTCATGTTAGGATGTGGCTGTAGGGATGCATTAGGACCATTGGTAGAGTCTCTCTTCTCATCTCATCTTAAATTAATGAGACCTTCTACTTTGCTCGTGTTAGGATGAGGTTCTCCTTCTATTCGTAATGTGGCTGTAAGGACGCATTAGGACCGTTGGTAGGGCCTCTCCCCTCATCTCATCTTAAATTAACGAAGTCTTCTGCTTTGCTCGTGTTAAGACGAGATTCTTCTTCTATTTCTAACGTGACTGTAGGGACACATTAGGACCATTGGTAGGACCTCTTTTCTCATCTCGTCTTAAGTTAATGAGGTCTTCTGCTTTGCTCGTATTAGGACGAGGTTCTCCTTCTATTCCTAATATGATTGTAGGAGCATATTAGAGCCGTTAGCAGGATCTCTTCTCTCATCTCGTCTTAAATTAACGAGACCTTCTGCTTTACTCGCGTTAGGACGAGGTTCTCCTTCTATTCCTAACATGGTTGTAGGGGTGCATTAGGACCATTGGCAGGACCTCTCTCCTTATCTCATCTTAAATTAACGATGTCTTCTACTTTGCTCGCATTAGGATGAGATTCTTTTCATATTTTTAATGTGACTATAGGAGTACATTAGGACCATTGGTAGGGCCTCTCCTCTTATCTCATCTTAAGTTAACAAAGCCTTCTACTTTACTCGCGTTAGGACGAGGTTCTTTTCTTATTCCTAACATGGCTATAGGGGCATATTAGGACCATTGGTAAAGCCTCTTCCCTCATCTCATCTTAAATTAATAAGGTCTTTTGTTTTGCTCGCATTAGGATGAGGTTCTCCTTCTATTCTTAACGTAGCTGTAGGGGTACATTAGGATCATTGGTAGGGCTTCTCCTCTCATCTCGTCTTAAATTAACAAGGCCTTCTTCGATCGATGTGTTGGAAATGTATCCCAAAGTCAATCGTCAGTCTGTTGACGATTGGATCATATATATATAATTATATATGAATTATAAATTAATAAAAATTATTTTAATATTTTCATCATAAATTCTATTATCTTCTAATGAACTTCTGTATTATGATGAAGTTCTTAAGACTATCTAGATTCGATAAAGAAGGATTTATCATTTAGTCCTTAAATAGTTCATGATCAAATGATACGTTGTTACTTAGGATGACAATATTTATCAAGTATAGATCATTGTGTGCCATATAGATTGGTTGTCCTCATAATCAAGAAGTGTTGGATACTGATATGGTATGCAAGTGAGATGTATGAATATATCTACACTGAATGTGGTCAACTCTGGGGCTTTTCTCCTATTAAGATTAGCTTTGATGGAATATGGGTATAAATGTCCCTCTGACCTGAGATCACTATGGTGACTTTCAAGCAACTCACTGTATTTTGGTGTCGGACTATCTAAATTTTTAATTCAGTGATGAAAGATTTTTGGGCATAGTCAAGTACTTATGGAGTTGGTGCATGTATCAAGATGGGTTTGACCACTCCTGATTTCAGGAGTTGTGTTTAATTATGTTTCAATTTAGCAAAATCTTGATTAGGATAGTCTTAATGAGGAGTCACGGGACTAATTATTTTGAGACACGATATGGATGTATTTTTTAAGGTTGACAGGAGTCATCTATTACACAGAGATCATAGAGATGAATTATATGATAATCATATTCACGTAGGTTCTGAATATTGCGATTATGATTATTCGATCTATCCGGATGTTGGGTACCATTGCTAGATGATCATTTCGATTAGTATAGAAATTAATTTCTGTGCTACCGACTTAGGTTCGGACCTGTGGGGTCACACACATTAGGAGTTCCTACCTAATCTGATGGCTGATTAAGAGTTCCATTGGTCTGAGACTCTGTGGTCAAGAGTCCCATTGGATTGAAATTTTATGATCAAGAGTCCTACTAGACTAGGACTCTGAGTCCTACTTATCTAGAACTCTCTGATCAAGAGTTCCATTGGTCTGAAACTCTATAGTCAAGAGTTTTACTGAACTAAAACTCTATGACTAAGAGTCCTACTAGACTGAGACTCTGAGTCCTACTTGTCTGAAACTTTCTAATCATGAGTCCTGATAATCTAGGATACTATGGTCAAGAATCCCACTGAACTAGGACTCTGCGACCAAGAGTCCTACTGAATTGAAACTCTAAGTTCTACTCATCTGAGATTCTCTGATCAAGAGTTTCACTAGTTTAGGACTCTATGATCATGATTTCGATTCGTTTGGGACACTGGATTTAAGAGTTCCACTGATTTAGGACTCTTCAAGAAGTTCATGTTGATAGAACTCTGTTGCCCAGTAATCCATTTGATTTAGACTCAGATATTTTTGAATAATTAATTAGTAATTTAATTATTGATTAGTTTAATTTGATTGAGCGATGATAATTTGATCAAGTCTGATTGAATTTAATTCGATTGGATTTAATCCGATCAGATTATGAGATGATCTAATCGCTATGAAAGTTTTGATCCTGATTTGATCAGGACGTAAATCTAATTAATTTTTAATTTGATTAAAATTTTATTGAATTAGGCTAAGCCTAATTTGGTTGGATTTAACCTAGTTTAATTGGATCTAAATTAATTAGTTTGGTTGAAACCAATTAGGACCAAGTCAAATGAAGTTTGAATTCAAATTTTCTCATGTGCCCATCATTTTTGACTTTTCCACTCTGCTTCCCACGCCCTTCCTTTTATTTATCAAATATTTTTTAAAAAATAAAAATATGCACATAGAATGAGAGTCCTTCTATGTGTTAAATACAAGGGAGGGGGCATTAAATAAGAATAAGAGGCTCATTTGATTTTTGAAATTAAGTGAGTGGTTAAAACCTCTCAATCACTTGATTCTTATTATTTTTCATATAGTTTTCTCATGGTATTCATGTCAATAAATTATGAAAATTTTTATACTTGTAGGAGAAGGTGTTAGCATTATGTGGTAAAAATTTTAGAGTATTTGGGCATCAGTTTTGAATGAAAAAAATCTTGGAGTGAAGGTGAATGGGATCCTATGATACTTTTCTCTTCCTTTATGCCTCTCTTCTCTTATGATTTTCACCTCTAAGGATATCCTATTTCTAGATATGATCTAAATAGAGATTATAGATCTAAAAGTTATATTTTCATAAAAACTTATTTTATAGAAAAACTCTATACAGAGAGGACGTGATAGGATTTTTAGTGTGTCAAAATTTTTGAGCCGAGTGAAATCCTAGATTTGGGAATCTAGGTTCGGGTGGAGAGATCGAGTGTTGTAAGCATCGAATTGCCACTAAAATTGAAACACATCTTCATCATCCTTCAATATTTATATTCTAATTTTTTAAAATATATAAAAAATAAGAAAGTATACAATCGATCGGATCAATCATGATCAACCATCGAAGGTTCCGGTGAGGAGCTAGCACTTCAGTGGGGTTGATCGGGATCAGAAGCTCCATGTGGACTAACTGTAGAGGCCGAACATATGTGTGGCTGTGACATAATACTAGAGCATTATCCAATGAACTCAAATTATGGTGATTGATTATCTGCAAAAAGATATTATATTCTGAACACGTAAATATAGTAAATAGTTTATTACATAGTTTTATATTCAGATCTATTGATGTATGCATGCATATTATATTTAGATCCTAATGTATAGGATTAAATAATTTGATATAATTAGTAAATAATTAATTAAATTAATTATTTTTTACTGTATCATTACTATTTTTGAAATATTTTTTGAAAGTAGTATGGCAAATCCTGCACTATTTTTCTTTAATAGGTATCAGAGCAAGATTCTTTAAATATGATATGCTTGTATATTTAGATTAATAATTTAGATTTGATCTAAATATTAATCTAATAATTAAAATAATTAGATTTAAAAAATTAAAATTTAGATCGTATGGACTGTAGATTATCCTGCTGTAGGATCTATCCCCTATAGTGAAAAGATTATCCTGGTACGTTATTGATCTATATCGTTAATCATGAAATTACTAGATTTGATCTAATATTTTTATAATTTAATTATATTAAATTTTAATCTAATTTATGATCATAAATGCATAATTAGATAAAGTTTGATTCATGATTTCATGATTATGTAGTGTACATAGTTTCAGATTAAACCCTACAACTAGTATTATTTGTAAATTGAGATGATTTAATTTTAAAATGAGTCAACTCAATTGGTGAATAATACTAAGTTATAATGAATCTTTCAAAATTAAAAATATTTTCAAAATGTCAAACCCTAATCCTCAGCCCATAAACTTAATTAAAAATTAAGTATAATGATTTAGTATCTAGAATTATGAATTAAGACTCTAAGTCATTAATCATAAATTTGTGGATTATTGGGTTAGCTGAATTAGATCCATAAATTGGGTTAGACCTAAGGTTAGTTAAAAAATAGACTAATTTAGAGTAATTAATTAAATTTAATTAAATATTAATTTAGATTAGATCAAGAATTCTATAGACTCAATTATAATAATTATAGTTGGTCAAGTCTATGCCTTTAATAAGGACCAAATGGACTTAATTCAAGACTACGCGGTCGAATCCATACTAGATTGGTCAAATTAAAACTAATGAACTGGATGGTGTCTAAGATGAGTTTGACAGTTTGATCAGTGATTTTTTATTGGAAGCTACTCGCACTGATTCGATCTTTGATGAGTTAATGGCATATTCCTTCCACTGATCTCGCTTGTCTGGTCATCCTAATGAGTTAGATTTTGATTAGATCACTTGGTAATTCGGGCTCATCCATGTTTATTAGGTAAATCAGTCTGACTGATTTAGGTGCTCCTAATATCAGCTTAGATTAGATTCTTTTCTGACTTGGTGAAATCAGTGAGAGGATCGAAATTAGCTCACTGAATTTTCTTAAATTACTTAACTAAATCTTCTAAAATTATTAGATCCTTAAAAATAAAATAGTTATATAAATAACTAAATCATAGCCTCCCATTAAGTTGAGTGATAATGGATTTATTAGTATAATGATCATTGAAGGCCCAAAGGCCTGATGATTATTGACTAATAAAATTATCATTCATAAAATGATAATTTGATTAAATCTTTCTGATGGTAGTTAGGTTGATCGACCAAAGTCGGGCCTAATCATTTATTGGTTAGATAAGACCAAATGTGGTCATGTTAATGGTTGGATCTAACCGAATCTTTTTCAGTAGAGGTCAAAGCTTACTGATTCGGTCTATGGGGCAAAATCAATATTACTAAAAATTATTTAAAAAAATAATTAATTTTGAATTTATCCATAGGTGCACATGGGTTGATCAATCAAAGTTGGGCTCATGTGTAGTCTATGTGGATTCTAGTATCCACTAAAAAATTAGAGTAATTTCTCGAATTGGAGGTAGAGGCTATCAATTCATATAAAATAGTAGAAGAACCTTTAGACTAAAGTCCAAATCTTTAGGATTAATAATTCATATACTAATTAGGTTTGATTTTTCTTTTTGTACAGACATGGCCACTAACCTATCGCTCCAGTCATTGTTAGACCATGACAAATTAATGGGACCCAACTACGATAGCTGGTATCATAAGTTGAAAATTATCCTAAAGCATGAGCGGATTTTTTTTGTGGTAATGGATCGAGCACCTGAGGAGCCAGCCTCGAATGCTAGAAAAATGGTCTGAGATACTTATCTGAAGTGGCTCAATGACCATACCATCATTTGATGTATAATGCTGACAGCAATGAATGACGAGTTCAGTCGTAGATTTGAAAATGCTCAGCCATAGAAGATGTTTCAAATATTGAATGACTCTTTTGGCACATCAAACGACGTTGAAAGGCACAAAACAAGTTGTGCCATTTTCAATGCTCAGATGAGGGATGGAGCCTCAATCATCGATCATGTATTGTACATGATTGAGATGATTGAGCATCTTAGCAAGTTGGGGTTTTTTCTACACGAGCAGCTTGGCAAGGATGCGATCCTTAATTCTTTGTCCAAATCCTTCCTTCTCTTTCTAACTCATTTTAGAATGACAAAGCCTGCAATGAACTACCATGGCTTGTTGGGATTACTGTAGAACTTTAAGAAGAATCACCAACTCCATAAGAAGATGGTGAATATAGTGGAAGGGTCTTCTTCTGATCGTCTATCCTTTAAGAAAAAAAAGAAGAACAAAAAGAAGAAAAATAAGAAGATGCGGCCGCATGCTGGGATGACTGCACAGGGTCAGACCAAGAAGCGCAAGCCCGATCAGAGCTAGGCAGAGTACTTCTTCTACAAGAAGCAGGAACACTGGAAGATGAATTATCCTCTATACATTACCTTTCTGGATCCGAACAGACCGAGGAAAAAGCAAGTAGTTGCTAGGCAAGATAATTATATGATAATATCTTACAATTTTTTTATTTAATTCTACTGTCTGGGTATTAGATATTGGAAGATCTTATCATATTTGTAATTCTATGCAGGACTTGCAAGTCAGTAGGAGATTTAATCAAGACAAGAGATTTCTGAACGTTGGAGATGGAAGATAAGTTCTAATTCTAGCTTTAGAAATCATGAATCTTGTAATCAATTCAAATAAAGTTATTCTTAATAAATATCATTATTGTCCAACTTTTTTATTGATTGTCATTTCTTTAGGCCTTTTGGCCATGAATGATTTTGAAATATCAATAAAAAAAAATTTATAATGTCATTTTAAAAGATATTACAATTTTGATTGAATAATTGAATAATAAAATTTATTTATTTTCTATGCCTGTTAACGTGGTTCAATTATCCAATAAATATCTTAGAATTAGTGATGTATCTAATGTCTATTTTTGGCATTGTAGGCTAGGTCATATTAATAAGAACAGAATTAACAGGTTAGCTCAAGAAAGAATTTTTGAGATTAGTGATTGTGAGTCACTTCTGACTTGATTTTGTCTTCTTGGTAAGATGACCAAGTCATCTTTTACTAAGAAGATGAACGAGCCACTGAACTCTTGAGTTTAGTACATTCGGATGTATTTAGACCCATGAGCTCAAGTGCCAGAGGTGGATATTCTATTTCATAACTTTCACAAACGACTTATCGAGGTATGGGTATGTCTATTTAATGAAGCATAAGTCGGAGTCGTTTGAAATATTCAAACTATTTCAAAATAAGGTAGAAAAGCAAATTAGAAAGAGTATTAAAACTCTTCGGTCTGATGGAGGAGGTGAGTACTTTTCTAATGAATTTCTGACATATCTTGGGGAGAACGGAATTCTCTCCTAATGGACCCCTCTTGGAATACTGCAACATAATGGTGTGTCTGAAAAGAGAAATCAGACCGTATTGGACATGGTTCGATCTATGATGGAGTTTGCTGGTTTGTCGATCTTCCTATGAAGATATGCGCTCGAGTCAGCTTGTTACATTCTAAATAGGGTTTCAAGTAAATCTGTTAATAAAATACTATATGAAATATGGACAGGACGTAAGCCAATGCTTTCACACCTTAGGATTTGGGGGTGTCCGGCCTACATCAAATGTTTGATGACAGACAAGCTTGGACCTAGGTCTGATAAGTATAGTTTTATAGGTTATCCAAAAGATATTAAATGATACTACTTCTACCTTGCTGATGAGCAAAAAGTGTTTATCAATCTTAAGGCAATCTTTTTAGAAAAAAAAAATTTTGATGAAGAAACTAATGTCTCTAAGGTCGAACTTGATGAAGTACGATAGGTGAAAGAACGAACACAAGTTGTTGAACCTGAGCTGAATTTGATTAGATCAGATCTAGAACCCATTGTAGAGCATCCTTAAGAAGACTTGGTAGAGTACCATGTCAACCGAATAGATACTATGATTTTCTGATCCAAAATGAAGATTCTATCGAACTCGATGAGAACGATCAGGATTCAATCACCTATATGGATGTAATGCAGAGATCCAACTCTAACAAATGGCATGAGGCCATAAAATCTAAGATGGAATTCATGAAGGTCAATGATATATGGACATTGGTTGATCCATCCGAAGGGATAAAACTTATAGGATGTGTTGGTGCAAAATTTGGTTAACGTCGGATCGAGTTGGAGTCGAGAAAGATGAGGTCGCCATTGGTGACCTGCAAAATAAAGTCTCGTCCAAAGTTGATGGTGGTGACTCCGGTAGGATCCTCCGATGGTCAAGTTAGCTCTTCTGACCAACAAAAATGGAGTGCTCAGAGAGAAGTTCGACAGAGTTTCGAAAAGAAAAAAAAGCTTAGAGAAAATGTATCTAAAGGGTCCCTTTTTTATAGATGAAGCTTATTATAACTGTCCTGATAAATGACCATTGTAATCGTTCTGATAAATGCCCATCGTAATTATTCTGATAAATGTCGATCATGATTGTCTTGATAAATGACAATCATAATTATCATGATAATCATAACTATTCAATAGTAGGTTCGTTTGTAAGAATCCATCTGAAGAAATAATTCGTAAGGAGTTCAGCTTCCATAGAAGTCCGATTGGAGGAGTCTAAAAGAAGTTCGACTTCCATAGAAGCCCGACTGCTAGAGGAGTCTAAAAGGAGTTCGACTCCCATAGGAGCCTGATTACTGGAGGAGTCCGAAAGAAGTTCGGCTCCCATAGAAGTCCGACTGAAGGAGTCTGGAAGAAGTTCGACTCCTATAGAAGTCCGACTGCTGGAGGAGTTCGAAAGAAGTTTGACTCCCATAGGAGCTCGACTGCTGGAGGAGTCTGAAAGAAGTTCGGCTCCCATAGAAGTCTGACTGCTGGAGGAGTCCAGAAGAAGTTTGGAAGGTCGATCGTTGTGGAAGTTCGACTAGAACTCGACCATTGTGGAGTTCGATTGGGTTTGAAGTCCAGCTAGAGGAGTTCGACCACTGAACGAGTTCGACCGCTGGCAGAGATCGGGTGGGGTTCGGCCGCTAGGGTGAGAATTTTCGATCGAAGCTCTTCCGTGATTATCAGCTGCATTAAGCTAAGCACCACTTCGATGAAAGTGGGATTTATCTACAATAATAATCCCTCCACTCTCGAATTTGAAGTTCGAAGGAAGGAAGTACCAAAAAAGTGATTGTCGAAGTCTTTTTTTGGACTCTACACTCGTTAAGATTGAAGTACAGAGGAGATCTTATCTCCGATCAAGGTTGAAGAAAATCTTATCTTCTGTTGACGTTGAAGTTGAGGCTCAGGCGCAATAGGGCCATTGTTGGGGCCTCTCCTTTTATCTCGTCTAAAATGAACGAGATTTTCGACTTTGCTCACATTAGGACGAGGTTCTCCTCCTATTCTTAATGGGCTATGGGGGTACATAAGGACCGTTATCAGGGCCTCTCCTCCATCTCGTCTTAAGTGAACAAGGTCTTTGACTTTGCTTCGCGTTAGGATGAGGTTCGACTTAAGTGAACAAGGTCTTCGACTTTGCTCGCGTTAGGATGAGGTTTTCCTCCTGTTCCTAACGGGTTATGGGGGCACATAAGGACCGTTGTCAGAGTCTTTTTTCGTATCTTGTCTTAAATGAACGAGATCTTCGACTTTGCTTACGTTAGGACAGGTTCTCCTCCTATTTCTAACGGACTATGGGGACATAAGGGTCATTGTCAGGGCCTCTCCCCCATCTTATCTAAAATGAATGAGATCTTTGACTTTGCTCGCATTAGGATGAGGTTCTCCTTTATTCCTAATGGACGTGGGGGCACATAAGGGTCGTTGTCAGGGCCTCTCTTTCCATCTCATCTTAAATGAATGAGATCTTCGACTTACTCATGTTAGGATGAGGTTCTCCTCCTGTTTCTAACATGGCCACTATTGGTTGCTTCTTTTTGATAGTACATTCTCAGATTCTTCGAGTCTCAAGATCGTGGGAGCATTATTTCTCTGAGCTTCTTCAGGTAGTAAGTTGCGGATTGGACGACCTCCTCTATTTATATTGACATTCTCAATTTGGAGCAAGCTTTTTTTGGCTTTGAGATTGAAAAATGACAGCTCAACCGAAGTACCAAGCCCCCCCCCCGAGCCCCCCCTCCCTAGAGGTAGCATTGATGATGCCGGAAGGCGGCCGACCTTCTTTTTGTTCTTCTATCATTGGTGGTTCTAATTGCGGTAGCACCATTGGCTTGCTTCAGATCGGCGTATGTGGAGCATTGAAAGGGGTGTAGTTATAAAATCTTCTAAAAAAAAACTTCTTCACGTCCTTCTATCGGGGCTTCCTTGACAACGAGCTCGAAAGGAAGTTCGACCTCCTTCCGTCGGGGCTGCCTTGACGACGAGCTCGAGGGGGAGTTTGGCCTCGCTTGCGCTCAGAGGGAGTCCGTGAGCACAACTGAACTTCATTCTGCCCTCCTGTGAAATCTTCTGGGGGAACTTCTTCGTGCCCTTCCATCGGGGCTTCCTTGACTATGAGCTCGAGGAGGAGTTCAGCCTCGCTTGCATTTTGGGGGAGTCCATGAACACGGTCGAACTTCATTCTGTCCTCCTATGAAACCATCTGAAGAGAGAACTTCTACTCTCTTTTTTTCCTTCCTAAGGGCGACGGGTATGCTAGGCCAAATATTCTTTCTTAAGGTTGATTTCTGACATCCTGATGGTGGATTTTCTGATGAAATCATCGCTGAAGGCTACCGCATGGCCTACACCATTTCAGTGAGATTTTGAACCCATTGCATCAGTAGGTTAAACTGCTCCGGATCTACGATGAATACAGGTGGAGCTTGAGTTATCAGGGCTGAAGCGGGGGCGGAGCTCTCTTGGAAGGCCTTTTTTTTTAGGAAGAACTCTATAGAGAAAGAAGAAAGATCGCTGCTGAGCACTCCTTTAAGATCAAGGAAATCTCAGGAATAGATGGTCCTCTTTCTAGCGTCAATTCTGTTGGTGCAAAATTTGGTTAATGTCGGATCGAGTTGGAGTCGAGAAAGATGAGGTCGTCGCCAGTGACCTGCAAAATAAAGTCCCATCCAGAGTTGATGGTGGTGACTCTAGTAGGATCCTCCGACAGTCAAGTTAGCTCTTTTGGCCAATAGAAATGGAGTGCTTAGAGAAGAGTTTGGTAGAGTTTCGAAAAGGAAAAGAAAGCTTAAAGAAAATATATCTGAAGGATCCCTTTTTATAAATGGAGCTTGTTATAACTATCCTGATAAATGACCGTCATAATCATTCTGATAAATGTCCATCATAATCATCCTGATAAATGTCGATCGTGATTGTCTTGATAAATGACAATCATAATTATCATGATAATTATAACTGTTCAATAGTGGGATCGTCTGTAGAAATCCATCTGAAGGAACAGTCCATAAGAAGTTCGGCTTTCATAGAAGTCCGACTGGAGGAGGAGCTCGAAAGGAGTTAGGCTCCCATAGGAGCCCGACTGTTGAAGGAGTCCGAAAGGTGTTCGGCTCCCATAGGAGTCCGACTATTGGAGAAGTTCAGAAGGAGTTCGGCTTTCTTAGAAGCCCGACTGAATGAGGAGTTCGAAAGAAGTTTGGCTTCCATAGGAGTCCGACTGCTGGAGAAGTCCGAAAGGAGTTCGACTCCCATAGAAGCCTGACTGCTGGAGGAGTCTGAAAGAAGTTCGGCTCTCGTAGGAGCCCGACTGCTAGAGAAGTCCGGAAGAAGTTCGGCTCCCATAGAAGTTCGACTACTGGAGGAGTCCGAAAGGAGTTTGGAAAGTCGACCACTATAGAAGTTTGACTGGGGCTCGACCGTTGTAGAGTTTGATTGGGTTTGGAGTTCGACCACTGGATGAGTTCGACCATTGGAGGAGATCGGACGGGATTCGGTCATTGGGATAAGAATTTTCGATCGAAGCTTTTCCATGATTACCGACTGCTTTAAGCTAAGCACCACTTCAACAGGAGCGGGATTTATCCCCAACAGGATGTAAGTGGATCTTCAAAAGAAAAAGAGGTGCAGATAAAAAGATGGAGACTTATAAAATCCATTTGATTGTCAAGAGGTATTGTCAATGTTATGGTATTAACTATGACGAAACGTTCTCTCCTACGGCAATACTCAAATTCATTCGAATAATGCTTGCCATAGCTGCCCATCTAGATTATGAAATCTGACAGATGGATGTGAAAATAGCTTTTCTGAATAAAAAACTGGATGAAGAGGTATATATGATACAACCTGAAGGTTTCATGTTCATAGATGAGTCTAAAATGTGGAAGCTTCAGAGGTCCATTTATGGACTAAAGCAGGCATCTCGGAGCTAGAACATACGATTTGATAGAATAATCAAAATGTATGGTTTCGTTAAGAATGAAGAGGAGCCCTACATATACAAATAGGTTAATGGTCCAGCAATAGTATTTTTAGTATTGTATGTGGATGACATTCTCTTAATCGAAAATGATGTTCCTGTATTACAAGGAATAAAGATCTGGCTGTCATCATAATTCTTCATAAAAGATCTGAGAGAAACTTCCTACATCCTAGGAATGAAGATCTATAAAAATAGATCTAAAAGATTGCTTGGATTATTTCAATCCACGTACATTGACACTATGTTGAAATGGTTCAGCATGAAAAATTTTAAGAAAGGCTATCTACCGATAGGCCATGAAATTTCTCTTTCAAAGAGGGATTATCTAACAACACCTCTAGACAAAGAGCGTATGAATAAAATATCATATGCTTCAGCAGTAGATTCTATAATATACGCCATGACATGTATGCGATCAAATATGGCATACTCACTAGGTGTAGTGAGTAGATACCAATCTAATCTAGGAGAGAATCACTGGAAGGTTGTTAAAACCATCCTAAAGTATTTAAAAAATACTAAGAACCAGTGGCTTGTATATGATGAATCAGACTTAAAACTTGTAGAGTTTATAGACTCTAGTTTTTAGTCCGATTATGATGATAGCAAGAGTATGTCGGGATACATATTTATCCTTAATGGTGAGGCCGTTTGCTAAAAGAGTTCTAAGCAGCATACTGTAGCCGATTTAGTTTGTGAGGTGGAGTATGTCACTGCATCAGATGCTACCAAAGAAGCGGTGTGACTAAAAAAATTCATCACCGAGCTTGGAGTAGCACTCTTCCTTGATGGTCCAGTTCTGCTCTATTGCGACAGCTCTGGAGCCATTGCTTAGACGAAGGAACTAAAGGCACACCAGCGGATGAAGCATATTCTGCGCTGCTATCATCTTATCCAAAAAATTATGGATTGAGGTGACGTCGACCTTCAAAAGATTAACGGAAAGGAGAATCTGACCGATTCATTCACTAAAGCTATTACGGTGAAGGAGTTCGATGACTTTAAATCAAAGATAGGTATTAGATACTGCATCGATTGGCTTTAATTCAAGTGGAAGATTGTTAAAAATGTATCCCAAAGTCAATCATCAATATGTTGATGGTTAGACCATATATTTATAATTATAAATGAATTATAAATTAATAAAAGTTATTTTGATATTTTTTATTATCTTCTAATGAACTCCTATGTTGTGATGAAGTCCTTAGGACTATCTAAATTCGATAAAGAAGAATTCATCATTTAGTTCCTAAATAGTTTACGATCAAATGATACGTTGTTACTTAGGACGATAATGTTTATCAAGTATAGATCATTGTGTGCCATATAGATTGGTTGTTCTCATAACCAAGGAGTGTTGAAATACTGATATGGCATGCAAGTGAGATGTATGGATACATCTGCACTGAATGTGACCAACTTCAGGGCTTTTCTTCTATCAAGATTAGCTTCGATGGAATATGGGTATAAATATTCCTCTGATCTGAGATCACCATGATGACTTTTAAGTAACTCACTGTATTTTGGTGTCAGACTATCTGAATTTCTAATTCAGTAACGAAAGATTTTTGGGCACAGTCAAGTACTTATGGAGTCGGTGCGTGTATTAAGAAAGGATTGACCACTCCTGATTTCAGGAGTTGTGCTCAATTATGTTTCAATTTAGCAAAACCTTGATCAGGATAATCTTAGTGAGGAGTCACGGGACTATTTGCTTTGAGATATGATATAGATGTATTTTTAAGGGTTGACAGTCTAACCTTGAGTCATCTATTACACAGAGATCATAGGGATGAATTATATGGTAACCATATTCGTATAGATTCTGAATATTATGATTATGATTATTCGATCTATCCGGATGTCGGGTACCATTGCTAGATAGTCACTTCGATTAGTATAGAAATTAATTTTTATGCTACCGACTTAGGTTCGGACCTGCGAGGTCACACACATTAGGAGTTTCTATCTGATCTGATGGCTGATCAAGTATTTCATTGGTCTGAGATTCTGTGATCAAGAGTCCCACTATGGGACTCTATGACCAAGAGTCCTACTGGACTGAAACTCTGAGTCCTACTTATCTGGGACTCTCTAATTAAGAGTTTCATTGGTCTGAGACTCTATGATCAAGAGTCCCACTGGACTAGAACTCTATGACCAAGAGTTCTACTTATCTGGGACTCTCTGATCATGAGTCCAGATAATCTAGGATACTATGGTCAAGAGTCTCATTGGACTGAAACTCTATGACCAAGAGTCCTACTGGACTAAGACTCTAAGTTCTACTCATTTGGAACTCTCTGATCAAGAGTTTCACTAGCCTAGGACTTTATGATTGTGAGTTCGATTCATTTGGGACACTGGGTTCAAGAGTCCCATTGATTTAGGACTCTTCAAGAGTTTCATGTTGATAGCACTCTATTGCCCAATAATCCATTCGATTTAGACTCAAATATTTTTGGAGGATTAATTAGCAATTTGATTGTTGATTAGCTCAATTTGATTGACCGATGAGGATTCAATCAAGTCTGATTGAATTTGATTTGATTGGATTTGATCCAATCAAGTCATGAGATGACCTAATCGCTATAGGACTTTTGACCCTAATTTGATCAGGATGTAGATCTAATTAATTTCTAATTTGATTAAAATTTTATTGAATTAGACTAAGCCTAATTTGGTTGGGTTTAACCTAATTTAATTGGATCTAAATTAATTAATTTGGTTGAAACTAATTAGGACCAAGTTAAATAAAATTTAAATTCAAATTCTCTCATGTGCCCACTATTTTTGACTTTTCCACTCTGCTTTCCATGCCCTCCCTTTTGTTTGTCAAATATTTTTTGAGAAATAAAAATATGCACATAGAAGGAGAGTCCTTCTACGTGTTAAACATAAGGGAGGGGGCGTTGGATAAGGATAAGAGGCTCATTTGATTTTTGAAATCAAGTGAGTGGTTAAAACCTCTCAACCACTCAATCTTTATTATTTTTCATATAGTTTTCTTATGGTATTCATGTCAATAAATTATGATAATTTTTTTATATGTAGGAAAAGTGGTTAGCATTACGTGGTAAAAATTTTAGAGTGTTTGGGCATCAGTTCTGGGCAAAAAAAAATCTTGGAGTGAAGATGAACAAGATCCTATAGCACTTTTCTTTTTCTTTATGCTTCTCTTCTCTTATGATTTTTACCTCTAAGGATATCCTATTTTTAGATATGATCTAAATAAGAACTATAGATCTAAAAGTTATCTTTCTATGAAAACTTATTTCATGAAAAAACTCCACACAGAGAGGGCGTGATAGGATTTTTAGTATGTCAGAATTTTTGAGCCGAGTGAAATCTTAGATTTGGGAATTTGGGTTCGAATGGAGAGATCGAGTGCTGTGAGCATCGGATCGCCACCAAATTTGAAACACATCTTCATCATCCTCCAATATTTATATTCTAATTTTTTGGAATATCTAAAAAATAAGAAAGTATATAATCGATCAAATCGATCGTGATAAGCCATCGAAGGCTCCGATGAGGAGCCTCCAATCTTCAACAAAATGGGGGCTTTATGGCCCCAGATCCATCGAGGTTTGGCTTTGAAGATGCGGGGGAGTTGGGATCTCTAATCTGGCAAGTCTTCGATAGTAGAAATGATGCATGCATATAAGAGAAGATGAGCTTTGTGACAGACGAATGGAGGAAGATGACCAAATGTCGATCTGACAGCACATGGGGTCGGAAATGCGCACAAGAGGGGAACTGGCAACTTCGGCCATGTTCGGGCGCATGAGTGAGGAGGTCGGCTTTGCATGGGGTGCGTGGGAGAGAGGAAACGATCGAAGTCGCTTGAGAGAGTGGGAGAGCTAAGATCGATCGAAGTAGTCATGGATTGTGCCTGGGAGCGCAGGGGAGAAGAATGTCGATGTCTGGGGTCGCGAGGGAGGAGAAGGTCGGCACGCGAGGAGGACTTCAACACCGTCGTGACTGGTTCAGCCACACCTAGAAGCATGATGGAGGAGGATGTTGGCCAGAGATGCACGGGCGTGCGGGAGAGAGGAGAAGGTCAGAGTCGCTTTGGGAAGAGATGAGCTCGACCGGGCACACAAGGAGAGGAAGATTGTCTCGAATCATCATGCGGGGGAGAGAGAAGTTCAGAGTGGTCATGGGAGAGAGGATCAGTCGATACCATCGTGGGCTGCTCTTGAGAGCATGGGGGAGGAGGTCGATCGGCACCGCTGCGGTCACGGGCTACGCCTAGGAGCGCGGGGGAGGAGGTCGGCCATTGCGGTCGCATGCTATGCCTAGGAGCACAAGGAGGGGATTGACCGTTGTGGTCGCGGGCTATGCCTGGGAGCACGGGGGAGGAGGTCGGCCATCGTGGGCTGCACCAGGGAGCATGGGAGGGAGGATATCACCTAGAGGGGTGCCGACTGCTCCTTTCTCCCTCCCTCTTCTTCTTCTTCTTCTTTTACTTTCTTCTCTCTCTCTTTTTTTCTAGAAACAGGGGAAGTGAAATTTTCTTTTTGACTAAAATCATGAAAATTCAAATGAAATAGCAACCGAGTATTTTGAAGGTTTATGATTAGTCAAATTTCCTAGACCAGGTGAATGCTAATTCTTTGGGCTCATCTGATGATAAGAACATATATGACAGATCATATTTTTGATGTAATTTTAAAACATTCCTCAGTTCGCTACCATTAGGCCTCTCAATCAACTAAAGTTGCTCCTATACTCAGAAGTAGATCCTCTACTAACAAATGAAGATATAATTCTCACAAACAACAGTGCATTTAGTAATACAATCATTTTTCATACAAAGCATAATTTTAATTTTTCATTCAACTATGTAGGTGGTGTCTGTGCTGATCTTTCCTAAGGGATGAGTATGAGCTGTGATATTCACTGTGACTTTAGAAGTGATATCTCAGTGCCAAATAAAGATGCAATAAGTATGACAGTAGGTTTATGCCACGGTAACTGTCAACATAGAAAAGCCTTCCTTCGCTCTCTAATTTTTATGATATCCCTCAATTTTTTTCATTTCTCCCAAGATCTTAGTCTCTCTATTTTATTTTGGATTTTAGACGTTGCTTTTATTTTGCCTAGTATATTGGAGTGCAAATGAAGATCCTCCTTCTAATGCTTAATTCTATCCAGAACTCAAGAGAATGGATGAAAAATTAAAAATATAATATGACTAAAAAATTATTATTATTATATTTTTTATCTGGATCTTGTGGCATTTTTGCTGGTTCAAATCATTCCTGTCACCATCTCCTTTCTTGCTTGAGCTTCTCTCTCCGATTAAAATTTTTTTCTCGTTTGGAGTCCTCTAATTTGAGCCTGGATAAGATCCGTTGAAGATGGATGCTAAATCCCATCATTATTGGAGCAACGTGATGGAGTTTCTCTCACTGGATGCTTATTTCTTTCTATAAATGGACTCAAAGGCCCTTCTTCTAGCGCCAATCTGTTGATGCGGAAGTCCATCTCGAGGTCGAATTAGCTGAAGTTGTGCGATGGCGGCAAGTCGACGGCGATGGGATGGAGGCGACCATAGCTGCAAGAGAAGTTTTCGATCGAAGTTAGCTCCGGTGGGGACCCTCCGATGCTCAAGTCAGTTCTCCGTTCAACAGAGAAAAGAAGATGAGCTTTGAGAGAGAAGAGTTGCGTACCTTAGGGTCCCTCTTTTTTTTTTATAGAATGATCTGAAGTTTGTTAGGATGGGTTGTAGGTTGTTAGTTATGGAAGATCGGTGGATTGTCAAAGATATTTTGTTTGTCCACTAGAATATTCTCAAGAATCATGTCAGGTATTGTCCCCTCATGGCATGTAGAGAAAAAGTTAACAATCCAAAAATGTTCATCCTGGATGAGTTCATCCTAAAAGAGTTCATTCTGGAGGAGTTCATCCTGCGAGAGTTCGTCCTGAAGAAGTTTGTCTTGGATGAGTTCATCCTAGAGGAGTTTATCCTGAAGGAGTTCATCCTGAAGAAGTTTATCATGGGAGAGTTCGTCCTAGAGGAGTTCTTTTCGGAGGAGTTCATTGGGGTTCATCTTGGAGATTCATCCTGGAGGAGTTCATCCTAGAGAGTATCCTCGGAGTTTGTCTAGAGAAGTTCATTCCGAAGGAGTTCATCCTAAGAGTTCATCCTAGAGGAGTTCATCCCGAGGGATTTCACCTGGAGAGTTTATCCTGAGGGTCGTCCGAAGGAGTTCGTCCTAGAGGAGTTCATCCCAGGAAAGTTCATCCTGAAGGAGTTCGTCCTGAAGGAGTTCATCATGGGGGAGTTCGTCCTAAAGGAGTTCATTTTGGAAGAGTTCAACTAGAGAAGCTCATCCTGAAGGAGTTCGTCCTAAAATAGAACCTCGGCCATAGCCTTCTGAAGACCTCCAATCAGTCCATATTGTGACTTAGGCTTTCCTCTTTTGATGATATTAAGCTCGGCCTAACTTAGGACTTCGGCCATAGTCTTTCGAAGATCTTCAATTAGCCTACATTGTGATATAGATTTTCATCTCTTAATGACCTCAAGCTCGGCCTAAAACAGGACCTTCGCCACGGTCTTTCGAAGATCTTCAATTCAGCCTTTTAAATATCTAAGCAGAGATCATCATGTCTTCTTCTTTTTCTCACTGCGTATCATTCGATATACTATTTTTTTTTGCATTTTGCAATCCGCCTCTTGTCGGGACACCGGAGGAGGGCGGCCGGCAATAGCGAGGTGCCGGGTAGGGGTGGACGGCGAGAGGGAGGCAGGGCATGATGGCGCGAATCGGGCCACAATCGCATGGATTACGCAGAGGCAGGTGGCTCAGGAAGCAGACAGCAGAGGAAAGAGGGTTTGAGCGCATGGCCTCCTATGCAATTGGTTGAAGAGGGAGGGGGTCGGATGGCGGCGCAAGCTCCAAGCATGGAGAGCACCGGAGAGGTGCGGACAGGAGCACCAAATGAGATCCAGGTTCCTGAAAATGGTGGGGGGGTCTTGGGTGGAGCTCGTAGGGGATGCGATTGGGCGGCTTCGCCCACGAGGCATGGGGAGGAGGAGGTGAGCGGGCATGGGGTGCATAGAGGGCTTCGTATGTCTATGGAGGAGGGAACAGAAAAGAGTGAAAACGAAAAAACAACTAATGATATTTTTCACAAACATAAATTTGTAATAATATTTTTATTAGATTAATCAATACTTTATACAATAATTATTTATATTTTTAAAAAATACTAATTTTATAATAAAATAGAATATAAAACTAATAATAAATCATAAAAATATTATTAATAATATACATGTGCATTAATAGTCAAAATATATTTTATTATTGTTTAAATAATAATATATTTTTTAATAATCATATCTTAATTAATAATTAAAAAATATTTTCTACCCTACAAAGTTGCATATCTATTTTCATCCAAAGAAATATGTTCAAAAAATTATATTTTTATTATTAATTTAACAAATATATTTCTAAGAAAATTATATTATTATTAACAATAATAAAACAATATTTTACTATTAACACCATCATTTTAAATCACATATTTAATGATTTTATCATCAGTTTCAAATAGTACTTTTAATGTATATAAATAGTATTTTTAAAACATCATAAAATATATTTAAAGTATTCACATAATAATAATATATTATTATTTGTATCAGTAATTTTTTTTAAATATTTTCTTTATCATAACAAGAATGTTATAATTAAATTTTTAAGGAAAATATCTTTTAAAAAACATTAATAATGTTATATTAAATAGATTTTTAAATTATAAAAAAATATTTTTTTTGCCTTTTTCTCCTCCTCTGCCCAAATATTTTCTGTTTTCTTTTTTCGCTTCCATCCCAACTATTACATAAAAAATAAGATATTTTAACTATTATAATAATAAAACTTATGTTTTATTTTTTTTAAAATAATAACATATTTAATATAATAAATTTTATTTTTAATAAATATTATTTTCAACATAATATTAATATTTTATAAATGTTTATTAACTTAATATTTTAATTATTTTTAATAATAAATTTTAAAATAATTTGTTAATAATATCATTTTTTTTAAAAAAAAATAACATCATTATTTTTTTTTGCTTGCTCCTTCAAAAATTTTTTATCTTTTTTGCTTTCTTCTTCGTTTTCTTTCTTCGCCTTCTCCTTCCTCCCACAGCACCTCCGCGCCCCTAGTGCGCCCCCCCTCCCAGCATCTCTCTTGGTGTGACAAAGCCCGCCCGCATGTTCGCACCCCTATGGCCCATTCGACCACCATTCATCCTTTAGAACCCCATGACACCCCCCAACGCTCCTCCATCCGCACCCTCTGTGGTGCCCCTCCATCCTTTACGGTGCG